>LR812529.1:47792560-48027560 GCA_903798195.1 Danio kyathit
GAAGAACGTCAGCGGACACACTTTACATCTGCAGGAGGAAATGCAAAATTACAACTTTTTTAAAACTATATCATATTATTATTGGCATGACTATATAATGTTTATAAAAGCTAAATCAAATTTAAAAATGACTGCTGTATAGCAGCAGTGAGGAGATTGTAAATAAAAAAGGATGTAAGGATGTTGCCAGAGTGGCTTTTTGGTTTCTTTTCTTGTGCATCCCAGCCACAAGTAGTAGTCGTCGAACTTTACAATTTGTAATGTTGCAGTGTGTATTTGAATAATGATGGTTGGTTTCTTTACTTAAAAGCTCAGATTTAATTATGATAATTTGTTTTGTTTACGGAGTTTGAGGTTTACTGTATCATTATTATTCACACCTTAAAGTTTGCTTTGATTGTTTAGCATTTACACTTTACCATTGCACACACTTTGTAACATTTTATTTATCAAGTTTAAGAGTCTCTTTAATACTTATGTTTATTTTATTAAAAAGAGAACCGATATTTTTGTTTAAATATTTTTGTTTTTGACTATTAAAACTATTTGCCTTAGTAATGTTGATAAATTAAAATCAAGTGGTTAAAAAATCCTAATATAGCTAAATGGATTGTTAAAAAATATTCAATAAATATCGATAGCGAATGATATGAAACATGATATCGTGATCATTTTTTGCAATATAGCCCAGCCCTAATACAACTCTAGTTTACATTTAGGACTAGGTGATATAGGCAAAATATTGTCATGATATATTTTTTCCTTTTTATACAATACTGATATTGAATCACAATATTTATTTATTCTTAATGGTGAAGGAAATGCTTTCTATAAACAACTTTTTTGGTTGTTTGTTGGTTTGTTTAGAAATTCTGTGTTTTGCAAGAAAATACAGCAATTAATATAAAACTTTTGCGTCCGATAAAAATCATAACCATTAAAATATAAATTAAAAATATCTTGCTTGCTTGTTAGTTCCTTAAACTGATGATGATAGTTATTTTTATTACACTTATTGTTTAGTAATATTACAGTACCACTTTAAGAAATACTTTACAGTATACAATGTTATACAGTGGTCCCTCGCTATAACGCGGTTCACCTTTCGCTGCCTTTTTTTTTTTTTAACAGCGCATTTTGTTCTGCGTTCTGATTGGCTGTAGAGCACCGTCAATCAATCTCCTCTTTGTCGTGTCTCCTGTACAGTACAGAATGCGTTCAGCTTGCCAAATCTTCGATCGCTAGTAGTGGGACTTTGAAGTGCTGGACTGTATCTTTGCAAGTTTTCTCCCCAACAATGTCAACGAAACATTCTGCACAGTCAAAGGCACCTGCGGTAGCACCCAAACGGCAGAGGAAAATGCTAACCATCGCACAAAATGTTGGACTTCTGGACATGGTAAAGAAAGGTAGTTTCGCAGCTGTAAGGCGCCACTACAGAACAAATGAAGATCAAATGGTTTTGATCTTTGGTTTCATTCTATAATACTAGACTTATTTTTCTATGGAGGTTTGAACTTTGAGAGTTTTAAAAAGAGAGAAAAGTGTGAAAATGTTAATGCCTGTCTGAGAAAAGTGTACATCATAACGTGTACATCATCATGTACATAAAACATATATAATAACTGTAAAAAATAAAGCTGACTACTTCGCGGATTTCAATTTATGAAGTTTATTTATAAACTAATTTCGAGAGGATCACGTGCTTATGATTTACCACAGCCAGTCCCGCATTAGCTAATCATGATCCTCCAATCATATGATTCCTAAGTTACTATACATAACCACAGTCTTCATTCCACATTTATTTTGCCTCCTTCCTGCCCTTCTGCTCCTTTTTCTCATAGATTGGGCGACACGGCGGTCCAGTGGTTAGCACTGTTGCCTGACAGCAAGAACACCACCGGCTCTGGTCCTCGCCAGGCCGGTTGGTGTTTCTGTGCAGAGTTTGCATGTTCTTCCCATGTCCGCGTGGGTTTCCCCGGTGTTCTCCAGTTTCCTCCCACCGTCCAAAGATATGCGTGATACGTAACAGACTAAACCAACTGGGCACTGTGTCTAGCTCCCAGCACCAGTTAAATCAAGCTGGTTGCATTAAAGAACTTTGCGTTTCAGTGTATATTATGGCAAGTACTCTCATATTAAAAGAGCTGGTGAAGTGACTCTCAGACAGATGAAGATGAAGTTCTTCAGGACTGTATTAATATTTCAGGATGCACCACTGCATTAAGTAAAAGCAATTAATTTATCAGTTCATGCATTCCCTGGGAATTGTTCCTATGACTTTGCATTGCACGCTCTACAATTTAACCCTCCTGTTGTCTTATAATTCTGTTTTCAACGTTTGCCCTTCAGGTCAAAAATGACCTGCCTTTACTAAACCTCTAAAATAAAGCAGCAAAGTTAATTTCAATCCTCATATCTATTTTGCATGAAAAAACAACCTCATCTTCATCACAAACTCTGTGAATGTTTAGTAGACAGTATTCATAAAAGTTAAAGCTGCAGATTCTTATTGAGTGTGTGTTGGAGTGTGCATGTGTGTGAGACAGTGTGACAGTAGTTTTTGTGGTATGAAAATGGTAGCTGGCGACTGAAGGACAACTGTTGTACCCTCAATGTTTACAGCCTTCATAAAAATATTAAAATAGAAAATTTGTCATTTTTTCTAATGTTGGGGTGACTTTAGAAAACAAGTCACCAATCTTCAGGATAATAAAACATTTAGTTTTTTCTGCTGTTAAAATGGTGCCCAGAACATGTTTGACCCGTGAGTCAACAGAAGGATTAAAATGTTTTGACAAAGTTTTTGTACCCAAAAAAAAAAAAAAAAATGCATGCCATACAAACACTCACCGGTCATTTTATTAGGTACACCTTACAAGTATCAGGTTGGACCCACTTTTGCCTTCAAAACTACCTTAATCCTTCATGGCATATATTCAACAAGGTACTGGAAATATTTCTCAGAGATTTTGCTCCATATTGACATGATAGCATCACGCAGTTGCTGCAGATTTGCCCGTTCCACCACATCCCAAAGGTGCTCTACTGAATTGAGAACTGGTGACTGTGGAGGCCATTTGAGTACAGTGAACTCATTGTCATGTTCAAGAAACCAGGCTGAGATGATTCGTGCTTTATGACATGGCGTGTTATCCTGCTGGAAGTAGCCATCAGAAGATGGGTACACTGTGGTCATAAAGGGATGGACATGGTCAGCAACAATACTCAGGTAGGCTGTGGCGTTGACACGATGCTCAATTGGTACTAATGGGCCAAAAGTGTGCCAAGAAAATATCCCCCACACCATTACACCACCACCACCAGCCTGAATCGTTGATACAAGGCAGGGTGAGTCCATGTTTTCATGGTGTTGACGCCAAATTCTGACCCTACCATCCGAATGTGGCAGCAGAAATCGAGACTCATCAGACCAGGCAACGTTTTTCCAATCTTCTATTGTCCAGTTTTGGTGAGCCTGTGTGAATTGTAGCCTCAGTTTCCTGTTCTTAGCTGACAGGAGCGGCACCCGGTGTGGTCTTCTGCTGCTGTATCCCATCCGCCTCAAGGTTGCACGTGTTGTGTGTTCAGAGATGCTCTGCTGCAGACCTCGGTTGTAACGAGTGGTTATCTGAGTTACTGTTGCCTTTCTATCAGCTGGAACCAGTCTGGCCATTCTCCTCTTGCCTCTGGCATCAACAAGGCATTTGCACCCACAGAACTGCCGCTCACTGGATATTTTCTCTTTTTCAGACCATTCTCTTTAAACCCTAGAGATGGTTGTGCGGGAAAATCCCAGTAGATCAGCAGTTTCTGAAATACTCTGACCAGCCCATACGGCACCAAAACCATGCCACGTTCAAAGTCACTTAAATCCCCTTTCTTCCCCATTCTGATGCTTGGTTTGAACTGCAACAGATCGTCTTGACCATGTCTACATGCCTAAATGCATTGAGTTGCTGCCATGTGATTGGTTGATTAGAAATTTGTGTTAATGAGCAGTTGGACAGGTGTACCTAATAAAGTGGCTGGTGAGTGTATATTGCAATATGGCAGCTAAACTGCAGGACAAAATCTTTACGCCAATATTTAAACACCAATCATAATGTTGTAATTTTCTGAACTCATACCTGTAGGTTTTGCCCTCTTTGGCAGTGATGCTAACAGCTGACTGTTCAGCTCCAGAAGCCAGTATTGGATAAGGAACTACTAATAGAGGTCCAGATGTGTTTTCAGCCTTGATCTTTTTGCGTCCTCGTCCTATGCTCTTCATCGGAGGCCCCATCAGCGCTCCACTGTTTTTCAGAGCCTCCATCCCCGGGCCTCCGGTCAGTCCTGAGAGGAGGTTTGCAGTGGGAATGCCCTGACGGGACTGACCGCCAATTGTCGGAGAGGTCGGGGTGCTCGGTGTCACACTCTCCGATGTGTTGTGATTGGCATTTCGAGAAGACGCTAGTGACAGGCCTGAAAATAACAGATAGTAGCTGTGATTAGCAGGAGAGTCATTTTACAGTTCTAGAGGCCGTTCACACAGAAAGCGTTTTTCCTCTCCAATCAAATGCACTACTTTTGTATTATTTTTCAATGTAAACCATATCTGTCAACATTGGGATGTGAAAATATCTTAATCCACCCCCCCCCCCCCCCCCCCTCCCCCCCTCCAAAAATTACTAAATCTTTTCATCTGGACATCTTTGAGTGTAAATAAACAATTGAAATGGTCAGTAATATGTTTTTATTATTTTATTATTATTATTATTTACAGGATAGAATAGTATACATTAGAATAAGCTGCAAATAAATTAAAGTTTAGCCCATTACAATTACAATTACTAGATGGCGCGGCGGCCATTTCAGAATGAAAATTCCAATAGAACAACAGCATATTATAAGTCTATAAAATAAACTATTAAAAGTGCTGATGATTGTGATAGTAAGTGTTGTATTGTCGTCTTTCAGGTTGTATCTCAGCTTTAATTTAAATAAATAAATAAAAAACAAAGCAGCTGCTTGCCATCGCGACAGCAATAAGATCCAATGGGCAGCCGATCGCTTTCACTCCAAAATGGCAGAATCCGGGGCTGTTGCTGGGCGCTGCTGTTGCAATGGAACGTTCTATTGAGTGTCGCCTCTTGGTGATTCCTAGCTCGTTGGCCATATTGACAGTTACACTTTTCCCCATTTAAAAGTATACGAGTGACACGTCTTGTGTATTCTATAGTCTTTGACTAAACTCAACCATCCTTATAATAGCACAACCGCAAAAACTAAACTGCATAACAATAATTTACATGCACAACACATACCTGATAGATGATTCGCTCTTGATGGCTGGTCTATGATTTGCCGCAAATGCCAGTCTTCCCACAATCCTCTTGCTTTAATGGCCGTCTTGTCGTCTAGATTCAAGTTGACATCTCCCAGAATACGACCTTTGCACAGTAGACATATGCTGATATTTACTAATACAGTACACTGTGATAATGACCATGCATGGTTTAAATTCTGTCAATAATTACTATCATGTAAACTTTCAGAAAACATTTGAAGAATTCAGATTGTTGTTTGTCTAAGACTTAATAGGCTATTTATTTTCACATGCTAATCTGGCATACAGCATGCCCACGATTTTGACTGGAAATATTCAGATACTTTATTTTGTATATGTATTTTAATTTTGTTCGATGTGTGACGTAATTTAAGTCTAAAGCCCCATTCACACTACGAGTGACACGCATCGACACATTGTCAACATGTCTGGTCGTGGCTATCGACGCGAAAAAGTGGAGAATCCTTCAACTTTATGCAAATGATGAGTGAATTTTGCCAGTGAGAGCCAATATGAGCATTAGTAAAGCTCATGTGACCCTCTCTCAGCTCCTGCACCAGTCGGTTGTATCAGGCCCGGCTCCAGGATGTCATAACTAAGGGGGCATTTTAATCCCGTAGGGGTGCACTAGACCTGGTGACTGATTTTGGTTCTTCTTTTTTCCTTTCATTTAGGCTATTTACTGTATATAGACCATTTCAATATGGTAATGTCATTGGCCCTTGAACATTTCCTACTTGTTTTCAAACTATTTCATAATTGTAACAAGAGGAAATTCAATCCTATTTTCACGTTAAAACAGCTATCATAACATTATTTATCAATATCTGGATCTTTTTGGATTCTCGGAAGTTATGGAAATTAAAAATGTAAAACAGGAAATACATTAGGACCACTGTTATTGTTTACATCTCTCGAAATGGTCTATACCAGTGGTGGGCAAACTTTTTAGACCCGAGGGCCACATCAAGTTTTGCAAACCAAGTGGAGGGCCACAAGTCAAATCCTTCAAAAAATAACTTTTATTTTTAGTGGCAGTATGCATGGAACATGTAATATCGGACAGAAACGTGCCACATTAACACACATTTTTTTTAATAGTTATTAGTGAGTCATATTTACAAGTCAAATTAATTTCCACTGCTATTCATATTTACTTATCAATCATCATAAAACAATAAAATAATCCCTTATAAAATATAATAATAATAATAATAATAATAATGTAGTCATTTTTACAGTGGAGAATAGAAAAGATATTGTCTGATAAAAAAAATCTCATATTAACACATTAAAAATAATTTGAATGTTTGCGTGAAAAATGCCGACTTAGGTTGTAGTGTTTAAAAACAGCAATACTTTCTGGGCATATTAGACATACCGCTTTCTGTCCGATATTGGTGAAGAAGTATTTTGTTGTCGATTCTTCCTTAAAAACACGACATTCAGAGTCAATTTTTCTTTTTTTTGCCTGACTCATTTTCAGTCGTTAATGGTCGAGTGCATTTTAATATCCAAGAGTGTGTTCTAACTTTACTGGTTGCGCTGACTGTACCGCGTGCAATACTGCCATCAAATGGCGTTCACTTGTATTGCATCTACTAATTCTAAAAACCAAACCGTTACTCAGAAGCAGCATTTAAAAACTCCCTCGCGGGCCGGATGAAAGTGTTTAGCGAGCCGCAAATGGCCGACGGGCCGTAGTTTGCCCACCTCCGGTCTATACTTATGTATTATTACTTTGCATTACTGCCTAAGTTACTGACTTAAGGCAGTGGTATACTTTTTTTGTAGTAATAATAATATGCAGTTTTGTTATTACTGATTTTATTAATGAAGGTTATGCAATGATACTAGTGCTGCGCGTTAACGCGAGACTCTTATCGCGCGATAAAAAAAAATATCGCCGTTAATCTATTCTCAAAGTTGGGTTGGGAGCTGGGTCTATTTTACGCAAGCTATGATGGCTTTCACCTTGATATATTACCGCGGATGTATACCTGACTGGTGAGCCGTCTGCTCTTTTGAATCAAATCAGCAGAGACTCTAACTGCAGCTTGGCAGTTTCACTTTTCATTTATTTTTAATCTAAATTTAATTTAGTTAATTTAATTAATTAGATTAATCTAGATTAAAAAAATTAATCTATGCCCACCTATAAACGATACCTAACGATACCCTAAGCTTTTCACTCATCATAGCACACGTGCTGCTGATGATGTGACAATAAAAGTGATTTGATTTGATTTACAAAATTGCAAATGGATAATGGCTTCAGTGCCAAACGAGTGGTTTAGCCTAAATTATATTTTATTCTCCTTATTTCTTTCCGTTTTATTTCAAATAATATAAATGTTTAACATTTTAGGTAAAGACATCAAACTATGCCTACACATGCAAGCTAACCCACGGTTAGACTATTAGTATAACCGGTAAATAAATATAGTGAAATCAGCATAACCGAGTCATCACGCTTCACGTTGCCTATTACCCAACCAATCACTTATCAGTGTTAGGAAAAAGTTAAATGTTACAATCTATTGTCATTTAAAAAAAATAGTAGCTACATGTGTTACTTAGTCACATTTTAAGGCAAATTGTATCGCAATATTTATAGCAGAAAAATAAAAGAAATAATCGCAATATCAGATTTTTCCAATATCGTGCAGCCCTACCCTCAACATTGCGTGTCATGTGATGTGACTATTGGGTACTCAAACATTGCGGTGAAATGAAATACTGTGCAGGTTTAATTTCAGTGATGATTGATGCAGTGGAGGACTGACCTGTGACGCTGCTGGAAGCGGGCCGCGCGTGCAGGGCGATGTCGGGCTGTGATGTCCCGTGAGCATGAAGCCCTGGCATCTGCTGTAATTTGGGTGCTGATATATTGTGCTGCCCGCCTTCTGTGCCCACTGACGGAACCAGTAAGGGCTGCTGGGAAGGGACTGAAGTAGGCTGCAGGTGTGGAGGTCTGATTTTCTCCGCCATGAGCTGCTCCTTGATCTTGTTGATCAGCACAAGGTTGTCCAACTGGGAGAAACAAGGGGAAAAAATATGAGAATCCTTCTGTTTCTAGTGACATGACGAGCCTATAGAGTCTGCTGTACACTGAAAATACGATTCACTGGATTTACAATATTTTTTTAAGGTAAGTGGTTGCCAACAATTTATATGGACTGAATTTAAACAAACAAATGAAGATGAACATTACTCAGTTTAATTTGTTTGTTTAAATTCAGCTCATATAAATTGTTTGCAACCACTTACCTTAAAAAATGTAGTAAATCCAATGAAGCTTTTTTTTTCAGCTTACCGTATTTTATTCATTAATTTATTTTCCTTCGACTTAGTTCCTTATTTATCAGTGGTCGCCACAGTGGAGTAAACCGCCAACTATTCCGGCATATGTTTTACGCAGTACTGGGAAACACTCATACACTCTCACATTCACACACATACACTACGGCCAATTTTAGCTTACCCAATTCACCTATACCACATGTATTTGGATTGTGGGGGGAATCCGGAGCACCCGGAGGAAACCCACGTCAACACAGGGAGAACATGCAAACTCCACACAGAAATGCCAACTGGCCCAGCTGGGATTCAAACCAGCGACTTTCTTGCTGTAAGGCGACAGTGCTAACCACTGAGCCACTGTGCCGCCCCATAGCATATTTCATTTGTGGAATTTAAGGCCTCTAAATTGTCAATATGATCTAAACATTTGTGAAAAATAAAGTTTAGGATCCCAATTTGCTAATAGTTTTTAATTTTTAGCAAGAAAAAAAATCCTTCAGCTTCTGGTTTATTTTAACGTTCATATTTTTAGTCATATTTCAAGATAAACACTTACTGAACTGAAGCAGGTTTACATACAAAATAAATGTTAATCTATCAGTCATTGTCATCTCACTGTGATGTATTATTGGGAGATATAAAATGACAAATGATAATATGATAAAGGTAGCATGGTGGTGTAGTGGGTAGCACAATCGCCTCACAGCAAGAAGGTCGCTGGTTCGAACCCCGGCTGGGCCAGTTGGCATTTCTGTGTGGAGTTTGCATGTTCTCCCTGGGTTTCTGTGGTTTTCCTCTGGGTGCTCCGGTTTCCCCCACAGTCCAAAGACATGTGCTATAGGTGAATTGGGTAAGCTAAATTGTCCGTAGTGAATGAGAGTGTACGGGTGTTTCCCAGTGATGGGTTGCAGCTGGAAGGGCATCCGCTGCGTAAAACATATGCTGGGTAAGTTGGCGGTTCATTCCGCTGTGGTGACCCAAGTTTACTAAAGGGACTTTAATCAACAAAATACTGTATCAACGTCATTATTGGACATCAAAATAACGTTGTCCTTAGCTGCTGGCTTGACAATTAATTTTGGTCACCTGACATTGCAACCTAAATCTAACCTAATATTATATTATATAATATATAGTATATAATAATACTTTTAAAACTGCTACTTTTTACTCATACTTTGAGTAATATTTACAGCAGATACTTTTACTCTACTTGCACTACATTTTTAGGCAAGTAATGGTACTTTTACTTGAGTATGATTTTTCAGTACTCTTTCCACCACTAATGATAAGAATAATTGACTGATCCATTGAATTATTGGAAAATAATGCACACCCAAGGTGCACTGGTACTGTAGCCACCGCTGTGTGCATTATTTTCCTAATAACTTAACTTAATAATTACTTATGAATCAGTCTGTCATTAGTTATTCCTGACATAAACCATAAATACAACAAAAAATATATAATACACGTATGCTAATATTATTTTAGGCTTTATAGACGAGAGAAGATCTAACAAAATGTCTTAAAGATAAGATGCTTTAAACTCTAGACTTCAGGGTTTAAGTTCCTTTATCTGTCGCAACTAGCAAACAAACATCATTGATTGTGAGAACTGGTCGTCTAGACAAAGATTGCACCTACTCCTGAACTATTGATTATGTTACTATGCACATTATTTTTAGATAACAGACGGGAATAAATTATTTAAAGCACGTTAGCTTGTCTTACCTGACCAGGAATGGACGGTGGAGGAGGCCAGAAGTATGGATTATTAAATCGAGGTTCTGCCATTCTGAAACACAAACACTCTTGATTAATGATGCTTTATTTTAATAGTCATTCACTATAAGTGATTTTTAGGATGGCAACTGACACAAATAGATCTTTTCGGTATAGCATATTTATTTTAACGCCATTACCAGATTCTGAGATGAAAACAAAAGGGAAGCAAGCAGGGATATTTCGATTTGTTTTTAAATGATGATAAAGAAGGATGCAATCAAAGACAGATCTGAAGGTCACAGTGTGTATAGGCAAAAACCACATTATAGTGAAGCGATACTGAAGGCTTTCGGCTCAAATGTGAATGAATGAGAGTGAGGAGATGATAATAAATGGGGGGAATACACACTGCATAGATCCAGTCTGACCTTCCCTGATTATTTATTGATCACAAATGCAGATCTAATCTAAAGAGATGACTTAAATAAGTAGCTCAATGCAATATAGCAGGTGATAAATGACATTCATCACCCATTTATAGTTAAAAAGCAATATATTAGAGAATAAAACAGGACATTTAAGGTATTACTGAAAAACTGTGTTGAGAGACTTAAGATTTCTGAAAAATCATATGCACAAACAAGAATTCTGTACACGATGTTACCAGATACAAGTTGTTTATTTGAGAGAAATAAGAATTGAAAGAAAGAAATTAGAATTAGAAAGAAAGAAAGAATTGCATGCACCAAATTATATGTTTATAGAGTAGTTCAACCGCAAAAATTTAAAGTTGCTGGTATTTTACTCACCCGTGGACCCTGTAAATATATTGAGTTGTTATGAGAGCAATTCTGTTGCCTGTATGATTTTTAAAATGTATTTTTAGGGGCCGAGCACCGAAACGGTGCATAGGCCCTATTGGAATTGCTCTGTTTATTCTCCGTCTTCTTCTTCTCCAGAATGAAAATCGCAGTTTTGAGGGTCTAAACATGCCCGAAAACTCATGAAACTTTGCACACGCCCCAGAAGTGGCGAAAATTTATGTTTGTTATAGGTTTTGGAAGTGGGTGTGGCAAAATGACTCGACAGCACCACCTTTGCACATTTGATGGACTGGGCCCCGAGCTACGATTCACGCACACACATGAAAATTGGCACACACGTCAAACATGCCAAACCCTACAAAAAAGTCTGAATTTTATTATTGAACAACAACCATGTTCTCAATAACCCCAAAAAACTCATTAACATCAAAGCTGAATATTTTTGGAAGTAGTTTTTAGTTTGTTTTTAGTTTGAGCTATTTTAGGAGGATATCTGTGTGTGCAGGTGACTATTACTGTGCAGAATTATTAGGCAACTGAACAAAAAACAAATATATACCCATTTCAATGATTTATTTTCACCAGTGAAACCAATATAACATCTCAACATTCACAAATATACATTTCTGACATTCAAAAACAAAACAAAAACAAATCAGTGACCAATTTTGCCACCTTTCTTTGCAAGGACACTCAAAAGCCTGCCATCCATGGATTCTGTCAGTGTTTTGATCTGTTCACCATCAACATTGCGTGCAGCAGCAACCACAGCCTCCCAGACACTGTTCAGAGAGGTGTACTGTTTTCCCTCCTTTTAAATCTCACATTTGATGATGGACCACAGGTTCTCTATGGGGTTCAGACCAGGTGAACAAGGAGGCCATGTCATTAGTTTTTCTTCTTTTAGACCCTTTCTTGCCAGCCACGCTGTGGAGTACTTGGACGCGTGTGATGGAGCATTGTCCTGCATGAAAATCGTGTTTTTCTTGAAGGATGCAGACTTCTTCCTGTACCACTGCTTGAAGGTGTCTTCCAGAAACTGGCAGTAGGACTGGGAGTTGAGCTTGACTTCATCCTCAACCCGAAAAGGCCCCACAAGCTCATCTTTGATGATACCAGCCCAAAATAGTACTCCACCTCCACCTTGCTGGCGTCTGAGTCGGACTGGAGCTCTCTGCCCTTTACCGATCCAGCCCCGCGCCCATCAAGACTCACTCTCATTTCATCAGTCCATAAAACCTTAGAAAAATCAGTCTTGAGATATTTCTTGGCCCAGTCTTGACGTTTCAGCTTGTGTGTCTTGTTCAGTGGTGGTCGTTTTTCAGCCTTTCTTACCTTGGCCATGATGTTGCAGCTCTGAAATATGGCAAAACTGGTGGCATCTTGGCAGCTGCACGCTTGACTTTTCTCAGTTCATGGGCAGTTTATTTTGCGCCTTGGTTTTTCCAGACGCTTCTTGCGACCCTGTTGACTATTTTGAATGAAACGCTTGATTGTTCGATGATCACGCTTCAGAAGCTTGGCAGTTTTAAGAGTGCTGCATCCCTCTGCAAGATATCTCACTATTTTTGACTTTTCGGAGCCTGTCAAGTCCTTCTTTTGACCCATTTTACCAAAGGAAAGGAAGTTGCCTAATAAATATGCACACCTGATATAGGGTGTTGATGTCATTAGACCACACCCCTTCTCATTACAGAGATGCACATCACCTAATATGCTTAATTGGTAGTAGGCTTTCGAGCCTATACAGCATAAAGAAACTGATGTGGTCAAAATACTCAGTTGCCTAATAATTCTGCACTCCCTGTATATCGCGACAAAACAAAATATCCCTATGTCATATGTTTCCAATATCGTGCAGCCCTACTAATAAGCAACTAGTTAATCGTGAGAATTGGTCCCTAAAGTGTTACCAAAAATATTAATTTTGATTGATTGGGATGATTCTGTAGGGGAATGAATCATGCATAAAATGTAATAAACAAACTACAAGAATAGATAAACGCAATAAAGCAAAGATAAAAAAAAAAAAAGGTAAAATAAACAGTGCTTTACCATGCTTTATGGTTCTGTATATTTAAATGTAAAAAAATACACTGCAAAGTCAACTCAACTCACATCTTGTGATGTGACTAATGTGGATGCACACACTGCGATGTCGATACTAAAACGATATATTGTGCAGTACTGAGTTCCAGTATCATGACAACTCTATTATGCAGCCCTAATTGGCTTATTATTTTGTTTAATTGATGACACAGTAATATGTATATGTAAATGATACAACTAAAAGCAAACTCACAGTGTTTGTTCACACACCTACAGATTACTGAATAATGCCAAACTCAACATGAAGCCTGCTGGGAAAATCAAACAATTGCTCATTGCATTGCTTCTACTGTTAGAGCAAAAGTAAAATGCATTAAAAGAGTACATTATATTGGCTATATACAGATTATTGAACGGAATTTAATGCAAAAACCACAAAGAGAAAGTGCAATGACAGTATATGACAATATTATTCAATGTTAAAACCTAACAAATGACAGATTTATGTGGAAAAGTGAAAACGTTACCCTACGGTTTGAGCAGGAAGTGAAACAGACACCCTTTCAGCATCATTAAAGAAATATTCAGCAGGGTCTGGGCTCATATATTTGGACATATCGCTTTTATTATTTTTGGCTTGGCTAAATGAATTTCTTCGCAAGGCCCCTTAGTCAAACACTCTCAAGACTGCCAAAACATTCATAGCGCAGTGTCATGGACATAATATATGAAAATGATACGCCTTAAGTAATCACACTGTATGGAAACATTTCCAAACGTCTAAAGCTCCCAATGGGCAAAACCGAGCAGGTAAAGATTAGAGGAGCGGAAGCATGAACGTCACTGTTCCTGTTTGTGCATTACAACCACTTCAAAAATAAAAAAACCTTTCCTTACAAAAATAATGCAGTGAAAACAGACCTGCAGAATTGTTGGAAAGCATTAAAAGTAGTGATGGACAAAGATTAATCTCATCCAAAATAAACGTTTGTTTTGACATAATATATGTGTGTATTTTATATATACAGGGTGGGCCATTTATATGGATACACCTTAATAAAATGGGAATGGTTTCCTGAATAGTTTCCTAAAAAGTGGATTGGTCGTCGTGGGCCAGTTGAATGGCCCCCAAGGTCTCCCGATCTGACCCCCTTAGACTTTTATTTTTGGGGTCATCTGATGGCAATTGTCTATGTAATTTATTAAGGTGTATCTATATAAATGGCCCACCCTGTACACTCACCGGCCACTTTATTAGGTACACTTTACTAGTATCAGGTTGGAACCCCTTTTGCCTTCAGAACTGCCTTAACCTTTCGTGGCATAGATTCAACAAGGTACTGGAAATATTCAGATTTTGGTCCATATTGACATGATAGCATCACGCAGTTGCGGCAGATTTGTCGGCTGCACATCCATGATGCTAATCTCCCGTTCCACCACAAAGGTGCTGTATTGGATTGAGAACTGGTGACTGTGGAGGCCATTTGAGTACAGTGAACTCATTGTCGTAAGAAACCAGTCTGAGATAATTCACGCTTTATGACATGGCACGTTATCCTGCTGGAAGTAGCCATCAGAAGATGGGTACACTGTGGTCATAAAGGTATGGACATGGTCAGCAACAATATTGAGGTAGGCTGTGGTGTTGACACAATGCTCAATTGGTACTAATGGGCCCACCACCAGCCTGAACCATTGATACAAGGCAGGATGGATCCATGCTTTCATGTTGTTGAGGGCAAATTCTGACCCGACCATCCGAATGTGGCAGCAGAAATCGACACTCATCAGACCAGGCAACGTTTTTCCAATCTTTTATTGTTCAGTTTTGGTGAGCCTGTGCAAATCGTAGCCTCAGTTTCCTGTTCTTAGCTGACAGGAGTGGCACCCGGTGTGGTCTTCTGCTGCTGTATCCCATGCGCCTCAAGGTTGGTTGTGTTGTGCATTTAGAGATGCTCTTCTGCATACCTCGGTTGTAACGAGTAGTTATTTGAGTTACTGTTACCTTTCTATCAGCTGGAACCAGTCTGGCCATTCTCCTCTGACATCAACAAGGCATTTGCACCCACAGAACTGCCGCTCACTGGATATTTTCTTTTTCGGGCCATTCTCTTTAAACGGGCGTGAAAATCCCAGTAGATCAGCCGTTTCTGAAATACTCAGACCAGCCCGTACGTCACCAACAAAAATGCCACGTTCAAAGTCACTTAAATCCCCTTTCTTCCTCATTCTGACGCTTGCTTTGAACTGCAGCAGATCGTCCTGACCATGTTTACATGCCTAAATGCATTGAGTTGCTGCCATGTGATTGGCTGATTCAAAATTTGCGTTAACAAGTAGTTGGACCGGTGTACCTAATAAAGTGGCCGCTGAGTGTATACACATACATAGAAACAAACCTGTACAAAACATTTTTGTTACATAGAAATTTATATATAATTTGTATCACATACATATATATTTGATCTCTAAATATAAATAAACATTTTCACAAATGCATGCATGCATGCGTGTATTTATATACACATAATAAATACAGTATACACAGCACACACACATATATTATGCCAAAACAAAGTTTTATTGTGTATGCAATTCATTTTGGCACAGCACTGATTAAAATGCATTGCTTAAAAAGGTCAGCCTATACTATCTATACTTAAAGACTGCAAATTACATCAGTTTATTATGAAGATTAACTCATTAGTAGTTTTTCTTCTCAATAAACTGATATAAATATAATTGAATAGTACCTAATTGTAATTGGTAGTAATTGTAAATAATAATTGATAGCAATTGCAATTAATGAAGGATGGCAGGATTTGGGAAATATGGAACACAAAAAGCATAGAAGTGCATATTCATCATTTATAGATGGTGCATTACACATATTTGTAATGCATCTTTATAACAAATACAAATAATTACAAACACTGGTAATAATGTAATGCATCATGCAAAGTAGAAAGCTTCCTATTTCTTAACATTTAATGAAGTTAGATGAAGTCTGTGAGTCACAGGATAATATTTAAAACAATTGAAAATGCAAATAAACATCGCAAAACACCTTAAAACAACGTGCAAATATCAAATAAACATTAAGTGAGAGATTGACACGTCTTGTGGTCTTCAATATGAACTGATGAAAAACTTACTCAACTTTTTCTTTTATTCTGTCGGCATCCTCGAAAAGCTTCCCAATTAAAAGCGCGCCGTCTTTTGATCAAAGATTACATTAAGAAATCGCTCGCAAAATAAGGCGAACGGACGCGTTTGGTGCCTTGCGAGAGCGCAGGTCTCCGGTGTCTGCCTCTCCCACATTCTCAGACAGTTTTATTAAAAATTTCAGACAAAAGGAAAACAAAAATGGCAGCCTGTCTTATTTTTATAAGGACAGGGCGCCATATTCTGCAGATCCCAAATTTTTTAGCGACAAAAAAATATAGCGCGTGCGTTCAGATCAAAGGCGCGACGCGTAAAACGCCGCATTATTTGCATTAAGTGCGCGAATGATTGTTTACTTAGATCTGCAGGTTTGAATAGCCCGGCTGGAGGAGGAAAAAAAAGAGAGAGGGAGAAAAAAAAACGAGACTTCCTACAACAATCATGCGATGCGAACAAATCACGCAGATGGAACCAGACGCGCATCAATGTTACATTTCTATCCTGCCGCAATAATGCAAAAGCGTGCAATTGCGTTCTTGCTGCAACGCGAGCGTGCTTTTACATTTCTTTTTCTTTTATTTGAACTTTTTGCTCACTCGAAGGACTACAAGAACTAGCATCGTTTCCGCGCGTCGTGCAAATGTACCCAAAAAATTAATATGCAATGGTGAAGATAAGAAGAAAGCGACAGACATACCTTGCACACCTCGACGGAGGATTTATTAGATGTAATTAATGAAAGCTTGAGATGTTGTTTCGGCTTTGCCTTCAGAGGGAGTTTCAGACCTTCCGGGTCGCCTGGTGTTCACTTCTGGGTGCTGCAGCTCCACAGATCCATATATGAGCACATTTACAGCCACCGAATCACTAAAAAACATCTCTTGTGCACATTTCTTGTGTCCTGTGAACTGTCGTTTGCACAATATGGAGCATAAATGAGTGGAAACTGAGATGTGGATTAACTTCTATCAGATTCACAAACATATACTGTACATATGCTATTCTATTTATAAGCCATCAGCATTAAAGAATTTTATTTCTATGGGGGTCTGTATGTTTCAAGAGGGGTTTGTAGAAATGTTCGCAGATTTTTTTGTTAATTAATAATAATAAATGTAAAATAAATATACACTAGAATATTAAATATTTTATAAAACTACACTTTTTGAGATTTTTTTATATATAAATTAATAATAATGTAAAACAGCAATACACTAGAATATTTATCTTAAATATTTTATAAAACTATAAATGTTTTGAGATTTTTATAATATAAATTAATAATAATAATAATAAATGTAAAACAGCAATACATTAGAATAATTATTTTAAATATTTTATAAAACTGTAAAAATGTTTTGAGATTTTTTTTAAATATAAATTAATAATAATAATTAATAATAAATGTAAAACAAAATACACTAGAATAATTATTTTAGTGTATTTTTGTTTTACATTTATTATTATTTATTTTTTATTATAAATATTACAAATTTTATAATAAAATGTAAAAATGTTTTAACATTTTTATGAATGTAAATTACTAATAATAAATGAATGTAAAACAAAAATTCAATAAAATAATTATTCTAAAATATTTATTAACGAGTAATGTTTGGAGATTTTTTAATGTAAATTACTACTACTACTAATAATAATAATAATAATAACAATAATAATAAATGTAAAATAATAATACACTAGAATAATTATTTTAAATATTTTATAAAATTAAATGTTTGGAGATTTTTTATATATATTAATAATAATAATAATAATACATGTAAAACAAATATACACTAGAATATTAAATATTTTATAAAACTATAAAGGTTTAGAGATTTTTATAATTTAAATTAATAATAATAATAATAATAATAATAATAACAATAATAATAAATGTAAAATAATAATACATTAGAATAATTATTTTAAATATTTTATAAAATTAAATGTTTGGAGATTTTTTATATATATTAATAATAATAATAATAATAATAATAATAATAATAATAATACATGTAAAACAAATATACACTAGAATATTAAATATTTTATAAAACTATAAAGGTTTAGAGATTTTTATAATATACATTAATAATAATAATAAATGTAAAATAAAAATACAATAAAAATATTGTACAATATTGTATAAAACATTACAATAATAATAAATTAGAGCACAAATGAGCTGAAGCTGAGATGTGGATTAACTTTGATCACAGAGTCTAAAACCTAGAATGTGCGTTGTCTATTTATAAGCCTATTGAAATGCATACATTGCTATGCTTCAGCATTACAGAATTTTATGTGTATGCCTATAGCGGGGGCTTTCAAGGTGGTCTGTAGAAATGTTTGGAGATTTTTTAATGGTAATAAAAGTAAATAATAATAATTAATGTAAAACAAAAATACAAAAAAATAATTATTTTGATATATTTGATAAATCTACAAATGTTTGGAGTTTATGTAAATGAAAAAAATAATAAAAAATATAATAATAATAAATGTAAAACAATACAAATAGAATAATTATTTTGAAAGATTTAATAAAACTACAAATGTTTGGATATTTTTATGCAAATATTCAATAATATTAATAATAATAATAATAATAATAATAATAATAATAAATGTAAAAGCTAATGATTAAAGGTCCAACGTAAAAATAAAAAATAAAATGAATGCAAAATGTAAACATTGTACTTTCAAGATCGCAACTTCTCCAGATGCTGTTCTTCACGTTTCTGTGTGCATCTGTGTTCTGCGCCCACCGTAGTGTGTAATACTACGGTATTACCGTAAACAAAATATTTTGTGACACCACAAAATAAACGATTGAGCATAATAAGAAACGATAGATTTTTTTGTACATACGATATGTATTACCGTCATATTGCACAGTCGTATTTTATATTTTACACCTTTATTTGGTTAATTTGAGTTGTCATTGCGTGAGCTGCACAGCAGATGGCAGCACACGCGCGCTCCACTTCAGTCTGACCCGCGCAGGGTTCAACTCTTTTTAACCCATTTGCATGCTTTATCCTTTTGTATATTTACATCATGGCATGGTTGAAAAACTAAATAAAAGCAATTGAATATTTTATTTCCCTAATATTAAATCTATATTAAATCTACAGTTTTTTTTTTTTTTGGGGGGGGGGGGGGGGGGGGGGGTGTCAGTGATTTCAATTAACATCTAATGTGATGCATTATGTTTTGTGTGCAGTGTCTTATTTACAAAACGAAAATAACAATTGCATGTACACACATCATATACATACAGAACAAACTCTAATGTCCATAACAAAACGTATATAACTGTAGAATTATGATTCGTTTGATCTGCATTGCTCATAAGAAACCATAAAAACACTTTTTTAATCACAGACCAAAGCTGAAAAACTAACTAGCCAACTTATTACACATTTTAATAAGGATAATTATACAAAAAATGTTACGGTTTTAAAGCATCAACAACACAAATTAATAAATAAATAAAAACCTATTAAGAAAGACTATATAATGTTTGCTTAAATGCCACTGGGATTAAATATTGGCGTTTTAATGGATCTCAATAGAGAAAAATTGTAATAAAGTTTATGATAGGGCTGGCCAATATGACAAAAATCTCACGATAATGATATTTAAATCAGGATATAATACCATTTTGGCGTCACAGTGGCTCAGTGGTTAGCACTGCCACCTCACAGCAAGAAAGTTTCTGGTTTGAGTCTCGGCAGGGTCAGTTGGCATTTCTGTGTGGAGTTTGCATGTTCTCCCAGTGTTGGTGTGGGTTTCCTCCGGGTGCTCCGGTTTCCCCCACAGTCCAAACACATGCGCTATAGGTGAATTGAATAAGCTAAATTGGCCATTGTGTGTGTGTATGGGTGTTTCCCAGTACTGGGTTGCAGCTGGAAGGGTATCCGCTGTGTAAAACATATGCTGATTAAGTTGGTGGTTCATTCCGCTGTGGCGAATTAACGAACTAAGTAAAAGGGGAAATGAATGAATAATACCGTTTCTGTAAATTCAATCAATGGAGGATTTTGTTGTCCTGAAGCTTCTGAGTGCTGCTATTTGCTGTGCACCTATTGAATATCTATAAAAGCAAAAAAGGTTGAAATATTAAAATGCAATAAAAAACAAATGTGCCAGAATTGATCCTGTTTGCAGCCAAAATCTTCATCAAAACGGAAATGAAAAACATAAGGGTTAAAGCAACCGCAGTGATGCACAATGACCTGTTACTGTTCCTGCAGGAGCACAGAGATACAGCTCAGCATCTGAACACCTGTGGAGGAGGAGGAGGAGGAGGAAGCAGATCAACAGGTTTCTCTATTCAAGATCCTGTCAAACAGACACTCCCACACACACACAAGCTGTAGGAGCAGGTGAGACAAAAACACAGCGTTTAGACACGTCCCACAGTGGGAGGGTGAACACGCACACAAACTGAAACTCACAGACGGCGGAGGAGACGGTAATGCAGGAGTTTCTGAGGGTCTCCTGAGGGTCTGTGGAGCTGCGGATTCAGATTCTTCATCTCTGCTTGCGGTGAGTGAATGAATGAGTGCTTGATCTGGGCCTGAAATCATCACATGACTCTGTGCATAAACAAGTGCCGCATGGAGATCTAAGCATGCTCTTTTATATATGCATGGGGATTGTGCTTGTCATCAGAATATACAGGTGAGTAATGGATGGAAGAGTGAAGGCTGGGTGACATTTCATCATCAGTTCAACATTCTGTTTCTCTGGATTTATTAGCCATGGGTTTGAGTAGACTGTGCAGTTTTGTTTGCTCTGTACACTCTATACACAATGCTGGGTTGTTGCAACCCAGTGTTGGAATAAATATGGACTGACTCAATTGTTGGCTAAAAAAAGGTGTCATTTAAATTGAACACACGTTTAAATTTTTTATTTTTATTTTTTTATTTGCTTGTTTATTTAACAGGGACAATACACTTGACATTGTTATACAGAGATAACCGATGTTGCGTACATGGGGCATATAGCATAAAGCTAATTTGCAGCCCTCGTCCCTGGTTAGGCTTTACATAAAAGATAAAAATAAAACAATCAAGAGTAAAACACAATTCAACAAACATGTACAGTATATACAGATCCACAACCATAAAATGCAAGTCAATCTGCATAAAGAGAAATGTAAACAGAACCAACCTGAAAGAATAATACTTAATGCTCACATTTCTGTGAAGATTTCAACAATTCTTTCAGCTTTACATTAAAAACTGGGAGTTTAGATAATAATTTTAAATGAACAGGCATGGCATTCCATAGATGTGAACCTTTTACAGAAAAGGATGACTGACCCATAGTGGTTCTGCATCTGCGGATTCTACAATTCCCACTTACTGCCCCTCTAGTCTTCGCCCCATCACTGCTGAATTTATGTACCAACTCACAGACTACTTTAGGGGCAAGACCATGTATACACTTAAACATGGTTTTTAAAAACGAAAACTTTAAAAAACCATCAAAACTTAACAAATTATATTTTTTAAGAATTTGACAATGGTGCCATTTTATTGGTTTCTGATCCATCACTTTTAAAGTTTGTTTGTAAAGTGACATTACAGGCCTAACAATTGACTGTGTTGCTTGACCCCAGATTATTGCACAACAAGACATACGTGATAATCCATGTCCATAATAGTTCAAATTTGATGTACCAGATATAGGTGAGGCATAACCAGACAAACTTGATGTTTCATCTTCAGTCAGGCACAGGCCATGACCAAAAGGGAAACAAAGAAACCACAAACAAAGTAGCCAGATGAAGACATACCTTTTGTAACAGAATTTGATGTTTGGTTTTCCAGTTTGGTGTTGATTTTGTTGATAATATTTGTCCATTAAGTTGAGGCACAGTACTTTAAACGCATAGTCCTTAAGCACTTGAAAAATCCGCAAACAACTCAGCCATATGCAAGCACATCCTTTGTCTCCAAAACCAGTATTGAGAGTTGGAATTTCTTTGTTTATCTCCAAAAAATGATTGATTTTCTTCTTGGAATAAATATAAGGCAAAAAAAAACATAGATGGAGAGCAAAACTGGAACCAAGGGTAAAGCAGGAGAGCAAATACAAAGTCCAGCAAACAATTCAACCATGTGCAGCCATGTCCTATTTCTCTCATTTCTTGGCTTGGTAATCCTGACTTTGTCCATTGATGAGAGTTCTTTTCATTTCTATATGAATAAAACTGTTGAAAAATGTATGTAATTCCAACCAGAATTAGTAAGAAAATCTGGTGCCAAAGAGCAGCAGTGGAGCCCAACAAACCACCACCACTCCCGGCGGCCATCTTTAAACACAAATGTTTGAAAAATGATTTGGAGTCACTCTGATTTTGACTTATGCTCTTATGTTGGGTCAAATATTGACAAACTGAATTGTGAATAAGTGTCATGCATAAAGTTATTAAAATAAAGTGCCATTTAAATGTAAAAAATGTCTAATAAAATAAAGGGCGTCACGGTGGCGCAGTGGGTAGAACAATCACCTCACAGCAAGAAGGTCGCTGGTTCGAGCCTTGGCTGAGTCAGTTGGCATTTCTGTGTGGAGTTTGCATGTTCTCCCCGTCTTGGCGTGGGCTTCCTCCGGGTGCTCTGGTTTCCCCCACAGTCCAAACACATGCGCTATAGGGGAATTGGGTAAGCTAAATTGTCTGTGTATGAGTGTGTATGGATGTTTCCCAGAGATGGGTTGCGGCTGGAAGGGCATCCGCTGCGTAAAACATATGCTGGATAAGTTGGTGGTTCATTCCACTGTGGTGACCCCGGATTAATAAAGGGACTAAGCCGAAACATACACTCTAAATAAAGGAACATAACCATTTTTTTAAAAATGTCTGATGTTAAATCATATTAAACGTTTACTATTTTAGCTCCGTTAGGATTATCTAAATCATTTACATTCGCTAAATGCCAGAATAATGAGAGAATATATATATATTTTTTGATATTTGTTTATTAATTTCTAGACAGTCAAAAGTTAGTTTTCATACATTTCCTTGGTATTTTTTAGCTTTGCTTTTAAACTGTATAACTTTGGTCAAATGTTTTGGGTATCCTCCCACAAGCTTCTCACAATAGTTTGCAGGAATTTTGGCCCATTCCTCCTGACAGAATTGGTGTAACTGAGTCAGATTTATAGTCTGTCTTGCTCACACAAGCTTTTTCAACTCTGCCCACGAATTTTCTATAGGATTGAGCTCAGGGCTTTGTGATGGCCACTCCAAAACATTCACTCAGTTGTCCTTAAAGCACATTTTAACTAATTTGGCAGTATGCTTAGGCTCATGGTCTGTTTGGAAGACCCATTTGTGGCCAAGTTTTAATTTCCTGGCTGATGTCTTGAGATGTTACTTCAGTATTTCTACATAATGTTCTTTCTTCATGATGTCGTCTATGCTGTAAAGTGGACCAGTCCGTCCTGCAGCAAAACAGCCCCACAACATGATGCTGCCGCCCCCATATTTCACAGTTTGGATGGTGTTCCTAGGCTTGTAAGCTTTCCCATTTGTCCTCCAGATGTAACACTGGTCATTATGGCCAAACAGTTCAATCTTAGTTGCATCAGACCACAGGACATGTCTCCAAACATTATTCTTTTTCCCAGTGTAATTTAGCAAATTGTACTCTGGCTTTTTTGTTGATTCTGGCTTGTTGATTTTCCCATGTTGTCACACAAGGAAGCAGTGTGTTTGAGGTTTTCCTTAAATACTATTCTACAGTTGTGCCTCCAATTAACTCAAATGTTGTCAATTAGCCAATCAGAAACTTCCAAAAGCTTGACACCATCATCTGAGCTTTTTCAGAGGCATAATAATCTTATTGTGTGTAAACTTGACTTTCAAGAAAAGTTATAACAATTTCTCCAAAAATATCTCTCTCATTATTCTGCTATTAAGCATAACAGAAACAAATGTGATAATCCTAACTTACCTAAAAGAGAAAAAGTTTAGTCACATTAACAGCTGACTTTTTTCTAAATGGTTATGTGCCTTTTTATACAGTGTATGTAAACTGTAGATGTGAATTATATAACATACAGTACCAGTATACTTACATATGTGTATATGTGTGTCATTTATATATTTATATAATTACAAATGTAATCCGTAATTTATATATCCATCTTTATATTTGAGAAAATGATTATTAATGAAATTTAAACACATGCGCTATAGGTGAATTGAATCAACTAAATTGGCCGTAGCGTATGTGTGTGGATGAGTGTGTATGGATGATTCCCAGTACTGGCTTGCGGCTGGAAGGGAATCCGCTGTGTAAAACATATGCTGGATAGGTTGGCGGTTCATTCCACAATGGCGACCCCTGATGAATAAAGGGACTAAGCCGAAAGAAAATGAATGAAGAAATCAGACTTTTATTTGCTAAAACAAACATGAACGATTTACTCAAACCCATGCCTGATAAATGTGAAGAAACACTCTCTTTTCCACTGCCGTATATGTTAGAATAATCCAAATGAAGTAGTAGTAAAATTAAGTAATAAAAGAGAACAAGTCCCTTTTTCTAAAATAACTCATGACATAGTGAATGTTCATTATTGTGTGGTGTCTCTTTAAATGTGTCTTTGAGCTGCAACACACAGTTCTGTAAAACAAGAGCACTTTCTTTTCCTCCATGCATGCACCATCATCAGTCTCCTTGCAGGAAACGTGCAGCATGTCTCCTAAATGAAGCATCAGCTGACACTGTGTTTTTGTCAGGGTGAGGATGGAGGGCGTTCTGGACGCTGCGCTGTGTGTGTGTGTGTTCAGACTGACGATCAGTGTACTGTTGTGTCCATCTATACTCACACACAGCATCACTGCGGTCAGTCTGTGCTGCTGCTGCCTGGTTCTCTTCACAGACCTCACCATCACCTGTAAGCACAACATACACACACTTTCTGCTCATTTTACACCTAATTTAGCATTTTAACACTGAGACTGATGATCGCTTTCTTCTTAGGGAGCATAAAGTATGTCTATCTAACGTCACTTTTGATTGTAACGTCTACATTTTGAAATATAAATATGCAATTCAGTTTCACAAGACATTTTTGAGACTGTTATTTTGAAATGTCATAATAGTTTCTATTATTCTAGTCTACTATTTTTAGCTGCTCATTCAAACAGATAGGGGTGGCATGGTGGCTTAGTGGTTAGCACTGTCGCCTCACAGCAAGAAGGTTGCTGGTTTGAGTCCCAGCTGGGCCAGTTGGCATTTCTGTGTGGAGTTTGCATGTTCTCCCCGTGTTGGTGTGGGTTTCCTCCGGGTGCTCCAGTTTCCCCCCCACATGCACTATAGGTGAATTGAATAAACTAAATTGGTCGTAGTGTATGAGTGTGTGTGTGTGAATGAGTGTGTATGCATGTTTCCTAGTACTGGGTTGCAGCTGGAAGGGCATCAGCTGCGTAAAACATATGCTGGAATAGTTGGCGGTTCATTCCGCTGTGGCGCCCTCTGAAATAAAGACTAAGCCGAAGGAAAATGAACGAATGAATGAATTCAAACAGATAATGTGAATTAAATATGCACTATTATAAATCAAACAATGTATTACAATATAAACTCCTTCATGTAAACACTGTCTTTATTCATCATAAATAAATCAAGCCAGAGGAACACGAAACTACACATTTATCTATTAAAATAATCACCTTTTTCATTTTAAGCAATCGCCCCAAGTAGTGTTTTCTGGTTTCAATTTTAAAGCTGGCGACGCAGTGGCGCAGTAGGTAGCGATGTCGCCTCACAGCAAGAAGGTCGCTGTTTCGAGCCTCTGCTGGGTCAGTTGGCGTTTCTGTGTGGAGTTTGCATGTTCTCCCCGCGTTCGTGTGGGTTTTCTCTGGGTGCTCTGGTTTCCCCCACAAGTCCAAAGACATGTGGTACAGGTAAACTGGGTAGGATAAATTGTCCGTAGTGTATGAGTGTGAATGAGTGTATGGATGTTTCCCAGATGGGTTGCAGCTGGAAGGGCATTCGCTGCGTAAAACATATGCTGGATAAGTTGGTGGTTCATTCCTCTGTGGCGACTCCAGATTAATAAAGGCACTAAGCCAAAAAGAGAATGAATGAATGAATTTTAAGGCTTTTTAAAATGTCAATTAAAACTTTCCCAATACCATAGAAGATAATTAAGTATTTTATAGCTGAAGTTAAATTTTTTCATAAAGTTTTATTTTAAAAAGTACTTTTTACAAATCAAGCAAAATGTTCAAAGTAGATTTCGTTTCCATCTAGCTGACTTATTACAAATCAAACTGTTATGATGTCATCCTTAAAAATGTATAGCATGCGCGCGCAAAAAATAAACACTTAATTTCATGATTATTGAATTGTATTCTTACAGTTTTCTTCTCAATTAAGTCATTTTATATAGTTTAATGTTATAAATATATTTAACAGAGAAACAACGCTTTAACTGGAGCAATGCACCAAAGCACATTTGAAAACATCATTTCATGATAATTAAAAAAAAAAAGATTTTAAATAACTTTTGAAACAAGAAAAAAAGAAAAATTGTGTCAATTTTAGAAATTGCATTACATCAGCCACACTGTAAAAAAAAATACATGTAAACACCACCTGACAAAAGTCTTGCCATCGATCCCAGTTGTAAGAGCAACAAATAATAACCTGACTTCTAGTTGATCATATGGAAAAGTGGCAGAGGGTCGAAATCATCTGTTGAGCTGCATCTCAATCATCACAAATACTGCAGAAGACCTATTGGAACTGGCATAGACCCAAGATTCTCAGAGAAATCAGTCAAGTTTGGTGAAAGAGAAATCATGGTTTGGGGTTACATTCAGTATGGGGGTGTGTGAGAGATCTGCAGAGTGGATGGCAACATCAACAGCCTGAGGTATCAAGACATATGTGCCACAGGAGAGGGCCAATTCTTCAGCAGGATAGCGCTCCTTCTCATACTTCAGCCTCCACATCAAAGTTCCTGAAAGCAAAGAAGGTCAAAGTCCTCCAGGATTGGCCAGCCCAGTCACCAGACATGAACATTATTAAGCATATCTGTAAGATGAAGGAGGAGGCATTGAAGATGAATCTAAAATATCTTGATGAACTCTGGGAGTCCTGCAAGAACGCTTTCTTTGCCATTCCAGATGACTTTATTAATGAGTGATTTGAGTCATGCAGAGATGTATGGATGCAGTCCTCCAAGCTCATCAGACACAACATTCATTCTTTTTCCACTGCAGCATGACTTTATATTCTATACTGGACATTATTTCTGTTAAGTGACAAGACTTTTGTCTAAGCAAAGTCAGACCTTACTGTCCTAATTAAATGATTAAAAATCAAGGCATGATCATATTTTATTGTGGTAAAATAAGCATAATCTAGAGGTCTTTGCCTTTCATATAAGCCACTTCTGATACCAAATGATCAACTAGAAGTCAAGTTATTATTTGCTGGTGCTAAAACTTGGATGGGTGACAATACTTTTGTCAGGTAGTGTATAAATTAGGATTTTTCCTTGAAATATTTTTTTATTTAATGTATTTATGATTTTGAATTGCATTATATGGCCTTGATCTTTCTTCCAACAACTTATGAAAAGTAAAAAAAAGTCACTTTTATTGACAATTTGAATAGTTTTAAATTGTTGTTGTAAATTGCAGTACAAAAACCAGGTAATAAACTGCCAGTGCCTTTTCTGTTATTTTCCAGACTTATGTCAATATACATGTTATTTTTTATACAAGATGTTTTTAAAACTGCTAAAATATCAATAAAAGTCACATTATTCAATTGCAGAGTTGAATTTACTAAATTAAAAGCCGAAAGAGCAAAGATAGAAGCCCCATAATGCAATTCATAACCATAAAAAAATGGAAAAAGTACAGAAACTGGTCATTTATGTACATACATAAGACTTTTTAACAGTGCACATTTTGATTTTGACGCACTTAAAGGTGCTGTATGTAAGTTTTTGACTCTTCTAAAGCATAAAAATACCATAATATGTTTGCAGGTATTTCAGAAGCATGCTAACTGAACATGTTTATCTGAAAAACAATGCTGAAGTCAGATATTCTGCTTTGAAAATACGTGCTGGAACGGCTGTCTGTGTTTTGGTTCTTTTTACCAGCCCAATGCCAGTTTAGCCAATTATATTTCAGCACCCCGAGTTGCCTTGGTGAAAAACCACATATTTCATTCATTCAGTCAGGAAGGCTCTCAAAACATGACAGAAATGTGACCTAGCAGCCCAGAAATGAGACGCCGATTCAGAGTTCCACATGAGGTTATTAATTAGCAAATAATATAAATATTATTAACGTAAACATTATGTGAGCAGGTTACACTGTAAACGCGTGTCCTAACAACACGCTATGTGACGAGATTTGCAGTGATAAGCAATTTGGCTGTTTGTATCAGACGCAACACGACAGAAGTTTAAATACAGCCATTCAGAAGCACAGAATAGTGCACTCACTGCACTCCAACCAAATGGTAAGGTTTATAATCTAGTTAACACATATTAAACCTCTTTAACATTATTAAATGTAGATGCTGAATCACTGATATGTGTTGGTTTACATCATTTCACAGTTCTAAAGTTTAATTTCAGTCGGTTTATTTTATTTTTTAAGATCTGAGGTGAGCTATCTGCTGCTGCTTTCAGTAGTATGACAATAAATGTCATGTAAAATGGCATTTAAACTCACATTGTTAGCATTTAACACTGAATAAAGCACATGAGGTGTACCTGAGGTGATCATAGTCAGTTTTCTGTTGTTCAGAAATAGAAGCCGTTTCTAATATATCAATTCGAGGGGTTGGTTAGAACAGAAACTCCTTTTAATATGAAATTAATCCTTCTATCGCGTGCCGTTGCTTTTATTTAGAACACAACTTAAATCAGCGTTTAGGCTCGATAGTCAGGCACACTCCTCTATTCTCAATCTGGCAACCTGCGCTTACATGTGTTTTGATCCAGGAGTGCAATACCTAGTTCAACCACTGGGTGTCAAACTTACATACTGCACCTTTAAACATTTCTGTATTTCAGTTTTGCAATGAACTCTGTCTACTGACTCACTCTGGTGCAA
The DNA here is from genome assembly GCA_903798195.1 of Danio kyathit. Lineage (NCBI taxonomy): Eukaryota > Metazoa > Chordata > Actinopteri > Cypriniformes > Danionidae > Danio > Danio kyathit. Next base: position 47,822,085 of record LR812529.1, read on the forward strand.
CATCTGTGTTGTGTTCCTGCAGTGTTCCTGCTCTACATATGGCTGATGGAGTTCTTCACGATCCCCTTTTCAGTGTCCTCAGACATCATCGGCCTGCGCTTCCTGCTGTTTCTGTGTCAGGCTTATGCAGTGGTGCTGCTCTTAACACCTCCTCTGATGGCTGTAGAAATGCTGCTTCACATGCTGCAGCCTCAAAACGCAGGTCAATCTCACCACAACCAATGCCTTTCTAGGATAATCGGCTTCTTGGGATGCTTTCTAGCATGGATGGTGAGCGCGCTTTACTGCAGCCATGACTGGACACTGGAACGGATGTCTGTGGAAGATTGTTTGGAGAAAGACGGATGGCTTGTTTTGTGCCTTCCCCATTTTGATGACTTATACAGCGCTCTTCTTGCACTGGTGGTCCTGTTGAGTTTGACAGGGGGTTTAATTAGGATGAAGGCATCCCGTAGACCACCTGAAGATGACATCAAGCAAATGCATGCGTCACTAACTATGGTAGAGTGTGAAAAAGGCGCCGGCAGATGTGGTGTTCACAGGGTTGGGTTTGTGTACAGTGAGGCGCGATGGTTGTGTCCTCATGATGTGCTGTGCTCTGAACAAACCGGTTTGACAGACGGTTACATCCAGAAACAAAGGCAATCAGCCAGCCATGCAATGTTTGCACAGTCTAAAAGTGATCTTCTGCTGGAGGTCTCGTCACTGCTGTGTAAAACAGATCAGCGCGTCTCTAACTGCACACACTGCTGGCTTCATGAAAGGGAAAGTCCCTGCTTGGGGCCAGAAATGTTCACAGGGTTGGTATGCGTCGCTCTGGTTTGCTGTTTTCCCACAGTCGTCAGCAGTAATGTTCTTCTAATCTTTAACCTGGAGAAGCTGGTGGCGAACAGTTTGAAACTCTTATCTCTGTCAGTCAACAGAGTCCCGCTTCTGTAAATGATGCTGGAAAAAACCTCTGAATGACCTCTGACACTGGTTCTGTTTTGGAATGGATGCTTCTGCGAACACTCTTTTCTCTTACACATGCATTATTTAAATTATTAAAATCTTTACACAAAAAATGGTTAAAAGATTGAAAGATTCTTTTAAAGGTTCGAGACACCCTGGAGTATTTTTATTTTAAAGAGCCCCTATTATGTGTTTTTGAAAATGACCTTCCATGTAGTTTGTAACACAGCTCTAAGTGAAGTGAAATATCCAGCTAAAGCTTAAATCTGAAAGTGGACAGTGTTTAAAACTATTGATTCATCTAAAAAAAGAGTCGACTCATAGTGATTTAAATGAATCATCTTGAGAACGAGTCTTTAGCCGTTTCGGCGTGACGTGGATACGAAACATAATTGTTGGCGCGCAAATTTAAACCTGCGGCCCCGCCCACTAACACAGCAGCAAAGACAAACAGATCCTGAAGTCATGAGTCATGAAGACGCTGTGCGCTCTTGGATATTATTGGAAGTATGAGGGAAAGGAGTGCTTCAGAAATCTGCACGCTTACTATGGGCGATCTATCAGTACACAGCTCATGGATTAGTTTCTTCCTCCATTTTGTAATGGACAGACAATACACCAGGGGTGCGGGCAAAATAAGGACAGTTTATTAGGCACACAGTCAATCAAAGGCAGGCTGCTGCACGCTGGGCTTCGGGCTGGTGCGCAGCACTGGAAAGGCTTATGTAGGCTCAGGGTGAGGCTTCAGACATAGCTTGTCAGAGGACAGAGGAGGAGTGCTGGTGAGCGCTACAAACCCTCGGCTGGGGATGTGATTGTTGGGTAAAGCAGAGTACAGGTAAGCCCTGAGATCATATAACACTTCACGCAAGAGGTGCCACAGCAATGAATGCAAATAGAAATGATCTACATGTTTTGATACTTGTAACCGCTTGTACTGTATCAGGTTAACTCTTTAATTCTCATATCGTGTCTAATGCTGCTTTGTTTACGGATTTAAATGAGTTTGTGAGCTCGCGCTCTGCTGCCGTTTGTCGTTGCTATGGCCACCGTTAGCCGTTCCTACACACGTGCAGCGGTCAAGGTTCAGAATAGTTCAGCTTTTGCTGCTGTGTGGATTAATACTGAATGTGTGTCATAGTTAAGAATAGAGCAATATGCTGGTGTTTAACTGCACTGCTTTCGGGGCTGAGGTGTCTGAATAACACTGCTGAGAACCGGGTACTGTTTACTGTGGTGTTAGTAAGTTTACTATGAAGTGTGTTTCGGGTGTCTGCTGAGATCAGATCCTATACCAATGTTGGCGACCCGGGGGCTTGATAAACCGCGCTGGGTATTTTACTGTCTCGCGCTGAATGCTGTCGACCAATCAACAGGCTGTCATCGGTCCAATCAGCGCAGATTAGCTTCGCGCTATAAAGGGGTTTGGGAACAAATGAATCGCTGAACGAATCATATGAGAGTCGCTGGGATAATTAGGTAAAATAAATGCAGATTATAAGACCATGAAAGTGTTTTTTGACCTTGTATGCAGATCAGTATGTTGTTGGAGACCCCTAAAACCAAAATATGACCCTTTTTAATGTGTAATAGGGGCTCTTTAACAGATTTGTTTATGTTAAGCAGGGCTTAATTTGTGCCGGAACACGCCGGATCCGGCACCTTAATTAACTGATCCCCCTTCTCAACCGCCCTCCTCCCCCATTTGCTGTTCACTTTCACTGTCTTCCACGACTCCCCAACCCTCTTCACTTTTGTCGGCGACACCCCTCCGCCATACACCGGCAGATCAAAATCGGTGATGTAGCGTGCATCTGCTAGTGGAGTGATGACGCGTCGGTTTCTCATTATTATTCATAGCAGAGTTTTCTTATCCTATGAGAAGACCCTACTTCTTAATTATTCATTAGAGCACGTGCTTTCCGAAGGCAAGGCAGACCTGCCAAGCTGTGAGACCCAATGACTGTGTTTGCTTCCATGATCCACGGGGTTTGTTGCATGTTTCCCCCCACAATTCTGTCAGGGCCGATACAGCAAAGCTGTTTGTTTGTAGCAAGCATTTTTGTCAGGAGAGCTGTACGAGAATTGAAGAATGGCGGACTTTGTCTTTTATCAGTTGAGTTTGTTATCATTCAGACACATCGCCTATATCTGTGCTGCTGTGTTCGCCTATGTTTAAAACCTCCAGATTACCAGCAGGGCTAATGGTTGAAATAGACAGGGCAAGAGACCTGCTGCACTGCTATCCACTCTGTCTGCATTCAGACCCGGGGATTGAGGAGGAGAGAAGTCCTCCTCATTTATAGTGTTTATATAAACATGATATAACCAGCGTTGCCAATTATTTTCAATGAAAAGGTGCTAAACTTTGCCAGAAAAGTCGCTAAATGTCGATATATTATATCATACATCAGTTTGCATATTAGTGACGTCATCACGTTATGTCATTTCTGTTTGTTTAACAGCCTATGATTATTAAGGGGGTATTTATATTAGCGCTACGCTTTATATATGCGTGTCAATTTAACAAAATTTATTGCTGTTTGAATACAGTATATCAATATAGATGTGTAGTTAATTTGCAGTAATCTCTCAGATGTAATAAACACAGACAACTTCCGAAACTGTCACTAAAATGTCAGTGATTGTGAACAAGGTCAGATTAAATTGTTAAAATAAAGGAGAAGCAGAGGAGTGATCTGCTCTCAGGCTGCAGGTGGGAGAGACTGCTGTATGAGGACTGGGCTGCCTGTCAGCGCTTTAAGGTGGGGGAGGGGCCGACGACATCACCCACAGCTTGTTGAAAAGAGTGGGGACGGTACAGTATGGGCACATGAGAGTCTATACAAAATCTAAAGTAACACACACAAAAAAGTCACTAGATTTGTCGTTAGTCGCTTTTTTTGAAAATTTGTCGCTAAGGGCGTCTGAAAAGTCGCTAAATATAATTTGGCAACACTGTATATAACAAATTGTGCTTATGTGTATATGAAATTACGAGTAACAAATGTTGCAGAGCATAAAATTGGAGAATGGCGGCTTTGTCTTTTATCAGTTGTGGTTGTTACTATTCAGACGCATCGCCTATATCTGTGCTGCTGTGTTCGCCTATGTTTAAAATCCTCCAGATTACCAGCAGGGTAATGGTTGAAATAGACAGGGCAAGAGACCTGCTGCACTGCTATCCACTCTATCTGCATTCAGACCCGAGGATTGAGGAGGAGAGAAGTCCTCCACACTCATAGTGTTTATATAAAGATGATTATCTTTATGATGATATAACAAATTGTGGTTTTGTGTATATTAAATTACAAATAACATATGTAGCAGGGCATTCAATTACTGTTTATTTCTTTGCATTTCTAGTAAACTATAACTCTGGGTCTCCTCACAGTTCGGTCTCATTTGGGACACAGTTGTTCTCCCCCCCCTTTTTTCCCCTGCTCTGTCGGCCACACACACTCCTCCCTCTGCCCACAGTGCTCTACGCCCATCCTGAAGCACTTTTTGAAAAAATTCTGAGGTAGACTTGAACTGAAAGATTGGGGTTTCCGGGGGAGTTATATATTTTTTTAATATATATATATATTTTTATATAATGTAATGTAATGTGTATTTATATAGCTCATTTATTGTGTATGGCCATACACCCAAAGCGCTTCACAATCATGAGGGAGTCTCTCCACACCACCACCAGTGTGTAGCATCCACTTGGATGATGCGACGGCAGCCACAGGACAACGGCGCCAGTGCTTCACCACACACCAGCTATTGGTGGAGTGAAGAGACAGTGATAGAGCCAATTCGGTGGATGGGATGATTAGGAGGCCATGATGGGTAAGTGCCGATTGAGGGACTTTGGCCAGGACACCGGGTTACACCCCTACTCTTTACGAGAAGTGCCATGGGATTTTCAATGACCACAGAGAGTCAGGACCTCGGTTTAACGTCTCATCCAAAAAACGGCGCCCACTGACAGTGTAGTGTCCCCTTCACTTTTACTGGGGCATTAGGACTCACACAGACCACAGGTTGAGCGCCCCCTGCAGGCCTCTCTAACACCACTTCCAACAGCAACCTAGTTTTCCCATGTGGTCTCCCATCCAGGTACTGACCAGGCTCAGCCCTGCTTAGCTGCTCATATATATAAGCCCTGCTTATATATATATATATATATATATATATATATATATATATATATATATATATATATATATATATATATATATATATATATATATATATTTTTTTTTTTTTTTTTTTATATAATATTGACACATGAAAGTCTAAAGCTTGTAGAAATAACCCATAACAAATGTGGACAGTTCTTGCATATTTAACAAACCGTTTCAGATGATGTCATTATGCCGCCAGCCAATCGCTGTAATTGATCATGATTGAGGATAGATAGTTGGCGTGGGTTTCCTCCAGGTGCTCCGGTTTCCCCCACAGTTCAAAAACATGCTCTATAGGCATACCTGCCAACACTCCCGTTTTTCCCGGGAGTCTCCCGTATTTCAGACCCGTCTCCCGTATTGTTCTGTCTCCCGGTAAACTCCCGGAATCCCACCCATCCGCCCCCCGCTCCTCAGCATTTTGGTACAGTCCGGGCTGAAACCTGGTGCTTGTGCTCTTCCGGCCGCGCGCCTCCATCTCCCCAAATCTCTCACCCCTCCCGCTCCCAGCTCTTCAGTTCGCGCCAGTGTTGCCAACTTAGCGACTTTTCAGACCCTTCTAGCGACAATTTTGGAGATTTTTATAGACTGTCGTTTGTACATTACTGTACTGACCCTACTCTTCTCAATGAGCTGCGGGTGATGCCGCCGGCCCCTCCCCTGCCTCAGAGCACTGACAGGCGGCCCAGTCAGTCCTGGTACAGCAGCCTCTCCCACCTGCAGCCTGACAGCAGATCACCCCTCTGCGTACCGACGGCAAATGATTTAGCACCGGGAGTGTGAAGGTATTTCCCTTGTACAGTCAAACTGATCTGCTTCTCCTTTATTTTAACAATTTTATTTGACCGTTTATTGTTCACAATCAGAGATGTTTTAAGAGATGTTTCAGAACTTGTCTGAGTTTATTACGTCTGAGAGATTACTGCAAATTCCCTACTCATCTATAATGATATACTGTATTCAAACAGCAATAAATTTAGTTAAATTGACAAGCTTACATAAAGCGTAGTGCAAATATAATCCCCTATTATTTACCATAGGCTGTTAAACAAACAGAAAAGGTAGAACGTGATGACGTCAGTAATATGCAAATCAGCGTATGACGTAAACCCCCCCCCCCCACCTCCCGGAATATAAGAACCAAATGTTGGCAGGTATGTCTATAGGTGAATCGATTAACTAAATTGGCCGTAGTGTATGAGTGTGTGTGAGCGAGTGTGTATTGGTGTTTTCCAGTACTGAGTTGCAGCTGGAAGGCCATCTGCTGCGTAAAACATATGCCAGAATAGTTGGCGGTTCATTCCACTGTGGCAACCCCTCATAAAAAATGAAATAAGCCAAAGGAAAATGAATGAATAAAGAAGTGTTCGATTATAAGTCTTGAAGAGGCAAAAAAGAGACTCAGTAATACTATAGTATTACTACAGACCCCTGCATTTCTGAAACCCCTCTTCTTTTTAAAGCACAGATAAAGGTTTAAGTGAAGTCTGAAAACTGCAAAAGTAGTTCATGCACTCCTCCTCACGCTGAAAGACACACAAATTTGAGGGATCATCTGATCTGTGCACACGTACTGTATCGCAGCACAAATCTGATACACAAAGACAAATGACGGCTGCCAAAACAGATGCGTTAAGAATTGGTGAGTTTATGAGGAGCATTTTCCTCACTAAGTAAATAAAGTGTCAGCTTCGAGAGCAGCAGCAGGTTTCATATGAGATTGTGGCGTTATTTTTAAACCCGAAACCAGTTTACGGTTTCTCCAAAAGAGGAACGGGGCCCGAGGGGAGCTGTGCTTCACAGAACAATACTGACATATGAGCAGTGGCATTAAGAGTTAACATAAAATATGTGCTATAAAGTATTTATGCTGAGAGAGGAGTGCTCGGAGGCGCTGGATATTTGTCATGAGCACATTCATAAAGCTTTCAAGCTGACGTAGAGTTGGATTATTATGAAGAGGAGCGTTCATGACCCAACAGGTAAAATTAAGGACGATAGCTAAGCTGAAGGGGAAAATGAAGCGTTTCAGATGCTGAAGTCTATCTCTCGACAGCAGAGGTCTCCCTGCGCCGTCTTCAGGAAATCTGCATTTGAAGCTTTTGTTAAGCAGCCTTGTTTTGCTCTCCGGCAGCTGTAGTCTGGAAAAGCACCACAGGGCACAACTGACAGCACTGAAAGCCTTCGCAAAAACTCAGGACTTGCAGAGACACATGCACAGCACCAACAACAAGTCAATCTCTGAAGAAAAAACTAAACAAAGACAGGAGAGAAGCCAAACAGAGAAGACAGTGCTGAAACATTTGGTGACGGTTTACTACACAATGACCACAATTTTTGGTCATTACATCAGCATTTGGGGGGGTCAAAAGGTCACACTTTATTTTGATGGTCCATTTGTTGAATTTAAGTGACATTGCATCTACTTGACAACTAATTCTCAATTCACGAGTTCGCACTTACAGAAGTTTAAGAATAAAGCGTATTTGGCGTGCTGTCCAGGAAGAGGGCCCTGAGCTCGGGGAAGACCCCCCCCAACTCGCGTTATTCCCCGTATCGGGGAACAGAGAGGAGTTGGGGTTCGAGCGAAGAGTCTAGCCCGGCCTCAGAACGCTCCCGGAGTAGATAATGTTTAGAAAGTGCGGTGTTGGGGTAGTGGAGGGATGCTAAAGTCGTGAGATGATGCAGGTAGGACAACTTTGGAACTTATAGGGGTTTGGTCTAATACTGATTGGATAATTGAATGATTATCAATGACGTAAAGAATTACTGAAACATCTGCGCGTGCTCCTCCCGAAATTTGTTTATAAAACATCACTAGATGATAAGTAGACTGTTAGGTTGGGGTTAGGGTTAGTGTAAGTTGGCATGTACTTGCAAAGTTTCTTATAGTCAGTTAAATGTCTGTTTAGCAGCAGCATCAGCAGATATTAAGCAGACAGTCTACTAATGCTCGAGTGGACCATCAAAATAAAATGTTACCATCAAAAATGACCTTTTGAGGTGCACATTTGGACATTTTAGCAAATGGATATTTAATTATTTTAGTGTTTTCTGCATTTGTCTAACACGGCCCGTCAGTCTTTTTTAGGGCACTTCATTCACTCATTCATTTTCTTTTCGGCTTAGTCCCTTTATTAATCAGGGGTCGCCACAGCGGAATGAACCGCCAACTTTTCCGGCATATGTTTTACACAGCGGATGCCCTTCTAGCTGCAACCTAACATCGGGAAACACCCATACACTCTCACATTCACACACACACACTCATACTCTACGGCTAATTTAGTTCATCCAATTCACCTATAGCCAGTGTTGCCAGATGTAGCTGACTTTTTCCAGCCCAAAAACCCGCCGACATGCAAAACACCCGCCCAACAACCTCGATTTTACAAAAAGGGGTGGGGTGGGGGGTGGGGGTGGGGTGGACGGTCCCAAATTTCACGAAAAGTGGGGGGGGTTGGGCGCTCCCATAGATATATGGAGCGCTCCAAAACGTATGAGGAGTGGTTGGATCGTCCTATATTTCACGAAAAGTAGGGGGAATGGTCCCAAAATTGATGAAAATTGGGGGGTTACGGGAGATCGCGGGCAGGCAGGCGTACCTGTACAATACCGCCCAAATATCCACTACCCGCCTATGATATTTTTTACCCGCAAACTTGGATTCAAAACCGCCCAATTGGGCGGGAAACCGCCCAATCTGGCAACACTGCCTATAGCGCATGTGTTTGGACTGTGGGGGAAACTGGAGCACCCTGAGGAAACTCACACCAACACAGGGAGAACATGCAAACTCCACACAGAAATGCCAACTGACCCTGCCGGGACTCAAATCAGTGACCTTCTTGCTGTAAGGCGATCGTGCTACCCAATGCACCACAGTGCTGCCCCTGGTGGACTTCAATACGAGTCTGTTCACAAGACACGTTTAACAGGCATCAGCATATTAAATACTTATAACATTTACCCTTTTTTTTTTAATGTATGAACATTTATATGCATTTGTGTATGTTTTATTTTTATCTTTGTGTAAAATTACCAAAAAAAAAAAATGAATTACTGCTTGAGTGAGGTGCTTCTAATGCAATATCTATGCGGGTAGAACAGTAAATTTAACATTGTTCTCTCCTCTGTCTGTCGTTATCAGTCTCACACTATTAACCAGTGACCTTCTTGCTGTGAGGCGACAGTGCTAACCACTGAGCCACCGTGTTGCCACTCTTTGAATAATATTTTCCACTCATGAAACCATGTTTTATAACTTTAAACAGAACTAAGCTGAATAAATCAGTGGATGTAAGACAATATTTGGCTTAGATACAAAAATAAATAAATTTAAAATTAGAAATGTAAGAGTTCAAAAATAGATTTTATATTGAGAAAATCGTCTTTAAAATTATCTAAATGAAGTTGTTGGGAATGAATATTACTAATCAATAGTAGTAATAGTAGTAATAATCTTGATATATTTACAGTAGGACATTTTTAAAACGTCTTCATGGAGCATGATCTTAATATTCTCATCATTTTCGGAATAAACAAAAAATGTATGACTTATGATACACTACCTGACAAAAGTCTTGTCGACTATCCAAGTTTTAGGACCAGCAAATAATAACTTGACTTCTAGTTGATCATTTGGTATCAGAAGTGGCTTATATGAAAGGCAAAGGCCTCTAGATTACACTTATTTGACCAAAATAAAATATGATCATGTCTTGATTTTTAATGATTTAATTAGGACAGTAAGGTCTGACTTTCCTTAAACAAAAGTCTTCTCACTTAACAGAAATAACGTCCAGTATATAATATAAAGTCATGCTGCAGTGGAAAAAGAATGAATATTGTGTCTGACTCCATCATGAGCTTGGAGGACTGCATCCATACATCTCTGCAATCATCTCTGGTGACTGGGCTGGCCAATCCTGGAGCACTTTGACCTTCTTTGCTTTCAGGAACTTTGATGTGGAGGCTGAAGTATGAAAAGGAGCGCTATCCTGCTGAAGAATTTGCCCTCTCCTGTGGTTTGTTATGTAATGGGCAGCACAAATGTCTTGATACCTCAGGCTGTTGATGTTGTCATCCACTCTGCAGATCTCTCGCACACCCCCATACTGAATGTAACCCCAAACCATGATTTTTCCTTCACCGAACTTGACTGATTTCTGTGAGAATCTTGGGTCTATGCCAGTTCCAGTAGGTCTTCTGCAGTATTTGTGATGATTGGGATGCAGCTCAACAGATGATTCATCAGAAAAATCAACCTTCTGCCACTTTTCCAAATGATCAACTAGAAGTCAAGTTATTATTTGTTGCTCTTACAACTGGGATCAATGACAAGACTTTTGTCAGGTGGTGTTTTAATGACTTAGATGACATTCACACACCACCTCTGTGTGCATGTGTGTAATAAACTGCTAAATGAACTTGTCATGGCATCTTTAAACTGCTACTCTACTTATTTTTTCCTCATTTGTAAGTCGCTTTGGACAAAAGCATCTGCTAAATTAATAAATATGAATGTTATTCAGCCTATAAGGCCAAATATGTAGATTTGATTTAAACCAGCATCTACAGATGAAACCAGCAGTTTACATTCACTGTATAAAAAGGCACATAACCATTTAGAAAAAAGTCAGATGTTAATGTGACTAAACGTTTTCTCTTTTAGGTAAGTTAGGATTATCACATTTGTTTCTGTTCTGCTTAATAGCAGAATAATGAGAGAGAGATTTTTGGAGAAATTGTTATAACTTTTCTTGAAAGTCAAGTTTACATACAATAAGATTATTAAGCCTCTGAAAAAGCTCAGATGATGGTGTCAAGGTTTTGGAAGTTTCTGATTGGCTAATTGACAACATTTGAGTTATTTGGAGGCACAACTGTAGAATAGTATTTAAGGAAAACCTCAAACACACTGCTTCCTTGTGTGACAACATGGGGAAATCAACGAGCCAGAATCAACAAAAAAGCCTGATTACAATTTGCTAAATTACACTGGGAAAAAAATTTTTTTTGGAGACATGTCCTGTGGTCTGATGCAACTAAGATTGAACTGTTTGGCCATAATGTCCAGTGTTACATTTGGAGGACAAAGGGGAAAGCTTACAAGCTTAGGAACACCATCCCAATTGTGAAGTTTGGGGGCGGCTGCATCATGTTGTGGGGCTGTTTTGCTGAAGGAGGGACTTGTCCACTTCACAGCATAGATGGCATCATGAAGAAAGAACATTATGTAGAAATACTGAAGCAACATCTCAAGACATCAGCCAGGAAATTAAAACTTGGCCACAAATGGGTCTTCCAAACAGATCATGACCCTAAGCATACTGCCAAATTAGTTCAAATGTGCTTTAAGGACAACAGAGTGAATGTTTTGGAGTGGCCATCACAAAGCCCTGAACTCAATCCTATAGAAACTTTGTGGGCAGAGTTGAAAAGCTTGTGTGAGCAAGACAGCCAACAATCTGACTCAGTTACACCAATTCTGTCAGGAGGAATGGGCCAAAATTCCTGCAAACTATTGTGAGAAGCTTGTGGAAGGATACCCAAAACATTTGACCAAAGTTATACAGTTTAAAAGCAAAGCTAAATATATACCAAGGAAATGTGTGTAAACTTTTGACTGTCTAGAAATTAATTAAAAAAAAGTTTAGAAGGTTTAGAAACACAGCCACAAAGCAGAAGCATTGCAGACACATTCTCACATTTAATATGAGCGTGAGAAAGTGAAGATTTCCGATGATGGCAGTGTGTCTTTGAGACGGCATTCTTTCAGGCCTTTGTCCCATTTTAAAGCTGGTCTCCCATATGAAACCTCATCCCACACACCTAGTTATATCAGTCTGACAGCATGGTTTTCTTCCAGATCCCCTGCAGAACGTCAAAACACCTGTCCTGAGCACAATTCACAACTATCCAATCACAAGGCCACTGTGTAATAGCAGCTTTCATTGAACAACACCAGAAACGCTCATGCAATGTAAGATCCATAAACGATCCGTAAAATCTCCAGGGTTTCTCTCTGCGTCTTGTTGGACACAGGTTGATGCAACGATTTCATTAAAAATGCAAGGAAATCAATTGTTCTCCTCGCACACGAGCTATTATTCTGCAGTCTGGAGGACCGAGTGCCAAATCGCAATACACTGTTTTCAAATGGCAAGAGCGATTCGTCAATCGTCTGCTTTGTGGAGCGATGAGTCATCAACAGATGTGTGGAAAAGAAAGAGCGTTTTGAGCGTAGGAAAAGGATCTTCACCTGCTGGAGAAGAAAAAGACATGAAGATAATCTGTTTTTATGTGTATGCAATTGTCATAGTGTTTATATAACGGACTCGCATACAAAATGAACTGTCATATAAAATGACATTCGATATTTCATAATTTGATATTATAATTGACTGAATTGGAGAATTCTGTATTATTTCTTTTAAAGTATATTCATCTTATTAGAGTATATTCACATGAAAACAAGGCACTGATGTTTTGTTTTTGTTTCTGTTTTTACAAGGTTTCGGATATAGATCACAATGTTTTCAAAACTATAAATAAATAAAATGTAATTAAATTAAAGTTAATATGAAAACTAATTAAATCTTATTAAAATTCATTTTAAAAATGTATAAAAATAAAATTAAGAAATAAGTATTCATACAAAAACAGAAGTAAAATAAAGCTGACACACACACACACACATTATCAATATTTGTAATTATAAATGGATTAAAATCCTTTTATGAAAGTTGTCCTAAAACCAAAATGTGTACAGATCAATACTAATATTTGTTATAAATACATTTATAACATAATATTTTATTTTTATGTTATTTATTTATTATACATTAAAGAAAGTAAAGAAAGAAGAAAAGTAAAGAAAGAAAGAAAGTAAAGAAAGAAAAATAAAGAAAGTAAAGAAGAAAGAAAGTAAGAAAGAAGTAAAGAGAGAAAGAAAGTAAGAAAGTAAAGAAAGAAGGAGTAAAGAAAGTAAAGAAAGAAAGTAAAGAGAGAAAGAAATAAAGAAAGAAAGTAAAGAAAGTAAAGAAAGAAAGAAAGAAAGGAAGTAAAGAAAGAAAGTAAAGAAAGTAAAGAAAGAAAGTAAAGAAAGTAAAGAAAGAAAAAAGAAAGAAAGTAAAGAAAGAAAGAAAGTAAGAAAGAAGAAAGAAAGAAAGAAAAAGTAAAGAAAGCAAAAAGAAAAAAGAAAGAAAGAAAAGAAAGAAATAAAGAAATTAATGAAATTAAAGAAAGAAAGAAAGTAAAGAAAGAAGTAGAAATTAAAGAAAGAAATAAAGAAAGAAAGAAATAAAGAAGAAAAAAAGTAATAAGTAAAGAAAGAAAAAAAAAGAAGTAAAGAAAGAAAGAAAGAAAGAAAGTAAGGAAGAAAGAAAGTAAAAAGTAAAGAAAGAAAAAAGAAAGAAAGAAAGTAAAGAAAGAAAAAGAAAGAAAGTAAAGAAAGAAAGAAAAGGAAAGAAGAAAGTAAAGAGAAAAAAAAAGAAAGTAAAGAAGAAAGAAAGTAAAGAAAGTAAAAGAAAGAAAAAAAAAGAAAGAAAGTAAAGAAAAAGAAAGTAAAGAAAAAGAAGAAAGAAGAAAGAAAGAAAAAAGAAAGAAAAAGAAAGAAAGTAAGAAAGAAATAAAGAAAGAAAAAGAAGAAATAAAGAAAGAAAGAAAGTAAAGAAAGTAAAGAAAGAAAAAGAAAGAAAGAAAGAAAAGAAAGAAAAAGAAAAAGAAAGAAAAAGAAAGAAAGAAAGTAAAGAAAGAAAGTAAAGAAAGAAAGTAAAGAAAGTAAAGAAGAAAAAAAGAAAGAAAGTAAAGAAAGAAAGAAAGAAAAAAAGAAAGAAAAAAAGAAAGAAAGAAAGTAAAGAAAGAAAGTAAAGAAAGAAAGTAAAGAAAGTAAAGAAAGAAAAAAAGAAAGAAAGTAAGGAAAGAAAGAAGTAAAGAAAAGAAAAAAAGAAAGAAAGTAAGAAGAAAGAAGTAAAGAAAAAGAAAGAAGAAGAAAGTAAAGAAAGAAAAAGTAAAGAAGAAAAAAGAAAGAAAGAAGAAAAGAAAAAAGAAAAAAAGAAAGAGTAAGAAAGAAAGTAAAGAAAGAAAGAAAGAAAGTAAAAAAGAAGAAAGTAAAGAAAGTAAAGAAAAAGAAAGAAAGTAAAGAAAGAAAAGAAAGAAAAAAAGAAAGAAAAAAGAAAAGAAAGTAAAAGAAGTAAAAGAAAGAAAGTAAAGAAAGTAAAGAAAGAAAAAGAAGAAAGTAAAGAAAGAAAGAAGAAAAAAAGAAAAAAAGAAAGAAGAAAGTAAAGAAAGAAGAAGTAAAAGAAGAAAGTAAAGAAGTAAAGAAAGAAAAAAATAAGAAAGAAAGAAAGAATAAAGAAGAAAAAAGAAAGTAAGAAAAAAAGAAAAAATAAAGAAAGAAAGTAAGAAATTAAAGAAAGAAAGAAGAAAGTAAAAAGAAAGTAAAAAAGTAAAGAAAGAAAAAGAAAGAAAAGAAGAAAGTAAAGAAAGAAAGTAAAAAAAGTAAAGAAAGAAAAAAGAAAAAGTAAAAAAAAAAAAAAAAGAAAGAAAGAAAAAAAAAGAAAGTAAAGAAAGAAAGTAAAGAAATTAAAGAAAGAAAGAAAGAAAGAAAGAAAGTAAAGAAAGAAAGTAAATAAAATAAAAAAGAAAAAAAGAAAGAAAGTAAAGAAAGAAAGAAAGTAAAGAAATTAAAGAAAGAAAGAAAGAAAGAAGAAAGAAGTAAAGAAAGAAAGAAGAAAAGAAAGAAAGAAAGAAAGAAGAGAAAAAAAGAAAGAAAGTAAAGAAAGAAAGAAAGAATAAAGAGTAAGAAAGAATTAAAGAAAGAAAGAAAGAAAGAAAGAAAGAAGAGAAGTAAAGAAAGAAATTAAAGAAAGAAAGAAAGAAAGAAAGAAAAAAAGTAAAGAAAGAAAAAAAGAAAGTAAAGAAAGAAAGAAAAAAAAAGAAAGAAAGAAAGAAAATAAAGAAATTAAAGAAAGAAAGAAAGAAAGAAAGTAAAGCAAGAAAAAAGTAAAGAAGTAAAGAAAGAAAAAAAGAAAGTAAAGAAAGAAAGAAAGAAAAAAAGAAAAAAAGAAAGAATAAAGAAAGAAAAGAAAGAAAGAAGAAGTAAAGAAAGAAAGAAAGAAAGAAGAAAGAAAGAAATAAAAGAAAGAAAGAAAAGAAAAAAAAAGAAAGAAAGTAAAGAAGAAAGAAAGAAGAAAGAAAGTAAAGAAAGTAAAGAAGAAATTAAAGAAAGAAAGAAAGAAAAAAAAAGAAAAAGAAAAGAAAAGAAAAAAGAAAAAAGAAAGAAAGAAGAAAAAAGAAAAAAAGAAAAATAAAGTAAGAAAGAAAAAGAAAGAAAGAAAGTAAAAAGAAAGAAAAAAGAAAAAGAAGAATAAAGAATTAAAGAAAGAAGAAAGAAAAAGTAAAGAAAGAAAAAAGAAAGAAAGTAAAGAAAGAAAGAAAGAAAGAAAGAAAGAAAAGAAAGAAAAAAGAAAGAAAGTAAAGAAAGAAAGTAAAGAAAGAAAAAAGAAAAAAGAAAGAAAGAAAGAAAAGAAAGAAAGTAAAGAAAGAAAGTAAAGAAAAAAAAGAAAGAAAGAAAGAAAGTAAAGAAAGAAAGTAAAAAAAGTAAAGAAAGAAAAAAGAAAGAAAAAAAGAAAGTAAAGAAAGAAAGTAAAAAAGTAAGAAAGAAAAAAGAAAAGTAAAGAAGAAAAAAAGAGAAGAAAGAAAAAAAAGAATAAGAAAAAAGTAAAGAAATTAAAAAAGAATAAGAAGAAGAGAAGTAAAGAAGAAAGTAAATAAAATAAGAAGAAAAAAGAAAAAAGTAAAGAAAGAAAGAAGTAAGAAATTAAAGAAAGAAAGAAAGAGAAAGAAAAGTAAGAAAGAAGAAAGAAAGAAAGAAAAAAGAAAGAAGAAAGAAGAAAGAAAGAAGAAAAAAGAAAAAAAGAAAAAAAGAGAAAGAAAGAAAGTAAAGAAAAAGAACGAAATAAAGAAAGAAAGAAAAAAAAGAAGAAAGAAAGAAGAAGAAAAAAAGAAAGTAAAGAAAGAAAGAAGAAAAAGAAGAAAGAAAGAAAATAAAGAAATAAAGAAAGAAAGAAAAAGAAATAAAAAAAGTAAAGAAAGAAAAAAAGAAAGTAAGAAGAAAGAAAAAAAAAGAAAAGAAAGAAATAAGAAATTAAAGAAAGAAAGAAAGAAAGAAAGTAAGCAAGAAAGAATAAAAAAAAAAAAAAAAAAAAAAAAAAAAAAAATAAAGAAAGAAAGAAAGAAAAAAAAGAAAAAAGAAAGAAAAGAAAGAAAAGAAAGAAGAAAGAAAGAAAGTAAAGAAAGAAAGAAGAAAAAGAAGAAAGAAAGAAAGAAAGAAAGAAAGAAAAGAAAGAAAAAAAGAAAGAAAGTAAGAAAGAAAGTAAAGAAAGTAAAGAAAGAAATTAAAGAAAGAAAGAAAGAAAGAAAGAAAGAAAGAAAGAAAGAAGAAAAAAAGAAAGAAAGAAAAAAGAAAGAAAGAAAAAGAAAAAAAAAGAAAGAAAAAAAGAAGAAAGAAAAAATAAAGAAGAAATTAAAGAAAGAAAAAGAAAATAGTAAAAAGAAAGAAAGAAATAAGTAAAAAAGTAAAGAAGAAAAAAGAAAAAAAGAAAGAAAATAAGAATTAAAAAAAGAAAGAAAGAAAGTAAAGCAAGAAAGAAAGTAAAGAGTAAAGAAAAAAAGAAAGAAAAAAAGAAAGAAAAAAAAAAAAAAAAAAAGAAAAAAAAAGAAAAAAAAAGAAAGAAAAAAAGAAAGAAAAAAAAAAGAAAGAAAGAAAAAAAGAAAGAAAGAAAAAAGAAAGGACTGAGGGACGGACAGATAGATAGATAGATAGAATCTAGATAGATAGACAAATGGATAGATGAATAGTAGATAGACAGACATATAGACATATAGATAGACGGACGGACGGACGGACGGACGGACAGACAGACAGACAGACAGATAGAATGATGGATGGATAGACAGACAGACATATAGATAGACAGACAGACAGACAGACAGACAGACAGACAGACAGACAGACAGACAGATAGATAGATAGATAGATAGATAGATAGATAGATAGATAGATAGATAGAATGATGGATGGATAGACAGACAGACATATAGATAGACAGACAGACAGACAGACAGACAGACAGACTTTAATAACCATCACTGATATGTCCTTCATTAGATAACCCAGATTTTCAGGCGTTAACAGGTTTGTCCTCCTTTGGCTAATTTTAGAGCTCACACTGGAATATGACTGAAATCTGTCACTGAATAAGAAAGAGTCAGAAATACTTCAGGCTTCACCATTTTTTTAATGGAACATTAAAACATTTTTTCCATGAACCTCCAGCTTCAAGATCTCACCACAGTGAGTTCAGATGATGATGATGGGTGTAAAGCAGCTTTCATCAAACACACACACACACCATCTTCATCATCATCAACTGCAACAACAACAATCTTCAGCAATATATATACTTTATATATCTTTAATAACCCATCACCATCACCTAACTAATAATAATAACCAGCCGACAGCCTCTTGTGTGATAAATGTCCAACACATTCATCCTTTAACATCAGAAAGCACAGAACACACAGACACATCAGAACCAAACAGGAGTGAAGTTCACAAGAAAACAAGGAATGGACTCCCAACCAGTCCGTCATTTCAGCTAAAAATCAGTGGATTTCTGCAAGAATTCATGGAGAAAGGAGCAATAATTACTAGTATTACAAGTCTCCGATGTCCTCGTAGCACTGAGGAAAATCTACAAGTGCATTCTGTGTAGTGTTTCCTTTTAAAAACTATATACGCACCTGTAAAAATCTGATAGAGATTAGTTTTTTTGGATCGGGTCTTTATTTACACAGGAAATGAATTTGGATTATATGGAAAAATACATCTATTTCAACACTTTCTAAAGAGCAACGGAAGCAGTTTCTTGGAAACAGAAATGTGTTTTACCATCTCGCTCAACTATAACCTGCGCAGAAGTGTTAAGAAGGATCGTTCAGCCAATAATGAAAATCTGCAGTTCATTTTTACTCGAGACGTGTTTCTCCAGTAGAACATTAATGAAGACTCTAGGTCAAAACCTGATTTGTCATGATTCATAAAATGCAAGTCAACAGCTACTGGCATTTTAACCCTTGTGCACTGTTCAAATTGACTACCCTTTAGTTATGTTCGGGATTCAAACATCCACTGAATAAACTAACGTAAAAACATCAGATCAAATTTTTGTGCATAAATCTGTTAACCAACCACAGTCTTGATCAAAACTACTAAATTGTTTAGAAAATTACAGGATTTTAACTCTTTAATTGACAAATTCACAAATGATGTGACTGATTTGGTTAAAAAAAAAACGCATAAAATGACATATTTTCAATCTAAAAAGTAATTGTGGACTGGATTTTTTTACCTTTTATCACAGTCTTGAACATGTGAACGATTAGTAACAACATTGGCTTTGATGCATTGTTAGATTTTCATTTTTTTCTCCCTACTTTACTGTTGGTGGCTGTTTTAGCCCCATTGACTTCCATTATAAGCACATTTGATGGTGCATAAATACACAGTCTTTGTTTTTGTTTACTCCATGTAGTTCTGAGAGCTGAGATGCATATTTTGATTTTCTCAGACAGGGTAAATGTGTTAAGGTCATTCTCACACACTCACAGACACACATACACACACTTTAATTTGCTGTTATACTCCATACAAAATCCAGAATTTAAGTTTTTTGCACAGGCCTATCTAAAGGGTTAATGGTGATGATCAACAGTAAAAATGACAAATCTGACCTCTTCCCAACAGGGAAAACCACCAGCAATCAAAAACGCATGATTATATGGTGCCATGGTTTTGTAATCAACAAAATGTGGTTATAATGGAAGTCACTGGGGCAAATATACAGCCACCAACAGTAAATTAGAGAGAAAAAAATGAAAATGAATTAAAAACAATGCATTAAAGGCAGTGTCCAAAAAAAATCCACAACTTCTTTATATTGAAAACACGTCATTTTGTGGGTTTTTTTCACCAAATAATGACATCATTTGTGAATTTGGCAATTAAAGAGTTAAAATCCTGTAATTTTCTAAACAATTTAATGGTTTTGATCAGGACTGAGGTTGGTTAACAGATTTATGCAAAAAAAAAAAAAAAAAAAATTTTAATTTAGTGGATGTTTTCATCCTGAACATAAGAAAAGGGTAGTAAATTTGCCCAGAGTGTATCGCTGAGTTTAAACATTTCAAAGCAAAATAAGATTTGTCACCAAAAATTATTCTGCTTGCTGAAACAGAAAAAGTTGTGGCCAAATTAAGACACAAAATCCCGCCAGAGTGGATGAAAACATCCCCAACAGCACATAAGGGTTAAGAGTTAAATAGATCATCTAAACATTTATGAAAAATAAAAAATAAATAAAATCTATCATAATTTACCCCTAGAAAAAAAACCTGTTTGAGGTTCTTTCTTCTGTGGAACAGCCATTGTCTTCCATAGTTTTTTTGTTTCTACTAAAGGAGTCAATGGCTGTTTTTTCCCATATTAAAGTGCCTAACAAAAGGTTGGATCCATTTGATTGTGAGTAAACAGTGAACTGTCCCTTTTAAAGAACATAAAGAGACAACACAAAATTATAACATGTGGCTCCCGATGATACACTGATGCATTATGATGCAAAACAGCCAATCTGTGCAAACAACAGAACATTATACACTCTCAGAAATAAAGGTACGCGAGCTGTCACTGGGGTGGTACCTTTTCAAAAGGTGCAAATTTGTACCTAAAACGTCCTTATTAATACCTCAAGGAAACATATTAGTACCTAAAAAGTACAAAAGTGTTCCTCTTAAAATGTTCAGGTACTTATATACTTTTGAGGCACCAATATGGACCCTTTAAGTACAAATGTGTATCTTTTAAAAAGGTACCACCCCAGTGACAGTTCGCGTACCTTTATTTCTGAGAGTGTAAACTACATTAAATAATAACCTAAGACCTCAATGTATGGTAAGGAGATATAAGTATTAATTTGGTTTGATCTATATATGATCTACATATGATTTTTTTACTTTCAAAATGCTGGTAGCCTTCGATTAGCATTTTATGAATCACCAAAAGACACAATATGAGCTAAAAAATCTTATTTAAAGGATCGTTCACGCAAAAATCTGCTAGAGTAAACATTTTCAAGTTTCTTTGAAAAGACACTGAAGAAGATTTTTTTGAAGAAAGCTGAACATCACTGACTTCCATAGTAGGAAAAATACTTTCTGACATTCTTCAAAATATCTTCTTTTGTGTTCAACAGAAGAAAGAGGTTTGGATGAATGTTCAGTTTCGGGTGAACTATCCCTTTAATGTTGTTCCTGAAGAAGAAAAGTCACCTACATCATCTGAGATGTAGCCTGAGGGTGAGTAAATGAACACTTTTGGGTGAACTCTCCTTTTTAAAGCTGACATCGTCATCTTTGGCCACCCTAATGAGACGTCCCGGGACACCAAACACTGGAATGTTCTAGAAAGTAAGCACAGGATGAATAAATAAAAGGCAACACCAAGCTAAAGGGAAAGAAAGCACAGGGGACGCACTTTTTTCTTTAACCAATATAGCAAAGCCAAAGCTATCACCTGTACTGCGATATGTACAAACGCGCAAACTTCTCACCTCCTTTTTCATAATAGCAGCAAATGCGTTAGCAGGAATTAAAGCCCCTCAGTCTTGAATCTCATTCACACACACACACACAGGAACACACAACCGTCACCATCGTGAAGAAGCACGACCTGAGCAACACAATATTCCACTCACCGTTCATGCAGGTAGGAAGAAATAATAAAATAAACAAAGCAAGAAGTTGGTACTGCAGTATTTCAGTGTCGAGTACAACACTCCACAACACACCAAAGCCAATTGCACGAAACGAAACGGGCAACATTTCTTATTTCTGCACAACAGATAAGCTCTTTTTTTTTTTCCTCTCCCAGAATGCAGCCTTGAAAGAGCGTTTGGACCCTGCAGGGGCTGATGGGACATTGTGTACAAGCAGCTGGGAAATCTTGAGCGAGCAGACCGGCCACGGCAAGATTACAAATGACCAGCAACAATAAAATGTACAAAAACGCCCACAGGCAACCTCTCAGAAAAGTGCAAAGCTCTCCAATTTATTTAGCAACCGGCGGAGCTTTACGTCACAATCCATCAGTCAGATGGCTTCATGTCCATGCCCGAAAGAAAGAAACTTTATCATACACCCTAGTTTTTTTTTTTCAGTTTCCTTCCTTAAAACCTCTCTGCTGAATCGGCTTTTATAAACGCACTGTGTTCATTCGCAAGGGCTGCACGTTTTTGCCGTTGGCGTGACTTTGACCGGGGCTGAAGTATGGAAAGAGTTTGGCTGGAAACTTCTCTCTGTACGTGTATAGCCAGGACATGTCGTCAGCGTTGTAGAAAACCAGCAAACCTTTAGGATAGTCTAAGTAGACGCCCACTTTTTCCAGTTTGCTCTTGACGTTGAGGCGCGTCCAGGGCTCGGTGCAGGCGCTGTATTGATTACCGTCATGCATCACAATGCAGTAAAAGCCTCGGCCGGGCTGGATCTGAATGCTGCCCTTGCGGTTGACCGTTTCGTTGGCAACACCGATCATCCACTGGGTTTTTTCAGACACCATTACCTCCCAGTAGTGGACGCCTCCGGAGAAGCCTTCAGCGCCCAGAACGGACACCTCCACGTCGAAGCGGCGCGGTGAATCCTGCAAGGGCTGCGGGTGCAGGTTCCCGTATGCCACGATGGTGCAGTCGTCTGATAAGATGAGCCGCTGGTGAGCAGTGCTGGGGTCCATGGTTAATGCAGCAGGCACTGTGAAGGGCAAGATAAAGGATATGGGCATCAGTGCGCTAATATTACTACGATTAACATGCATACATTCAATTTCAAAAATATATAACAAATTAAAATGTACAATAAATATTTATAATTAAATAAAATAAAATAAATAAATAAAATAAAAATATAGATAAATAAAAAAATATATATATAAATAAATGAATGAATGAATGAATAAAATAAATAAATTAAATTTTAATATAAAAATATAAATAAATAAAATAAATAAAACAATATAAATAAAGTAAAATATAAATGAATGAAAGAAGGTATAAATGAATGATTAAATCAATAAATAAACAAAATGAAATAAATAAATAAATAAAAATATATAAATAAATTAATATAATATAAATTATTAAATAAATAAATACATACCTAAATAAATAAAATTAAATAAATACATAAAAATATAATATATATATATATATATATATATATATATATATATATATATATATATATATATATATATATATACATAAATAAATGAAAAAAAGACTATAAATGAATGAATAAATAATTGAATGATTAAATAAATAAATACATAAATAAATAAAATAAATAAATAAAAATAAATAAATAAAAATATAAATGAATGAATGAATGACTACATACATACATGTATGCGTATATATGTATGCGTATATGTATATATATATATACAGGCAGTGTATATATACAGGCAGTCGAGCCTACAGTATACAGCTTAAAGTAAGACAACATGCATAAAGAGGATGATGTGGTCAAAATACTAATTTGCCTAATAATTCTGCACTGCACTATATATATATAATAAATCAAGATTAAAAAGTAAACAATTATGAATACATTTAATTATACAAACACAAAAAATACAATGTACAATGTAATGTAATTAAATATTATATCAAAATAATATGAAAATATGGTAATCCACACAAATATATGTTTTAATCTATCATTTTAAAAATTCTGTAACAAGACTTTAATACCCAAAGAAAGCTTTCGCTTCACATTTGTGTCCACACTGCAGTCCTGAGTGTGAAAAGTCATCTTTTTTCCCTAACAAATCACACTTTTATTTTTATTCTTCTATACCCTGAACTGATCTTTTTCCTAAAGTCTATATATAAATAGGAAAGTCAGCTCTGCCTTCAGGCATCCATAGGGGTTTCTGTAAAAGACAAAAAGGTCATAGCTGTGGTCTAGTGGTTAATGCATGTGCTCAGATCTGGATGCACTTTAACTTTAGTATCCTTTTCCACCTATTCATTTAATCTCCTCTCCTCTCTACACTTATCACAGAGTAAAGTGGCAAAAAGGCAACTGAGGGTCAAAGAGGTCATTGCTGTCAATCAGAAGCGATGACTCCATCACTATCTGAACTGGTGGAATAAAACACAACTACATTCCCTTTAATTCAGGTCATCTCAATAACACACTCCCTCATCTGCAAACACCAGGAACCAGATGAAGTGTACCAAACACATCTAAGATTTGCAGTGCTGACCATTGTTTTAGCAGTGCTGCCAGACATTGAGTACTTTGTCGAAGAAGGATAAATAAACCCCCATCCATCAACCTCTGCCTGTCTAGTAATGCCTGCAGCAGACAGTCTGCAGTGCCCATTATGATGCCAGCTTCCTGTGGGTTCAGTGGTGGGAAAGTGTGCCAAAAGGAACGAACCGATAGAAGAGCAAACATTGGAAAACGAACAAGCTTCCTGCGTGCAGACAAAAACAACGGACACATACCGACTGAGCAAATAGTCCAAACCAGCTTGGACCTGAATGAGGGACTCGAGCCAAAGCAGTTGCAACACATTATGATACGCAAAGATGCCAAGATATAATTCTGGAAAGTTGAGATACGATGAAGTAAAGGTTGAGAAAATGAAGCTCTGGGGTAAAGGATGCTTATCTGAAGCAATCGCTTATCTGGCATGTTATGCATTCTTTTGCAGCGCATGTGAATTTTTATTTTACGTTCGTATGAAATGAGGTTGGAACATTCATGGTGAAACAATGCTGGCTGCCTTCCCTGCACTCCAAAGACGGGCTGCTAGAGAGCACAGAATGAGAGAGTGAAATTTGCTAAATATTTTCATCTTGCTATTTAAAGCCCTCGCCACAAACGGCAGGGCCAGAAGCCGGTCCACAGGATAAGATGTCGACATTTCCACTCTTTGACATTGGCAGTTTGTGCTTCAGGTAACCTATAAATAATTTAACCTCTGTCGCCTTTGCTTTCGATCCATCTCTGCTTCTCCTCTCTCTTTCTCTCTCAGAGTCACGCAAACAAAATAAGCACCAGTGGCTGTGTTTCCATCCACCATCCTCCATATTTTTTTGTTTAATGGAAATGGCAGGATGCAAATAAATTTTGAAAACGCTCATAAAAAGAAATTCTGTGCACCACTGAGTAGGATAAACTTTTTATCTGATGTGCATAAACTACAATAAAATTTGCTGAACAAACTCCAGCATGCGCATCAAAAAAAGTCATGACATGATTTTGTTTAACCCTTGTGTGCTGTTGGAGATGCTTTCATCCACTCTGAGGTGATTTTGACACACAGGTTGGGAAAATGATTTGAAATTCTTCAAAAACTCCATACACACTGGGTAAATTGACTCCCCTTTCATTATGTTGGTGGCTGTTTTTGACCCCATTGACTTCCATTATAATAACATTTTTTGATTGCAAAGCCATGACAACATATAATCATGCTTTCTTGATTGTTGCAGGCTTTCCCTGTTGGAAAGAGGTCAAATTTGTCATTTTTACTGTCGACCATCAGATACAGTGCAAAAAAAGCTAAGCTTATGGCTTTTATATGGAATTATATGGCGTATAGTATGTGTGTGTGTGAGAGAGAGACCTTTGCATTCATTCATTCATTTTCTTTTCGGCTTAGTCCCTTTAATAATCCGGTGTCGCCACAGCGGAATGAACTTATCCAGCACATTTTTACGCAGCGGATGCCCTTCCAGCCGCAACCCATCTCTGGGAAACATCCATACACACTCATTCACCTGTACCGCATGTGTTTGGACTGTAGGGGAAACCGGAGCACCCGGAGGAAACCCACGCAAACGCAGGGAGAACATGCAAACTCCACACAGAAACGCCAACTGACCCAGCCGAGGCTCGAACCAGTGACCTTCTTGCTGTGAGGCGACAGCATTACCTACTGCGCCACTGCGTCGCCAGACCTTTGCACACTTATCTTGATATGTCTGAGAAAATCAAAATAAGCAGATCAACTTTCAGAAGACAGTAAACATAGCAAGTGTATTTATGCACACACACACACACACACACACACACACACACACACAATAAATTGCTTTTACTTCACATAACTCCAAATAAAAGCCGGAAACTTGCACAGGCCTGTCTAATGCAGAGTTCAGACGGCATGATTTTAGTCTCAATTTTGACCTGTTTTCGCTAACAAGTTGAGAAATCGCAGACAAATGCCTGAAATCACAGACAAATCGGTGCTCGTTCACACGAGTAACAATCACACAGTGTGAACTATCAAAGACACGATCTGAGAGAATCGCCGATGAGTCGATTCAAAATCATGCTGTGTGAAATGTGTTCTGATTAAAAATAGCATTGGCGATTACCTACAGCCAATGAGAGAGCAGCATCCACAAGTAAGGGTATCTGCAGGCCAGCGGGAGGTTGGGGAGAAGTTAAAAGCGCTTATTTTCAGTCAATTTGAACCCAAGAAATGGAGGAAAAATGAGTGTAAATTTGGCAGGAGTACCCGTGTCTGTTTGACGGGTCATCTGAGCAATATCACAACCAGGTCGTTGTGACCCTTCAAAACCCAGGTGAGCAAAAAAAGTACATTTTCTACCCCACTAAGGGTTTCTTTCTCATTATGTAGTTAAAAACAAAAGATATTCTATTTGACCTAGTGTTGTTTCCATGTCACTTCTTGCGTGTGTTTGGTTGTGGTAGTTTGTGGACCGAGACATCGTTGTTGGCAATTCTTAAAGGGTCACGAAACACCAAAACACCTTTTTTGAGCTGTTGACAGTCATATGTGTGTCCCACGCTGCTATAAACACTATTAGGACACATATATTGCACTAAAAAGTGAAAATTGGTTGTTTTTGCATTATTTTGAGCAAATTCGTTCTTCCGGTTTGAAACTAATTTTTGAAGCTGCGTCACGGCCATAAGATACTTGCGTGTAAATCCAGTGTGGAGAGTGGCTGTCTGTCCCTGCGAGAACATTGTGACGTCTCTGAGGGTGCGGCATTAATTCATGAGAAAGACTTTGTTCAAACCAATCAGCGCACTCTATTGTGTAAGCGGCGCAACTTCATTAATATGCATGATAGCTTCGAAGACTGTTTTACCTGTTACAGTGTTCAGACGACCGAGAGACGCCATGTTGTGTTGCCAAAACAAGTGAAAGAACAAGAATTTGGAGACACGGTCGTCAATGTTGCATTTAATAGGTTTAGTTTTCATTTTCCCTCTATGAGAGCGCAGCTGGACTCACGTGTGGATTACAGTGCACGCAACAGAAATGCGTTTGTAAGGAACATTTTTACCCGAGAGCTTTTCGCATCTGGAAATGATGAAATCCGGATTTGCCGCTCGTCTCCTTTTAAAAAAGACACGGCTCCAGTGTGATTGTCCTGTCGCTACAGATTTGGTAAGTGTGCGATCAGTGCCCTTTGTTTGTTCATTCAGATGGCAAAGTTACTTCGTATCGTCAGCAGTGGTCTTTCAGTTTTTAAAGACATACCTCAGTCAAAATTATTTAGTTACTCAGTTTACAGTATGTTAATATCACTGCAATATTATAGTATAATATTATAGACTGAAAGATCCGCTGTAAATGCTGCTCTCCGAGTGTAAACATGTAAACACAATCAAACTTTTACTGTCGTGTAGGATTTTCGCCGCATTTTGTGACACTATAGTCTAGACACCCTGATTAATAAAGGGACTAACCCGAAAAGAAATGAATGAATGATTGAATGTTGGTTTTAGCCAAAGTCTGACATCACAGTGGTTCAGTATTATTATTTATTCATTCATTCATTTTTCTTCGGCTTAGTCCCTTTATTTATCATTGGTCGCCACAGCGGAATGAACCGCCAACTTATCCATCAAATGTTTTACGCAGTGAATGCCCTTCCAGCTGCAACCCATCTCTGGGAATCATCCATACACACTCATTCACACACTCATACACATAATTCTTTCATTTTCATTTGCCAATTATCTTATTCAATTCCCCTATAGCACATGTCTTTAGACTGTGGGGCAAACCTGAGAGGAGGAGGACACCCACGTCAACAAAGGGAGAACATGCAAACTCCACACATAAATGCCAACCACCTGGGACTCGAACCAGTGACCTTCTTGCTGTGAGGCGACAGTGCTAACCACTGGGCCACTATGTCGCCTATTATTATTATTACTCTCAAGCCTCCATAAGAAATTTATGACTGTTTTAATTGTGTTTCGTCATCATTTTATGAAGCAGACGTCATTTATTACATAAGGAAATTATATAAGCCCACACTGACTTCTCCAAGAGTGGCAAACTCCATTTTCCTTTTTGATATATGGCACCAGTATGTATTTTGTTCTCTTTGGCTTATTGGATGGAAATACTACTTTATTCACAAATGTTTTATGCACTATTCCAGTTGCATTTGCATCTTTGGATGGAAACATATCTAGTAACATGCTTTAGTGGGAAAAAATAAATAAAAAATAAGGCTATAAAACGCAGAGCCTGTACAGAATAAAAGACAGCGAGTGCAGCAGTGTGGAAGGAAGGATTTGAACTGGATTTGTTTCATGTGACAGGCTGAGCTGAAGCAAAGAACGCTAGTAAATTGGAGAATTGATTGAGAGAGCGAGATCTTCCCTGGTGTGTTATTTTAAATAATGCTCGGCCTCAGGTGGATGCTGAGCGGGAATGCATACGGAGGAGGCCTTCGGCGCTTCGCCTATTAAAACAGGACACTCACGCAGAGCTCAATCAAATGCGTATTATCTCAATCCAATGGCTATAAACATGCAGGGTGTGTTTGTGCTGATTAGATCATCTATAATTGGATGCACTGATATACACAGTGATTAGCATTAGAGCTTTGGAGATGATTACCGTACACAAAATTGGACAAATAACGGGAAATATTAAGTGCATTCAGTTTCTTTCTGAACAAAAGGTATCCGCCACAATGCTGGCTTGTTGCCATGCGGTTGCTAAGGTGTCCTGAGAGGTTGCTATGGTGTTCTGGGTAGTTTCTAGGTGGTGACTTGCTGGCTTCTATGATTTGCTCATCTCTGGATTCAGGTTCATGCAGAAACAGTCATGTTTTGATATTATTCAAAGCTAAAACTAGAACACTAAAACATTAAAGCTTAAATACTCATTCATTCATTTTCTTTTCAGCTTAGTCCCTTTAATAATCCGGGGTCTCCACAGCGGAATGAACCGCCAATTAATCCAGCACATGTTTTACACAGCGGATGCCCTTCCAGCTGCAACCCATCTCTGGGAAACATCCACACACACTCATTCACACTCATACACTATGGACATTTTAGCTTACCCAATTCACCTGTATCGTATATCTTTGGACTGTGGGGGAAACCGGAGCACCCGGAGGAAACCCACGCGAACGCAGGGAGAACATGCAAACTCCACACAAAAACGCCAACTGACTACCCACTGCGTGGCCAAACTTAAATATATTTCATATAAATAGTTAAAAGAGATATCAGTTCACTCAAAACTGACATTCTGTCATTATTTACTAAACCTTCACTTGTCACAAAGCTGTTTCCTGTCATTTTTAGTCATTTAAAAAAAAATGCTGGAAACCTGTATCCATTGCCTCCCATAGTTTTGGCTGCAAAATTAATCGAAAAAAGATTGAGATCTCGATTCGACCCCCCAGAGCTGCACGATTCTGGCTAAAATGAGAATCACGATTTTTTTGCTTAAAACCAAGATCATGATTTTCTCACGATACTATAGATGTAGATAAAGGTGCTACTGTTGGTTAAAATGCTATATTTTGAATAGACTTTAAATGGTGGACCTGAACAGACTTTAAATTTTTCCTGGTCATTAATGCACAGTAAAGTGATAACACCAGAATACAACTATTCATAGCTTTGAAGTTGAATTATTATTATGTTTGAGAAATATGCTTGAAATTTGTCATTGACAACATTATTAGACTATTTTTTAATGGAAAAGTCAGACATTTGTCAGTATCAGATTCCCTCTTGCATTATATTCAACATTATATAGGCTAGAGTAGTTATAATGACACTGTTAAACATTTATTCTCATGCAAAACACTCCGTATTCACTAAGAAAGAAAAACATATTAAATGCTTATCGCGATCATAACTCTAAAATAACTCTAAACTGCCCCGGACCAAACCCGTGCGTTTAACGCAGTAGTATAAATCAGCCTCAAAAGAGCATAGTCACGTGACTCCACACGCAGTTAGGAAAGTAATTGAAAAAATTGACCTAAAAAAATGTGATCGATTATAGGTTCTGAATGTCAATTTTAATTACTTTTAGAGTAATCGCCCTGCCCTAATGCAGTGTTTTTTGTGGCGCGATTTCTGACAGACTGGCGTTTATTGTGAGTAGTTGCTGAATGCAAATGAAAACGTCAATAAAAACAAAGGATCAACTCATGTCAGATCCACAAACAAATCTGAGACATCACCTCCAGTAAGTTATGATGACATATTCACAACTCAAACTTGTTTATCAAATTAGTTTTTTGTAAATTGATGAACTGTATGTGTTGCCAAATGGCAACACTGTGCAATAGTAGAATGTGCAATATTGCAATAGTTTAGCTAGCTAGCAAGGTCAGCTGTGATCTTTTAAGTTGTAACAATAACAAGATGAATGCTAGTATTATAATGTTGATTAGTCATATGCTAATGGAATTTGCATTATGGATAAAATCAAATTTGAATGGCAATACTTTTGATTAGATAAAAATACAGGGAACAGTGTATTAGTGAGCACCACCATGTTCTATGGTAGGTGAAAGAAGAAAAGGACAGAACTGGCTCTTCCTACAGATGAAAGTGAGGATGAGATGGGTTTTAGTGACGATGAGAATGATGCAGATTGGACATTTGATGACAGTTCAGGTAAGTTAGCTCAACGCAGATAAATCAGGTGCAGTATAGTAAACATTGTTAGCTAGTAGCTACATTATTCTGATGCATCTGGATATATTAGACTTGTTATTTATTTGTTATAATATTTACTGGAGAAAATATTTATATTTAGTGTATGTTGTATAGTGCGTAAAACATATGCTGGATAAGTTGGCGATTCAATACGCTGTGGCGACCCCAGATTAATAAAGGGACTAAGCCGAAAAGAAAATGAATGAATGATGAATGTATGTTGTATACATGAAAATACAATATTATGTTTGTTTTTTAATAATAGTCAGCAAAAAAGAATGGAATAAAGGAAAGCTGTTGGAATTCCAGTTATTAGAAAGTATGCATAAGGTGTCATTTATAAGCTCTGTGTTAAAGCTTATAATACTGCAACACCAATTAAATTAAAACAAACAACATTTCAAGCAACAAAATTATTAATAAAAAGTATAGTTAGATCCACTATTGGATATTGTTGCTATATGGCAACTAGAGGTGTGAACCTACACTGGTCTCACGGTTCGGTTCGGTTACGATTATCATGCCATCGATTCGGTTCAATTCGATATCTCGGTGCATCACGGTGCATCACGGTGCATTGACGATGCTTTCCATACACAGCTTTATATTTTGTTCACAGCACAACAATTCTTGTATTAAATGTATAAATATATTTATATACTATTTGTAATACAATTTTGTCATTTAATACAAACAGTCAGATATATAAACTGTACCTTTAAGAAACACGAGCATTTATAGCAAATAAACAAATATAAATATCCCTCTCGCTCTCTGAGCTTTGTCTTGGTCACGCGCTCAACAAAAAGGGCTGCGATTGGCGCTGACGCTCTTCACAGATGAGTGACACTGATAAACTGCAGATCACAGCTGATCCATGATAGACGCGGTAGAGAAGACTCTGCAGGCATGCGCCCGTGTCTGTATCCAGAAGTATCGCTGTAACAGCCGAGAGGAGAGGAAAAGTCACGCCCAGCCGGTCAAATGGGCCGCAGTGATAGAGAGAGTAATGGAGTTTACTTTCATTCTCTCAAATCGCAGTGAAATAGGGGCTTCTGCTGTAAGTGTCAGTGAAACACTGTCCAGCAAACACACACGCAGTGAAATTGTGCAGAGTTTCTGCGTTTTTAAGTAGTTGGAGCGTTGTAAATACTCGCGCTCGCCTCCCTCGCCATAGTAAGCTACCGCAACATATCGCATATGAGATAAAAGACGTCAGTACATAATAACCGGTTATGATTATTACTGAACCTAGGGCTGGGCGATATGGCAAAAAAAAAAAATCTCGATTTTTTCATAAAGTTTGACCGATTCACGATTTCGATTTCGATTTTTTTATTTATTTTTTTATAAAAAACATTTTACTGTGTAACTACCTTACCAGCTTACCTTGTTCATTTAAATTTAAATAAATGCTGAAACTAGTTTTTTTCATGCTCACTTGTAAAAGAAAAGCAATAGTGTGACTAAACGCGGTTATGGCACTCTCTCATATAGGGATGCTAAACATAGCTACAATAGAAGTCACAGCAGGTCATATGTTGTGCAGCTTTGGGCAAATTTTGTTGAAAATGACCAAAATGTAACGTGAAGATTAAAAAGGATTGCAGGGGAAATAAATATTTCAAATATCTGTCCATAACAGAAAAATAAACAATGATAATGCAATAATAGTTTATCTGTATTAGTGGCATGGCAGAAATATATATTTGGACAGGCCTTGTCAAAGTGAGCGGGCACTTTCACTAATAAAAAATATAGCACTTCAATTATTTCATAACAATCAATAAAATAACAGCGGTTTTATATCAAAAGTTGGTAATGATATAAAATATACTACATTTTGATGGTAAAAAATAACCATTTAAACGATTTCAGTATTTAAACATTAAATAACGAATGCATCAAGTTAAATATAAAAAAACGAATGAAACAACACAGCATATCAGGATATAAAGGACTATATTTAGCAAAATGCTGCTCTTTTTATCTTTGTAATTTTATAGTTTTATTTTTGTTATTTTAATTATTTTTTGTCTTCATAAATAACTAACGAGCTGTAGACAAATGTATGCTTGACGTTTTAGAAAATATTTGTGCGTAGCTCCACCACCCAGTATATATTAAAGATCACCGTGAACAAAAAAAAAAAAAACCCACAGAAACCTGTTACATATCTATCTATATTTAAATGTCTATCTTATATTTAACTGAATCGTGTAATGGCCTATAGCTGAAATGTTGGAAACATTTGTCGATATGTATTGATATTTTTTGGAGTAAAAACTGCCGACATTTAAGAATCCATATTTATTTTATTCATTCATTCATTTTACTTGTTTATTGGTGCATATATGGGTTATGATTTAATTCATACAGTACCGTCCTTCAGGTGGTGCGCGGGTATAATATACAAAACCAGCCATCTGGGCTTTGAACTAGGTGAAATTATTTCCTTGTGTGTGTGTGTGTGGAGCGATGGGTGCGCGGGCATAAGTGACTAAAAGTGACTCCACCTGTCGAGCCCGTCTCGCAGCTCGCGCGGGAGAGTGAGAGTGAGTGAGAGGGAGAGAGAGAGAGAGAGAGAGAGAGAGGGAGGGAGAGAGAGAGAGGGAGGGAGGGAGGGAGAGAGAGAGAGGGAGGGAGGGAGGGAGGGAGGGAGGGAGAGAGAGAGAGGGAGGGAGAGAGGGAGAGAGAGAGAGGGAGGGAGGGAGGGAGGAGAGAGAGAGAGGGAGGAGGAGGGAGGGAGAGAGAGAGAGAGAGAGAGAGAGAGAGAGAGAGAGAGAGACGGCTGCGGGGACGCGAACAACAGCACGACGCGCGTGAAAATATTAGCGAAGCTGGCTAGTCCGCCCTGGCGCGCTTCCGCTAAATCAGCTGGTAGCTCATCAACAGAGCCGCGACGTCAACACACAGAATCAGCACAATTCAGCACGGTTGTCATACAGTTTAGAACGGTTTGGCACGATAGTGGCAAAGTGGCTTTAATATTTTTATAAAAAAAATCGCGATTTTTCGATTTTGTAAAAAATAAAATCGTCTTAAAACGTAAATTCGAATTAATCGAAAAAATCGAAAAAATCGCCCAGCCCTAACTGAACCGATACCAAATTATCCGCGTCTGCATTGGGGTGCACAGAAGAAACAATTAATTTTGACACCCCTAATGGCAACATATCATAAAGTACCTTAAAAAACCCTTTTCACCATTTTTACAGCACTTCAGGTTAAGCCATTCTAAGAAAAGAAAAACAGATATAATTAACAGATCTAAGAAATATAAAACAAATATTGTTTACAGATCTATCATAATGCGTGCAGTAGAGGGTTAAATCAACTGAAAATAAGAAATGTTGCCTTTTTCACTGTAAATAAAAAATAACACCAAGCTGATCATTTAGAAAATAAATATTATAGCGCTAATATTATAAAAGTTGCATGGTTTGAGGTATTATTCATGATTTTAGCACAGTGTTGGGTTTGTTCAAATCACTAATCTCAAGTGCATACAAGACAGAAGCTAATTGCCCTGTGCAAATGTAAAGTTCCTTTTATGAAATCAAGCAACCATAATCTTGACCCACCTAGTCTACAATTAGTGATGTAAAATGAGCTCCAACATGACAGCAAGCAAGATTGAAATTAGCGTCTGAACTCAATAAAAAAGGGCAACACTTCAGTCTTGTATTATGTGCTTGGCTGAACCTCAAATATGTCAAACAGTAATAAAGAGACAAATGCAGCATAATGGATTTTTCACTGTTCTAAATGCTTATGTCTGGATTATACGCACATAATAATATAAAAAAAAAAAATCAGTTTGAGATGCCGAGAAGTAAACATACAGTACTAGATGACGGATTCTCAAAAAGCATCCACAAGGGAATCTCACAAACACCTTGCAGTCCCTTTATAATGGAAAATATATGGAAATATATTGAAAACCTCACATTTTTCACATAAAATGTTTTGTACAATTCTTTTGTTTAGAGAGATGCATGTTTTTATATTTGAAGTTGCTTTCTTAATAACACACAATACATTGTGTACAGCACTATTTAACCCTCAAGCTTCCTTTCGGGCATTTTCACTTTATTCAGACTTTTTAAAAATAGTTCCCTTAATCTGAGCAGTTCAATACTAGGCAAGTTTACCATCTGAACACACACACACAAAAAGAGGACTCAAATCAACAATTGAAACAAACAAACAAACAAACAAACAAACAAACAAACAAACAAACAAACAAACAAACGCTTAATCTTTCTTTTCTTGCCCAAAAATGTCCACCAATAGGAAATAAAAGGAAAATACTATAATCTAAATCTTTTTTTTTTTAATTATTTGTCCTTTAAAAATCAATAAATCCAACACAAAGCCAATCAATGACATACCAAAATGAAGGCCTGACCCTATACAAGATGCTCAATGCGTCAAACACTCACACACACACACTCACAAACAGCCCCTACATCCCCCAAAGGTCTAACAATGGCACGGAAAATCTTTTTTCTGAATATTTGAAATTCTGAATATTTTGACATTTTTATGCCATAATTTGAGCCACCAGATGTCCCCACATTTGCCACATTTTTAGGTTTTGGTTGGTCTGAACTGACTGCTGTGATGTTTCTGCAGAAGTAAAAGAAATATTTCCTATAACATAAAAAAATGCATATTTTTACATAACACCGTGTCCTAACTACACGCGATAAAAGATATCTTTTCCATGATAAACAGAGTTTTTGTACTAACCATATGTGACTGCAATGCGTGAAATTTCTATTTTAGAAACCTTTCTATTTCCACAACGTCACAGCAGAACAACAGCATATACTATGACAATGATCACCTCAGGTGCAGATTATGGGCTTTATCTAGTGTTAAATGCAACCCAATGTGAGGTTGAACACTATTTTATGGGACATTTATTGCCATACTACTGAAAGCAGCAGCAGATTGTTCACCTCAGATCTGGAAAATAAAATAAGTAGACGGTTTGAAAATGACTCAAAACTGTGACTAGGTGCAAACTGACAACATCAGACACTCAGAAGCCTGTTAACCCACAGGGGTCGAAGACCGCGTATAAGCGTTTTGAAACATTTTCACATGAAAACGCCGAAAAAAAATTAAATTACACTTTCAGTTTTAATCGTACAGATATGAGCAATACATCAATCGAATCTGTTAGGTGACTAGTTTTTTTGTGTACACTCATAATAACAACAAAAGTGTGTGCTTTTGCAAAATAAGGAAAACACGTCAGTAATATGCACTGAAACTCCGCGAAAACTAAACACAGTGACATGAGACATATATCTATAGCAAGCTTAAAGTGTCTACTTTTAAATGCAACGGTGCATGTTGAAAACAATTATTGCTTGATAAAGTAATCAGTATGAAACCAACGCTATGTCTTGTTTCTCTGTCTGAGCTCATTATTTTTAATGCGACCACGCCCACGAGGCTTTGTTATTACAATAGTCCACGTGAGACGGGCTCCTTGTAAACTATGGTCAGAAAAAAGGCGGAATCTCCACTAATACATATGACATACACATGACAGACATACCTGCATAAAGCTTGGAGGGTGAACTTTCCAACTCATTTTGAAAGCAAATGTTGTCTCGCTATGTAATTCATACAATTCTGCCGGCAGAGCGCGCATCACGCCGGCTCTTCCCACTTCCGCCATTAATACAAACAATGACGTAGGCTGCCCACAGCGCGCTGGCTAGAACGTGACGCATGTTATACGTGTTATTAATTTAATTTTTATTTATTTTACCGTAGTTGAACCTGTTAAAGTTTGGAAAAAGTTAACTAAGGCTGCAACTATTTGGGCAAAATATATATAAAAGGTCTTAAAATATTATTGTGATTATTCTTGTGTTTTGTCATTATGCCAGAGTCATTCAGAAATTATTATTAAATGCTGGATTAATGCACAAGAAAGTTTTTATTACAACAGTTTTGCAAACACGTTTTATACCATTTCAAATATTTCCCTCCATTTCTCAGTGAATATAGGCAGTGTATTTTGATGCATTTAAACAAAACAGATTTATTAAACAGATATATTTATTAAAATAATATTTTAGTCACCAAATATATTCAGAAATTGAAAGATAATACAATAAAATTCAAGCAAAATATTGAAAAAATTTTACAACCTACAAAATTTTAACTAAATGTAACAAGCATTTAGTTTGGGCAAGCTTTTGCAGATGGACTTTGCTTTACAATGTTCTTGATGGGTGAGTGGGGGAGTGTCTTTTGTTTCTTCAGGTGTGAATTATTCATGACCATTGTCACTCATGCATAGAGCTGAGATGAGCCAAACAAACTTAACAAAATGTAAATCTTTGTAATGTTTCCTTTGAATGAGAGAATAAAATTATTTTTACATAATTGTGAAGTAAATATTCTAGCCTACCAGACTGGTTACTCAAAAGTCTTATTCAGGCACATTTAGTGAGTTTTTTTGGACCTTATTTCAGAAAAAAAAAATTCTCCAAATCCTACTAACCACGCATAATATTTTTTTTCTAAAAAAAACACAAGGAAGTACATTGATATATGTCACATATTATTGTAGCACAGTTTGTGCTGAATACAAATAAAATACATGTTGGCCAATAATATGTAATAAGTAGCTGAAATTAGCACAAATGTCATGGCATGTCAAAACATCTCAGGGACCCCAAAATCACCTCAGACCCCTGAGGGTTAATAATGTTTAATGAGGTTTAAAGGGTCACGAAACACCAAGACACATTTTTTGAGCTGTTGACAGTCATATATGTGTCCCACGCTGCTATAAACACTATTAGGACACATACCTTGCACTAAAAAGTGAAAATTGGTTGTTTTTGCATTATTTTGAGCAAATTCGTTCTTCCGGTTTGAAACAATTTTTTAAGCTGCGTAACGGCCATGAGATACTTGTGTGTATTCCAGTGTGGAGACTGGATGTCTGTACCTGCAAGTACATTGTGACGTCTCTGAGTGTGTGGCATCAATTCATGAGAAAGACTTGGTTCAAACCAATAAGCGCGCTCTATTGTGTACGCGGCGCAACTTCATTAATATGCATGATAGCTTCAAAGACTGTTTTACCTGTTACAGTGTTCAGACGACAGAGAGACGCCACGTTGTGTTGCCAAAACAAGTGGAAGAACAAGAATT
Source organism: Danio kyathit (assembly GCA_903798195.1). Classification (NCBI taxonomy): domain Eukaryota; kingdom Metazoa; phylum Chordata; class Actinopteri; order Cypriniformes; family Danionidae; genus Danio; species Danio kyathit. Next base: position 47,859,503 of record LR812529.1, read on the forward strand.
TGGAGACATGGGTCGTCAGTGTTGCATTTATTATTGTGCTGCGTTTATTAATGTGCTGCAACGAAGGTTTTGTTTTCATCTTTCCGCTATGAGAGCGCAGCTGGACTCACGTGTGGATTACAGTGCACGCAACAAATGAGTTTGTAAGGACAACCCGAGGGCTTTTTGCATCTGGAAATGATGAAATCTGAATTTGCCGCTCGTCTCCTTTTAAAAAAGACACGGCTCCAGTTTGTGTTGATTGTCCTGTCTCTACAGATTTGGTAAGTGTGAGAGCAGTGCCCTTTGTTTGTTCATTCAGATGGCAAAGTTACTTCGTATCGTCAGCAGTGCTCTTTCAGTTTTTAAAGACATACCATAGTGAAAATGATTTATTTACTCAGATTACATTATGTTAATATCACTGCAATATTATAGTACAATATTATAGACTGAAAGATCTGCTGTAAATGCTGCTCTCCGAGTGTAAACTTGTAAACACAGCAATTAAACTTTTACTGTCGTGTAGGATTTTCACCGCATTTTGTGACAGGATAGTCTATACACACACGGCTTTCTGACGCTACCTACCGAGTGCATCTAAGTTACCGAGAAATGCGGAGGATTTTTTCTCCCATTCGCCGTGCCGTATCAAACACTCCATTAAAACTCAACTCTCCAGCAGTTCCTCTCGTTTGTCACGAGGGACATGCAGGAAATGTTCCTGAACAAAAAGTGAAAGTGCCAAACTGCAGTTAAAGTCGACAAACTAATAATTTGGCAAATAATTTGATTACTGATGTCCATGTAAACACAGTCACGGTGTGTGTGTTTGTTTTGCCTGTGAAAATCAGCGCGTGCCCAAAGGTAACTTTCCCTCCTCCGGCACTCCCACACTCCCAGAGCTGGACTCAACCACTTTCTTGACTTTTTCCAAACTAGAGGTGTGAAAACACCCCGCTGAAACACGGGGGGTTTCGTGGCCCTTTAATATATATTAATTAGATTAAAAACCTTTACCATCTTGTTGGGAGTGCAGTGGCTGCTATTTAAACATTTCTGTCATGCCGCACCACGTTTGGTGGAGAGATAAATTGCTTGTCGCTAGAATATTGTTGCGTTACAAGTTGTTAGGACACTGTGTGAACATTGAACTGAAAAATTTGGGTAAAATAATTTTTTATATATACATTTTTAAATGGTTTCCTTTATCTGGAGTGGTTCAAGACATGGCTACTTTTTAATACGATTGCCACTTGAGCAAAAACAAAAAAGAAGACTTGATTCAACAAAGTTAAGTCCTCTTTAAAATGAAGTCCATAATTTGTCCCAATATGAAATGAATGGGGAATATTTGCACTTGTATAAATTGAAAATGTATAGATAAATTCACAGATGTTATTTTTTCAAAGACCGTGATATGACAATTGTTTTAAAAAAAATGGGGTCACACTTGAGACCTCTGTGCCCAAAAATGTCCACAGGGGAAAGATTAAGAGCTGAAACATAAGGTATTGCTTGAGGGTTAAACAAATAACTCTTGCACATTACCTGGTGAAATATCCAAGAAAAGAGACTTCCAGATCGTATACTGTAAGGGCCCCATGTACTTGGATGTGGGAAAGTCTTCATAGGTGAGGTTGGTTTCGTGGATCTTTCCCTTTATTCTGTGGAGATACAGGACAACAATTGCATTATTCAAATTCAACACTGGCAACCCACCAAACCCAAGCAAAGGAATCCTCCTCAGAGTCTAGATCCTGTTTCCAAACACTCGTTTTTTAGGGTTTTCTACATAGCTGCGCCGGCCCTGCAAAGTCAAACAGCTCAAATTCACCATTGGGAGTGAGGTCAATCTGGGCAATGCTGCAGATCGCTTTCATTAGTTCAACCCCAGCATTAATCATGCAACTCCTTTTCCCATATGGCTAACTCATTCCCTGCTCGTCATTGCCAAACGACTGCTAACACACCCATTCAGAAATGCAGATCTCTCAGAAAGGCTTAACGTCAACATAAAACAACATAAATCTTTTCTTCCCTACTGTAACACTTTCCAAACTTGAAACCGCTACTCCAAAAATGCAGGGTGGAGATTGATTTGGTCCATGTGGAACTGATTTGGATGGTTGTTGTTTGCTATTGATGGATCTCATGCATGTGATTGGTTTAGGGATGCTCATTTCGGTTAATTTTGCGCTCGTTAACTGAATATTAACCATTAATTGGTCAAATTAATATTAAATGATTATTTAATTAAAATTAATAATAATAATAATTGATGTGTCTCTTTTGTGTCTAACACATTAAATATTGATCATATTGAGATCATATGAACATATTAACAACAGAACATAACAACAGAACATCTTCAGCACCTGCAGTGCTTCCAACAGCATAGAAAAAAAGACTAAACTAAATAAAAACAATAAAATAAATAGGCCTGCCCTAGATATTTTTCACTTAAATGACAATTATAGATTACAAAACGAAAACACTGACTAAATCCTTTTTAAGAACCGGCATAGGCTGTTTTTTTTCATCAAATAATTCCATTTTTTTTCCATCAAATAAAAATAGCAGGCTACCTCAAATCAATCGCTCCACACAAAATATGCATTTAATTAATGCTCCGCTGTTATTTTCATATCACAAACCTCTGTCAACATTTTTAAGGGAGGTCATTATTTTAAACCTTAGAGTTTTACCTTAGAGCTTATGTGTTTTTATTTCCTCTCTTTCACTCGCGGTTCATATGCGCTCGCTGTGTGTGATAAAAGACAATGACAAGGCTCATATATTGACTTTTTGTAAAGTATAGGCTGCTATAGCATATAACAATTTTGTTGTTTACATATGATATTGCATTAATATGCATACATGTTTTATAAGCTATAAAATGAAAGCCTCAGTTTGGTGCGGATGTATCATTATGCAAAAATTAAGAAAATCTTTGGATTTGTTTGATTCGTAGATTATGTAGGCTATTTCATAAATGAATATTATATAAGAGCTATTAATAACTGTAATTTTCCAAGTGTAAAAAGTTTGTTTGTTGGTTGTACACCATCATCATCACAACTATAGCCTATTTGTTGTGTTTATGAGCGCACTCTAATGGAGAGAAAACCCTGATGCTCCGACTTGTGTCCGGCTTGTTTCCAAAGCAGTGCATATTTCAGAAAGTTTTGTTTTGTGGCTTCTTTCTCCAATTGTGCAAATAAACAGAAGCGTTTATGATGTGGATGCAGGACAGAGGAAATCAGCATTAGCGCTGGTTTGGCATCAACTGGTCTGTGTTAAACTGTGACCAGCACTATTCCTCTTTCATTTTACTTTTTTGGCAAAATATGTCTGTAGGCACGTGTGGTTGCACGTGTTACTATCCCACGAGTTAACAAATATGTGTTGCACGTTTATGCAGCCAATTTGCTATGCTATGATGACAGCACATAATATTTTATTAGATATTTTTCAAGATACTTTTATACAGCTTAAAGGGACATTTAAAGGCTTAACTAGGTTAATTAGGTTAACTAGACAGGAAAGGGTAATTAGGCAAGTTATTGTACAATGATGGTTTGTTTTGCTGACAATTAAAAAAATATACAGCTTGAAGGGGCTAATAATTTTGACCTTAAAATGTTTTTTTAAAAATGAAAAAACGTTTTTATTCTAGCCAAAATAAAACAAATAAGACTTTCTCCAGAAGAAAAAATAATATCAGACATACTGTGAAAAATTCCTTGCTCTGTTAAACATCATTTGGGAAATATTTTTAAAAAAGAGTAAAAAAAAAAATCAAAGGGGGTTTAAGAATTCTGATTTCCACTGTATGTGTATATATTTTTATCGTTTAACTGATACCATTATTCGGTTAAAAACGCACCCTTTCGTTTAATGGTGAATCGGTTATTATGAGCATCCCTAAATTGGTTCCTGCCACCAATCAGAGGGAAGATATTGTAAAAGAGGAGGAGGGTAGGTATTTGAATACAGATTATTAGGGCACATACAATAAAAAAGATGTGCATTGATAAATCATAATTAAGACAATACGACAAGTCATTTTTAAAATAATTCAATGCTTTCACTTAGCAAAGATGCATTAAATTGATCAAAATGATTTAGCAAAAGTTTTTTATTTCAAATAAATGCTTTTCTTTTCAAATGATTCATAAAATAACCACAAATTAAATGCATAAAGTTTTAAAATTAAATAAATAAACAGCACAACTATTTTCAACTGATAATGTTACACTCATAATAAGCACAGAACACTGATGACTGATATTTTGTCTGATATTCAGAAGAGTCAGGTATACGTCAAAGAATTAATATATTAAATATAAAACAATTATTTGAAATCATCATAATTAAAAAACATAACTGTTTTTATTGTACTTTTGATCAAATAAATGCAGCTTGGCCAAACAGAAGTATTTATTTCTTTAAAAAAATATATATATATACAAAAAAAAAAAAAAAAAACATGCTTAATCTGCCCCTCAACTAACCTTAACCTACAGTAGTCTATTCTGCAGTCATCTTTCTAACTGGCCGCCTGTGTCATATGGCAAAGGGTAATGGTCACATACATAAGTCAAATAACCTGACTTGCCTTGGTAGCTTCCACCAGCAATACCCTCCACGAATCACTTGCTCCCTGACCAGCAGTTACAAGAAAAAAGACAAAACGTTTTTAGACCAGAGAATCTCAAACTACCACACAAAACACCCTGAACATACATACGCTCATCTCCGGTTCACACGGCTTTTTCAGTACCTGTCCGACGTCAGGGCGATTCCCTCCAGGAATTCGTGACGGCTGGTCTCACTGAGTCGCTCCTGCAGGATCTGGATGCCCTCTTTGACGTCACGGAGCTGCTGGCTGTAGCGCTGGATCTTGTGTTCGATGTCAGAGAGAGTACGTGCCGTATCCGCCTCCAGTTCCTCCAGCATGCTCTTCTGCCGCTCCCGAAGAAAACGCTGCAGCCGCTCAAATGCCTCGCCGATTGTGGCACGAAGACTCTTTGCTGATGACTGGAAAGCAGAGAGAAAAAGATCCCATGAAATGTAAATAACTTTTTTTTTAGATGTTAATATTGTTACTTTTTAGGATACTGTAAAAAATTTGTCTGCCTCGACCCAACTTCCACTCTAAATGGTGTGTTGGTGAACATTTCTCAAAGGGAGTGAATTATGATAAAGAAGACAAGTCAACAATTAGTTGTTTCTGCATTATTTGAGATGATCACATCTTGAGCGAATGGTTACCAATTGTAATGTAATGTGTATTTATATAGCGCATTTATCATCACAATCAAGAGGGGGGTCTCTCCACTCCACCACCAGTGCGCAGCATCCACTTGGATGATGCGACGGCAGCCACAGGACAACAGCACCAGTGCGCTCACCACACACCAGCTATTGGGGGAGTGAATAGACAGTGATAGAGCCAATTTCATTGATTGGGGGAGGCCATGATGGGCACAAGGGCAGATGAAAGGAATTTGGCCAGGACACCAGCCGTGTTACACTCCTACTCTTTAGGAGAAGTGCCATTGGATTTTTAATGACCACAGAGAGTCAGGACCTCAGTTTAACGTCTCATCCGGAAGACGGCGCTCACTGACAGTATGGTGTCCACTTTACTAGGACATTACATGGAATTGTAAATTGTAGAATGGGGATGGGTGCAGACACAGAACCATCTCATACACTGCATTAACATACAGAGAACAGCTGTGGCAACAACTAATCAGCAACGTTATTAACATCTAAAGGCAGTAAATTAAAACTGTATAAAAGGTTTGAGTTTAAAAAGGTTGAAGTTCATTCTGACTTTACGGAAGCCAGGGTACTGCCGTGTACTTTGAGACTGCTATGCTGAATAAACATCTTCATTGAGATCTATGTCCTCGTCACTTTTTTTCTAGCTAGTGTGCTCCAAAGCAGTGACAAAACTTGTGTTTAGGAGATATAAGTGAATGACATTTTAAAAGGTCATTCACTTTATTAATAGTTCAACACATGAAGAAAGGGAGGTGAGGAAAGGCAGTGAAGGCCAAGACATCAGCTGAAATCTCTCAGTAGTTCTTCAACAACTCTCTGCCCTTCGTCGTTGTAAATGAATATTCGCTGCTTCAGTCACACATCTACATTACAGGAGGATGGAGATGAAACCAGGGTGGACATTTAAGCAAGAAAATTATCCAAAACACAGCCAAGGAGACTCTCAAATGCTTTCAGAGAAAGAAAATCAAGCTGTAGAATGGCCAAGCCAATCACCTGACTTCAATCCAATAGAAAATACAAAATAAAGCTCAGATTTGACAGACGAGACCAACAGAACCATCAGGTGTGAATAACTCACACCTGAGCAATGCATCCGACTTCATTCTCCATATGAGAGGCATCTTTAACCCCCGGGGGTCAAAGACCACGTTTACACGTTTGATGCGTCTTCTCCTCATAACACCGAAAAGAACTTAAATTACAGATAAGATCAATGCATCAATCGAATCTGTTAGGTGTCTGGTTTTTATTGTGTACACTCACAATGACAACAAATGTGTGTGCTTTTGCAAAATAAGGATAATAAACAGTGTAAGCATTCTGTCTTTTCTCTCTTCGTGAACTGTTTTTAGAAACACATCAGTAAAATGCACTGAAACTCCGCAAAAACAAAACAGACAGACATGAGACATATATCTATATAAAGCTTGAAGTGTCTACTTTTAAATGCAGCGAGTGCATGTTGAAAACAAATATTGCTTGATAAAGTAATCAGTATGAAACCAACGCTATGTCTAGTTTCTCAGTCTGCATCTTCTGTACACAATGTTTCATGTGTAAATTCAAGCGCAGGCCTTAAAGGGTCACGAAACACCAAAACACTTTTTTTGAGCTGTTGACAGTCATATATGTGTCCCACGCTGCTATAAACACTATTAGGACACATATATTGCACTAAAAAGTGAAAATTGGTTGTTTTTTGCGTTATTTTGAGCAAATTCGTTCTTCCGGTTTGAAACGAATTTTTGAAGCTGCGTCACGGCCATGAGATACTTAGGGTAAATCCAGCCAGGATAGTGGCTGTCTGTCTTTTTGAGGACGTTCTGACGCATCTGAGTGTGCGGCATTAATTCATGAGAAGACGTGCTTCAAACCAATCAGCGCGCTCTATTGTGTATGACGCGAAACTTCATTAATATGCATGATAGCTCCGGAGACTGTTTACGCTGTACAGACGGCAGAGAGACGCCACGTTGTGTTGCTAAAACAAGTGAAAGAACAAGAATTTGGAGACACGGGTCGTCGGTGTGCAGCAACAAGGTTTTGTTTTCATTTTCCCTCTATGAGAGAGCAGCTGGACTCACGTGTGGATTACAGTGCACGCGACAGAAACGCGTTTGTAAGGAACATTTTTTACCCGAGAGTTTTTCGCATCTGGAAATGGTGAAATCCGGATTTACCGCTCGTCTCCTTTTAATAAAAAGACACGGCTCCAGTTTGATTGTCTGTCTACAGATTTGGTAAGTGTGTTTGCAGTGCAGTGCCCTTTGTTTTACCCAGATTGCAAAGTTAGTTTGTGGTCAGCAGAGCTCTTTCAGTTTTTAAAGGCATACCTCAGTCAAAATGATTTAGTTACCAAGATTTAGTTACCAAGTTTACAGTATTAATATCACTGCAATATTATAGTCCAATTTTATAGACTGAAAGATCCGCTGTAAATGCTGCTCTCCAAATGTAAACATGATCAAACTTTTCCCGTCGTGCAGGATTTTCGCCGCATTTTGTGACAGGATATAGTCTATATACACACGGCTTTCTGATGCTGTCTACCGAGTCATCCAAGTTACCGAGAAATGCGGAGGATTTTTTTTTTCTCCCATTCGCCGTGTGGTATCAAACATTGGATTAAAACTGCATTCTCCAGCAGTTCCTCGCTTTTAATATCTTGTTTGTCACAGGCAACATGCAGGAAATGTTCCTGAATAAAAAGTGAAAATGCCAAACTGCAGTTAAAGTCGACAAATTAATAATTTGGCAAGTAGTTCGATTACTGATGGCCATGTAAACACAGTCACTGTCTTTCTCCCCTGCGTCTGCGTGCCCAAACAGAAACTCCCATATTTGCATATCCTTCCCTCTTTCCCTCCCCTGACACTCCCACCTAAACAGCTGGACACGCCCACTTTTCCTGACTTTTTTCAAACTAGAGGTGTGAAAACACCCTGCTGAGACAGGGGGTTTCATGGCCCTTTAAGTTACATGTAAAGTGTATATATAAGTAACTTTATCAGTAGATTTGCTATATGCAAGTTTATATGGTTTACAGTTTTATACAGGGTACTGGCTCTTACAAGTGTATCTCAAGTTATTTTGTGTGATATTTAAATATATTTTAAATAAACTCCAAAGAAAAAAATATATAAACTTATTTTTTTCTCAGATTCTTTCTTGAAACTCTTCCCTCTTAGGCCCCGTTTACACTACTGCGTTTTTGTTTTGAAACGCATAAGTTTCGCTACGGTTACGCCATCCGTCAACACTAAGCCGGAGTTTTTCGAGCCCCAAAAACGAAGCATTTGAAAAAGCTGGAGAGGCCGTTTCCATTCTAAAATGCTGCTGCTCCGTCGCAGTGTGGATAGGGGAAAATGGAGACGTCTGAAAACGGAGGCGTGGCTGCTGAGATTCGAAAGTGAACCGCCAACTGTACAACAAACTATCGTTTTCATAACGTTCATTCGTGTGTGTGTGCGCCACGTATTGTACCTTGGTGACAAGCGGGACTGAGCAAAGCACAGTGATACACAGTGATGTCTGCTTGACTCCTCCAGAAACAGCTTCTGCAGACACTGTGTGATGTTCTGAATGTTTATAATATTTTTGCGGCAGACAGACGCGAGTCGCTTTCTGTATGTCCAAAACTAAAAGATTCAGTAAAAGCAAATCGACCGCGATGTGCGGAAGTCTCCATTTTGGCGCTTTGCTTTCGTGACTGTCACCTAGCAACAGCCGTAAACAAAACAGCAGGTCTATGACGCAAGCGTACTGGGGTTCAGAAGGAAAAAAGACAGTGTGAACACAAACCAACCGAGAAGGTGGCAAGGGGGGGGACAATCGAACTTGGGTACGGTCCAGGCAATTGAACCAAGTGTGAAAGCACCCTTAGTCACATAACTGTCTGATGGCTCATTATGCAGCTCATTATGCAGGTCTTTGTCCTCTCAGGTGTTAATCACTGCATTAGTAATGATAGTTCACGCCTTCTCGCGTAGACCATTTACACTCAAAAAGTGACTTAGAAAATTTATTTCAATATATTGTTTTCTGTGAGCAAGTAAACGAAAATGATTTTCACATCAATTTAAAGCAAAACACTAGGCTACAAGATTCAGTTCTCAAAAGTCTTGTGAACAAATGTTCTCTATGCGTTTTACGGCCTTGTTTCAGTGACTTCAAAATTTTAGTTTTTCACTAACCATGCATAAACGTTTCTTTCTCAAAAACACAAACAAACATGCTGCTTAGGTATTATTGCTTGCATGCATGCCCACATACACACACACACACACACACACACACACACACACACACACACACACACACACACACACACACACACACACACACACACACACACAGTTGAAGTCATAATTATTAGCCCCCTCTTTGAATTTATTTTTCTCTTTTAAATATTTCCCAAATTATGTTTAACAGAGCAAAGAAATTTTCACAGTATGTCTGTTAATATTTTTTCTTCTGGAGAAAGTCTTATTTGTTTTATTTCGGCTTGAATAAAAGCAGTTTTTATTTTTTTAAAACCATTTTAAGGTCAAAATTATTAGCTCCTTTAAGCTATATATTTTTTCGATAGTCTATAGAACAAACCATCATTATACAATAACTTGCCTAATTACCCTAACCTGCCTAGTTAACCTAATTAACCTAGTTAAGCCTTTAAATGTCACTTTAAGCTGTATAGAAGTGTCTTGAAAAATATCTAGTCAAATATTATTTACTGTCATCATGGCAAAGATAAAATAAATCAGTTATTAGAAATGAGTTATTAAAACTATTATGATTAGAAATGTGTTGAAAAAAAATCTTCTCTCCGTTAAACAGAAATTGGGGAAGAAAATAAACAGGGGGGCTAACAATTCAGGGGGGCTAATAATTCTGACTTCAACTGTATATATACATATACCATATGTATTGTCAGGCATATGAGAGTCATGCAATACATTGCTTTTAGATTTTAAAATACAATCACTATTATTACTATCATTAAAAAAATATATGCAGGGCCACAGTGGGACGTAAAAGACTATCATTAATTGTGAAAAAAAATGCCTCAGACACATTGATAAGGAATAATAGTCACTGGAAATGGCGGTAGGTTGTTTCTTTCTCAAACTTTATTGAAGGACAGCTTCCATTGAAAATACATGATTACACATGCAGACGTGCAGATGAGCATCTAAACACAAAAGAGAACTGCAAATCTAGCCAACAAACCTCTCTACGGACCACAAAGGAAAATAAAAGTGGAAAGCAGGAGAAAGCGAGGAAGCCGATCATCTCCATTAAAGTGTAAAGAACATCAGTTACAGTCGACGGATCAAAGATCTGAAACCTCAAGGTCGACTCAGAAGCCCGATGGCCATCCATACAAACAAGGCAAGCTCAAAAACTTACTTTCTTCGCCTATAACAAGAGCTGGAGGACAAACCACAGACTTCAGCCAATACAAGATTACTCCTATAACAAATGAAATAAAGGACTTGTTCCACTTCTGTCTTTGCGAAGGGAAAATGTGATTTCTCTGCCACTGGGAAAGATGAAATCCTATTAAGATCTCGTCTCTCTCTGGCATCATTTGCATGGGCAGAATCAGCCCACCTGGTGTCGCCTGATGGATGATTGGGGTTTAGTGATGCTGAAGTGCTGCTGGTCTCCCCACGGGCCGCTGTCTCGGATGGGGTCTATTTAAAGCCAGTAAACACGTCCCGCGAGCCTAAAGAGACTCTGGCCTCCCAGCAGCTTGTTCTCTACGACATCTGCTAATCAGACACATCTTTCCTTGGGGTCTTTCATTCAGATTCGACAGCGGCTCTTGAGACGAGGGGGTCTGTCAGCAAGCCTGCCGCCGAGCTAAATCTAGTGCGTGCTAGCGGGAGGTGGCAACAATTTAAAAACCAACCAGGCTTATATGAGCTAGATGCATCGCTGACATGCTAAAGCTGAATTTCTAGGTTTACCGGTTGTTTGAATCACTAAGCGTAGCTTTATTAGCAGCAGTGGTGTAAAGTAACTAATTACAAATACTCAAATTTCTGTAATTGAGTAGTTTTTGTCAGGAATTGTAATTTATTAAGTAGTTATGAAAATGTGTACTTTTACTTTCCCTTGAGTACATTTTTACTGCAGTATTGGTACTTTTACTCCACTACTTTCCTTCATCCTGCTATATATACTACTTTATTTTTTCTTGTCTATGAGGATTAGAAAAATCTTGTGATTCCTGTCCAATCAAATCGCACATAGAAGGTAAATCGCATTATAATGAAGTACCTCAAGACATGTGTGATTTATAACTGCAGCAAACTGTTTGGAAGCATTAAAAGTGTCCATGAAGATGTCCAAAATCTTTACACGCATTGACCCAGAGACTGTTTAGATGCATGTCACTGATGAAAAAATGACGGATATTTACTGTATGATGACTGAAATGGTCTTAAACACCCAGCAGGCACAAGACGTCAACATGACGTCAGATCGACGTTGTACCTTAACGTCATGGGGACGTTACATTTCGTTTGGAAATGAAAATCTGGTTGACGTCAGAACTAAACGTCAGACTGACATCAATGTCCAACGTTACACCTAAAACCAACCAAATATCAATGTCTAATGATGTTACAGCTTGACATTGTGTGGACGCTACCACTATGACGTCTATCAGACGTTGGATTTTGGTTGCCATACCTGATGAATAAATGTCAGTTTTTGACGTCAATATGACGTTGATTTAAGATGTTGGCTCGACGCTGGATTTTTGTCACTTTCTCTCTCACAACCTAAAAATCAAACAAATATTAACGTCATTTGACGTCATTATTGGACATCAAAATAGCATTGTCCTATATTGTAATAACGTTGTCCTTAGACGCTGGCTAGACATTGAATTTTGGTCACCTGACATCACAACCAAAATCTAACCTAATAGTAACGTCTCATGACATTGTGTGCCTGCTGGGCAATCTCTAAATGCACTACACAATGTTACGTTTACACACAGATGCACAAATTACATGTAAATGCATCAGCTTTTTACAGCGTAATGCTCACTACTCTTGAGATCTTTAGAAAGGTCTACTTTTTACTCATACTTTGAGTAATATTTACAGCAGATACTTTTACTCTATTTTCACTACAATTTTAGCCAAGTAATGGTACTTTTACTTAAGAATGATTTTTCAGTACTCTTTCCACCACTGATTAGCAGTCAATTTGTAATTAGTAGTAGATTGTAATTAATTGAGAATGCATTAAATTGATCAATAATGGTGATCAATATCAATAAAAGCTTTTAAAATAAATAATGTTCTTTTGAATTGTGTGTTTATTAAAAAACCTGAACGCATCGGTTTACAAAATAAATATGAAGCAGGACAACTGTTCCGAACAATCATAAATTTTTTTGTCTTAACTGTTTCTCTGCCAGCATTTTTTAAAAAGTTGTCAGACACCGAGAACATTTTAAAAATGTTTAATTAAATTTGATTTGCCTCATAATATTGTATTACTGGTGACTTTAGTAGGTACACCTTACTGGTACGGGTAGGACCCCCTGTTGCCTTCAGAACTGTCTTAAACCTTAATATCCTTAATCCTGGCATAGATTGAACAAGGTACTGGAAATATTCCTCAGAGATTTTGCTCAATATTGACATGATAGCATCACGCATTTGCTGCAGACTTGTTACCTGCACATGCATGATGTGAATATCCCGTTCCACCACATCCCAAAGGTGCTCTATTGGATTGATTCTGGAGACTGTGGAGGCCATTTGAGTACAGTTAACTCATTATGTTCAAGATTCAGTCTGAGATGATTTGCGCTTTATGACATGGCGCGTCATCCTGCTGGAAGTAGCCATCAGAAGATGGGCACACTGTGGTCATAAAGGGATGGACATGGTCAGCAACAATACTCAGGTAGGCTGTGGCGTTGACACAAAGCTCAATTTGTACTAATGGGCCCAAAGTGTGCCAAGAAAATATCCCCCACACCATTACACCACCATCACCAGCCTGAACTGTTGATACAAGGCAGTATGGATCCATGCTTTCATGTTGTTGACGGCAAATTCTGACCCTACCATCCGAATGTTGCAGCAGAAATCGAGACTCATCAGAATAGGCAACGTTTCTCCAATCTTCTATTGTCCAATTTTGGTGAGCCTGTGTGAATTGTAGCCTCAGTTTTCTGGTCTTAGTTGACAGGAGTGGCACCCGGTGTGGTCTTCTGCTGCTGTAGCCCATCTGCCTCAAGGCTGGACGTGTGGTGCGTTCAGAGATGCTCTTTTGCAGACCTCGGTTGTAACCGAGGCCTTTCTATCAGCTGGAACCAGTCTGGCCATTCTCCTCTGACCTTTGGCATCAACAAGGCATTTGCACTGACAGAACTGCCGCTCACTGGATATTTACTCTTTTTCAGACCCTTCTCTGTAAATGCTAGAGATGGTTGTGCATGAAAATCCCAGTAGATCAGCAGTTTCTGAAATACTGTCCATTTCTTTCCAACATTTGACTGCTGTTGAGACCATACTTAAAGGTCCCTTGAAATTAAATTTTTTTAGATGCTAGTATGAGTTTTGTTAGTCTTTAGGATATCTATAAGCTAGTGTGCTTTAAAACAGTGACAACATTCACATTTAAAAGATATAAAACTGATATAACATGCAAAGTTTGTAGTTTGTCACTTCCACCTAAATGGATAAACTATTTTTTTTCACGTCACCTCATACTTCAGTTTCTCATCAAATCTTGACCAATCAAATGCTCTCTAGCATCTGACATGCCCCGCCCTCTGCTTTTCAGTCGATACACTTGAGCTCAACCACTTTCACTGGCAATACTGTGATAATCGAAAACACTATTGGCTGTTTTTTTTCTTTTTTAAGGGGAGGAGCTACTCTGTGTCCTGCCCATGTTTCAGTTGAGATTACACCAATTATCGAATAAAAATTAACACTTCAAAGCACTTCAGGAGACCTTTAAACACTGCTGATTGGTCATTGTTCACATGCTCAATAGATATGACTGTGATTGGACGTGAAGGTCATTGGTTCACCACTCTTCATCGCTGTTAACCAACTGCAAATACAGATACACAGACACTGGAACATTTCAAAAGCTGCATACAGTTGAAGTCAGAATTATTAAACCCCTTGAATTATTAGATCCCCGTTAATTTCTTCCCTAATTTCTGTTTAACGGAGTGCAGATTTTCTCAACACATTTCTAAACATAATAGTTTTAATAACTCATTTTTAATAACTGATTTCTTTTATCTTTGCCATGATGACAGTAAATAATATTTTACTAGATATTTTTCAAGACACTTCTATACAGCTTAAAGTGACATTTAAAGGCTTAACTAGGTTAATTAGGTTAACTAGGCAGGTTAGGGTAATTAGGCAATTGTATTGTATAACCATGGTTTGTCCTGTAGACAATTGAAAAAAATATAGCTTAAAGGGGCTAATAATTTTGACCTTTAAATGGTTTTTAAAAAATTATAAACTGCTTTTATTCTAGCCGAAATAAAACAAATAAGACTTTCTCCAGAAGAAAAAATATTATCAGACATACTGTGAAAATTTCCGTGCTCTGTTAAACATCATTTGGGAAATATTTAAAAAAGAAAAAAAAAATTCAAAGGGGGGCTAAAAATTACTGACTTCAACTGTAGATCAGCTTGTCTGTTTATGAGCTGACATATGAGTGATCTTCTGATGGATCAACTGATCTAAACAGCTTTGAACAGTCCCAGTTGTCTGTGTATCTTTGTTTGCAGTTGGTCAACAGTGGTGAAGAGAAGTGAACTGATGACCTTCATGACCATTTCTGCTGAGCATGTGAACACAATGGCCAATCAGCAGTGTTTAAGCACGCGCTCAACAGCACTCAAACTGTTAGCGGGAAATGGACATTTTTTAAATTTCAGTACCAATTGGTACAGAACTCAATACTTTTAATAAACTTATCTACACTTTCTCTGATTGTCTTTTGTCACAGGAGACGTAGAAATCCCATGTGCTAGGGATTCCCTTACTGTAATACACCTAAAACATTGATTGACATAAAAAAAAAATCATTGTCTTTCGATTGACGAGATATCTCACATCAATTGCAGGAAAAGGGCTATTTCTAAAGGATCACCTCACACTGGAGATGGTGTAATAATGATAAAATATTCTACTTTGTGTAACAGGAATAAACTACATTTAAAAATTATATTTAAAAAATATTTTAAACTGTAATAATATTACAGTATTTCTAATCAAATAAAATGGCAAAGGTCAAAGACTTTAGATAAGCTGACTTCAGATTAGCTAAATTAGCTGACTTTAATATTATTTCAAAGCAACGTGCCTGCTTTATTACAGTATTTGGTTTACTCAATAAATCGAGTTCTGGAGAGGCAGTGCTGTGACAGTGAATGTAAAATAACCTGCCGTCCTCTTTATCTCTGCAGGAGAGTCTGGGCTGCGGGATGCATTTGGCATTGATGGTTTTGAATGTCAATGTCAAGCGTCTGCCACTCCGTAAGCATCTTAAGGCACAGCATCAATAAATCCAGACAGGATACGACTGGCTGGTCAATGTGAACATCTACATTTTTAGTGGACAGCCTGGGAACGAACTGAAAGATAAACTCTTTAATCTGCTTTCAAGATAAATACGCAAACTGTAAGATCAATAAAATGAAAACATGGCCTGCTTCCAGAAAATGCAATCTTCTGTGCGAATTTAAGTCGACTTAAGGAACTACAAAGAATTTGTTCTTCGAAAATTGGGGTCGACGATTCCTAGAAACAGGAGATTTGATGGAAAAACTACTTGATGATAGCACATTAGGATTAGATTAAATTGTGTACAGTGGCTCTTTATGACCAGTTGGAGATGAGAGATTGATAAAACAAATAATAAAAGAGCTTGATGACATTAGACCTTTCAGATGTGGAGTGGGTTATTATATTGTGATGAAAGGTTATGATTGTTTTTTTCTCTATTCTGATACTCACTATATAACCAGGACCATTCACAGAACAAACAGTGCTATGTTTCATTTCCTGTTGACAATAGGACATGGAGCTAAAGAAAATGTTAGAACTCAAAAGAACAATACAGAAAATTATATATTTAAAATCAGTGTTTCCTCTAGGATTTTTTCCAGCAGTGGCGGCAGGACTTTTTGTTACATAGATCTGCCAACTGTTTCAAAGATAAATATTACACGCAGTATTGCAGGTCAAGATAGCATTCATGTAATAAGAGCATGCGAATCTCTTTGCTTGCGCGCCGATTTCCACCGTGAACTTCTTGCACGCACTCAAATTTACACGTTCAAGTGCAGATCTTCTCGTGCGCTCTCCAGTAAGCGCTGCTGAAGCGCGATTTGGTGCGTTTTCCGACATTAACGCGTCGACTGAAGTAAAATGAAACGGCTATAAACTCCAGCAAGATAAAGTCATTGCATGCAGAGTCATTGACCTTTATCAATAAAGTATATTTATGGAAACTGTGTTCATCTTAAGTGAAAGCTACACCGTGTTTGCTGGACTCGCGCACCTGTCAGTCAGTCTGACAGAGAGTCAGTCAGCATGTCACCTTAAAGGGTTGAACAAATAGCGCACAGCACTACTACAGTTACAGAAAGTTTTGCGCTGTTTACCTCTAATATGTTTTGGTGCGATTATAACCCGCTATAAAAAACACGACTAAATGTTTTTAAAGAGAAGTTGTAATGTAGCCGTGGCGGGATGAATTTTGGCGTGGCGGCCCGCCACGGATGAATGAATGTAGCGGAAACCTTGTAAAATGAAGAAAAACTCTCTTAATATATACATTTTTTTCTCTCAAATGTAACTCTTAAAACTAGGGGGGGGGGGGTAAAATAGAAAAAAAGATTTCTTAAATTATGTGAAATTATGATTCATAGTTATGCGTTTCAGTAAATCGTAACTTGTATTTTATTTTGCAAACTACTTATGATATTCTTATACTTATGATCAGAAAATTACACATGACAAATTGTCATCTTCTTGGGAAAAAATGCTCTAAACTACAATATTTAGATTTTTCCTCAAACACATACCTAATAAATATATATACGCATTGCTTTCCACACATAGACTTTACTTGGGCGGGCCACCCAGGTATATTAACCATAGACTGTAAAAGATATGGACGTAGTGTCCGTGACGTCACCCATAGGTTTCTGAACACTGCAAAAGAAGCCACAAGTAAGCGCGGCCAACCGTCGCCATTTTGTTAGCGCGTCATCGCACCAAACGCGGCATACCAAATAAGGGCAAAGAGGCGGAAAGTGAGCGGAGCTACAGATGCATGCTGGATTCTCAGCATTTTGCTTGGACCTGGATTAAAACAGATTTATTACTTTGGGAGAACGTTTAATACTTCATCACCTGTGACTTGTTTGTGTTCTGACCACACGTGCTTGGTTGTACACTATATCAATAAAGTGTTTAGACTTTTAAAAACACTGTTGTAATAAATTGAGCCACTAAACATTGTTCTTATGACGTTTTTCGACAGGAGGAAAACGCGAATTACTATCAAACACTTCAGATCTGTGTTAGTAAATGCAAGGCTGTTTATAAAATCCAGCACTAACACTGTATGACAACGCTTCAGATGACTGTTCTAGAGCCTACAGCTAATCAATCTGTCAGATTCTGGAGTGCAATACTGGTCTAAAGAACATTTAAATGATAAATGATCTTAAATAAAACAAATGCATTTATAGAGATGCTATAGAAGTACATAATTTCACTCACCTGGGAAATGGAGGCAACTTGAACGGTTTGTAAGCACAATTAAGTCCACACAGCATGCCATATCATCTGATAATTGCAGGAAATAATTCCAAAAGGCAAATGACGGTGTAAAGAAACATTAAACAAAACAAATACACGATTTATATGCCGAGCTCAGCGACTAATTAGCCAGAATCAGCTGAGGTAACGAGACAGCGAGCAGCGAGGGCTAGCTGTCACTCAAGTGGCCACGCCCTTAATTATGCAAACTTAATATAACCTAATAAAAACGAAACGGATGAGTTATAAAAAAATTCACCCCCCTCAGAGTTGTCATGAAGGGTAATCATAGCTATATGCACCAAAGCCATCGTTTGTACCAGGCTGTAAACATGTTTTTATCAGCTGTAAAAATGGCCAATTTACCAATGCAGAAAGAAAGCCCTTGGACTTCCTGGAGCCAGCTCCCCAGGCGAGTCGATGAACTGCAGTTTTAGTTACTTCCGTATTGGCTTCCCGAGGGAGAATGGGAGGTTGCCGCTTGATATTAACGGCCACCCAAGTTTATTTGGTGACACTTTTATTTACTATTATTAGCCCCTTTCACACATACAGACAGTTCCAAAAAATTACCGGCAATTCTCCGAAAAGAGAGAATTTTTTGATAATACCGGTAAATTTGTTCCGGTAATTTACCGGAAAGAGAAGTTATATTACCGGTTATTCGCCGGAATGCCGCTTTGTGTGAACTCAGAAGGAAATTGCTGAAAAGAGCACATTCTGACGTGGAGTCTACTCCAGCCAATCAGAACATTCTAGCAGGTCGCACAGCGGATGCGCCGCTCGTAGCCACACCGCGGCGCGCACAAGACAGTTAAAAGTATCAACACCAGACGCACACATTCCCATGTATTTAGCATGAAACTATTCAGATGGCGCTCTGTGGCGCGGCAGAAATATGAACAGTGTTCTGAGTCGTGGCTGGGCGGCGCGGACAGCCGCCAACTTGCAGCGTCGGTGTGTGTACCCTGATAGAAAGATATGTTTAGAATCCTGAAATGCATGGCGCTGCGTGGTGCGATGCAGTGCATCGCCGAGCAGCGCTTCTGGTGTACAACTCCCTTCAGATGCATTCACATCCACGCGGTTTATGAAAATAAAAGCCTTTGAATACTTTTCCAGACACATTTAGCTGCTAGATGTTAGTCAGATAACGTTTCTATGTTCCTTTTTATTGATAAAAATGATCGATAAAATGCAGATGATAAAGCGCTGTTTGTTTACCTTCAAGCTCTGCTTCAGTTGCTTGACGCATGTGCACGTGAAGCAGACGGTGAGCACCAGCACACACACATATTATGTACATCTCGAGATTAGGTATGGGCTGGTATAAGATTCTGATGGTGTGATAACCTTGGATAAAATATCACAGTTCCACGGTATTGTGATTTACTGCTCTAAAATAAATTCTTTTTAAATGTCTGGGTAAAAAACTAAAACTTTTTTCCCCTTTGAACACAATATATTTTATTTTGTGAAAGATTTAAAATATTTTGGAGCAATAAACCTGTCGGGCTAAATAATTCAAATGAATCATTGACTTCTGCTGTCTTCATTAGTTTCAAAAATGCTGATTTCTTTACAATTTAAAATGGCATCTTTAAATATTTTTTCTGCTGGAGATACTGTTGTCCTAAAAAAAACAAAAAATGTGAATTAAAAAATCTTACACATACCTTAGGAACGGTATTACAGAAAATTTTGGCGGTTTAAAACCCTGACTTTTCCAAACCGCGGTATACCTTAAAAACGGTTATCGTCCCATGCCTACTCGAGATGCAAAAGTGTTCCTCCATATGTTTTAATCGAAGTTGTTCACAATACTTGTGACAATACAATCCATCCACAGAATTTGTAATGTGGTCAAGTGTGTAAACATTTAGCTCTGGTTCGCACTTCTGCCTTTGAACATCTCTGGGACAAAGCAGCTGCATGAATGCTAAAGCTTTAAATAAAAGTGAAACCATCAACAAAAGCCCGACCACTTCAATGTTCACAAATACAATCGCAGCCGTTTAGAGCTCATTTCTGGTTAATGATGTCAGAATTTACCAGAATTTTTTGTATCCGCACAAGATTCAATTCAATTCAATTCAATTCATCTTTATTTGTATAGCGCTTATACAATGTAGATTGTGTCAAAGCAGCTTCACATGGAAGATTATAGTGAATTGAAACAGTGTCAGTTCAGTTTCAGAGAATAAGTTCAGTTCAGTTTAGCTCAGTTTAGTGTAGGTTAATAATCACTACTGAGAGTCCAAACACTGAAGAGCAAATCCATCGATGCGCAGCTCTACAGATCCCGAACCATGCAAGCCAGTGGCGACAGCGGTGAGGAAAAACTTCACCAATTGGCGAAAGCGAAGATTTAAAAACCTTGAGAGAAACCTGGCTCAGTTGGGCACGACCATTTCTCCTATGGCCAAACGTCTTGTGCAGATAACCAAACATTTCGTCCCACTTTTTGTGTGTGCACGAGAACCATCAACGATCCCAGAGACAGTCTCACATGCTCTGCATCGACCCACAGAGAGGCGCCTTTTTTGGGACTTTATAATCCGCCTGGCATTTGTAAATCTCCGGGACTCGACTTTTGCTTTTGCTTTCTAAAGCGTTAACTGGTAATTGTATGCGTTTTTGCATTACCTACATATTTAGGTCTACCTTTTCTTTTGGCTTCGCAGCTGAAAGCTGCGAGAGCGAGCAAGAGAAACATTAAATAATACATACTTTTTTCTAAACAACTAAAAAAAAAATGTACAATATACTATGAGGATGAAATGCCATCTAAACTGGCTGCAAGATATATATATATACACCATCAGAAATGGTTAATCAGATATAACTAGAGATATTGTCAGTTTTATTCATTTTTTCTGTCATTTATTTCTCATTTGCTGTATATTTTATTAATTAGATGATGTTAATATATTACACATTTTATATATGTACTAAATGCTTTGGCAATACTGTATAACATGTCATGTCAATGAACTTGCAGCTTTTACCAGTGGGTTCATATGGCTCCTGAATAGCATACAAGTAAGAGAAATAGTATATTTTCAAACCCCTTGGGAAGCCACTGATATATATATATATATATATATATATATATATATATATATATATATATATATATATATATATATATATATATATATAATATATATATATATATATATAATATATATATATATATTACATATTACCTTTTATCTGCAAATAAACACATCCACGATCACACACCAGTGGAGCTGTGCGCAGTGTTGTAAAATATACTCTGAAGACTAACTAAAGACAAATAAGACCAACGCCGAGGTCAGCAATGTCAGGAAGCTCTTCCTCCGCAATAGTCCCCAATCCCAAACACTGAGATGATTAAAAAAAGAGAGAGAGAAAGTCAAAGTGACAGACAAAGTTGCCAGTATTGACTGTGGTGTCTCTCTCCACTGATTAAAACAATGCGTCATGATTAAGGAGCTGCTCAATAAACCAATTTGCTTGTGGAAACTCAATGTCAACATAATAGAGAGAGAGAGAGAGAGAGAGAGAGAGTGGAAAAAATGAGCAAGGGACTGGACGAGAGACCTGCTGTGGAATCTGTAATGGTTGTGGTGGGCAGTAGGAGCTGTTTGTCAGCTGCGTTTCGATTTGCACACAACCAGATGTGGTTATAGAGTCCCATCAGAGGTGAAACGCAGACGTTGGTTTCAATATTAAACTGCAGTTATCTGAATTGAGCTGCTGAAGTTGTGTTGGTCCATCAGAAAGGGCCAGTCCGACTTAAAGGGACAGTTCACCAAAAATATTTAAATTCTATCATCATTAACCCTATATTGTTGAAAACCTATTGAGTTTCTGTGTTGAACATGAAAGAAGATAATTGAATTTGCTTGGTTTGCTGATTTGATAATTGACAATGCTGGTTTATGGTACTCAATGACTTCCATAGTATTTTTTTTCTTACTATGAGACTCAATGGGTGCCAGCACCAGCATTTTTCAAAATATCTTCTTTTGTGTTCAACAGCAGAAAAACTCATAAAGGTTTTAAAACAACATGAGGGAATAAATGATTAAGCCATTTTCAATTTTGAGTGAACTGCCCCTTTAAAACATTAGCAATGAACACTTACATTTAAATATCATAACGTGAATCTGATTACAAAGGAGTGGAACCATGGACGTTGCTAGGCCTATTTTAGCCAGGGCTGTAGCCCCCCTATATTCTACTCAGCCACCCCTAAAACTTTTCCGATTAGCTCATAATCTGTAGACCAAATTATAGTCTCAGTCCTCTTTAATTGATATGCTGTGTAATTTGAAGCTGTGCAGAGCCAGAGAACCAAGGTGTGTGCTTATCAATAAATGTTATAAAATATGCTTATTTGCGTTCTTGCTATGGATACAATTGTATCACTTGTACCCCAATGTCATATAGGAGCAATCGGGTTTTCAATTATCTGTTCCCTCAGTGCTCAACTCATAATCACAGCTGTTTCCTCCAGCGAAAATGTAACTTCTTAACGAACATTTTACTATTTTTTATTTCAAAATGAACTACCATTATATAAAACACATTACAGTGCAGTGTGGCATTATCTATACCACAGTCATGAACAGAAAGGATTAAACACAGTGACAGAACCACTTAGTGAATGTACTCATTTTAACTGTCAGAGTCACCGAGATAGAAACTAATGTGTTGTCTTGTATTAAAAATACCTATTTTAATATTATGATTCAGTTCGTGAAATATGTGAATTAGTTAAAAAAATATATATATTATATGTATGCCATTTAATTAGAAAAAGTCAGTTTATTTATTAAATACATGAAAACAAAAATTGTACTTAAACATATAAAGTGGCTTTTACTACAGTAAACAAGTTTGTTGAGCCTATTTGGCTCATTCTGAACTCTATATGACTATGCACGTCTATACAGTGGAATATTGCTAGTTTAACACAAAAGATATTTTAAAAAATTCTGAGAGGAAAAAATATTACTATGTAAGTCAATGGGTTCCAGCAACCAGCATTTGTCAGACAATCTTCTTTTGTGTTCAACAGAAGAAAGAAACTCAAAAAGGTAAGTAAAGGGTGAGTAAATAATGACAAATCTTTCATTATTTTAGGAGAAACCATCTCTTTAAAAACAAATGCACATGATAATCATTTACTCTGTTAAACCTTGCACTCTACAGTGACTCCTAATCAACTCTAATCCAGACTCCACATTTGCAGATGCACACGGCTACTTTCACACTGCGAGGCTTAGTGCTCCAATCTAATATTTTCTCAGATCTGATTTTGCTGTTATAGATGTGGCCAATATCAGATTTCCAGTGTGAACAGATCATGGTCCTAAACTGGGCCGCATGCACAAAAGTACAACTACGCACAGCATATAAATGTGTATTAGGGGTGTCAAAATTAATTGTTTCTTCGGTGCACGCGATGCAGATGGGGACAATTCGATATCGGTTCAGTAATAATCATAACCGGTTATTGCGTACTGACATAATTTATCTGATATGCGCGATGTCGCGGTTTAGAATAGTATGGCGAAGGAGGTGAGGGCAAGTAATAAAACGCTCATACTACTTAAAAGCAGATAGTTCTGCACAATTCAACTGCTTGTAAGTTGCTGGATTCTTTCACTGACACTGAAGAAGGCACAGCACACGATCCGCCAATTCACTACTAGGGAGAAACGCTGTAAAACTCCATCTCTGCCTCTCTCTCCCTCACTTTGGACATTTGACTGCTGGCGTGTTTGTGAGGTAACTTTTCTCTCCTCTAGGCTGTTAAAGCTATACTTGTGGATCCAGACATGAGCGTGCCTGTGGTGCAACTTTTCTCCACTGCGTCTATTATGGATTACCTGTGATAACCGCGTATTATGCACCTATAGACTGTAACCACGGCTGTTCTTCCTGCGTCACTCATCGGTGAACAGCGATTTCATTTTTAAAGCCAATCGCAGCCCTTTGTTGAGAGCGGGTGAAGGCAGTGACCAATGATAAGTGTATAAGAACTCGCTTGATAGCGCTCAAAAAGCAAGCGGGATAATATTTACATTAGTTTATTTGCAGGGGCACCCCAAGGGTGTGTGTAAACTCTGGCCACCCCTGTGGCCACCCCAATATGATTTTGCTGTTGATATTATTAATTTAAATGTACTTGCGTAAATTCACAATATTTCAATAAATAAATAAATAGCAGCCATTAAATTAAATTATTGTGGATTGATTGGTGCCACTGACGTAACTGATTCATGCCCCTCCCCGATAGTTGTGGACAGCACGCGCCACACCTTCAACAGACAGGATCGTATGTATGTCATACTATTCTCGTTCTCTGTTAACCTTCTAGTTAAATACTCAATGTGTTAACGTTACTTAACAGGGCTCAGAATTAGGTCATTTTGGTTTGCATCGTTTAATATTTTCACTTTTCTACTGAGCGTTTGTTTTGATTACTACACATCTTAAAAAAAATGAAGGGTAAAGTTCTTATAACATAAGTTGTTTAGTATTGTTCAACAACGAGAGACGGAACACAACTTTGGGTTCACAAGATTGTACACATTTTATTAAGAAATTATTCTTTTTGAAATGGAAAAATGTGCTTATTAGATTGAAAATGACAAATCCAAAGATTAATAATAAATAATTACAAAGGCCAGAATCTCAATGATTTTGTGCATGTATTTTGCAAAAGGTACATCAAGAAATAGTGTGGCTTAATATTAGTTATGTGAAAAATAACTAACCTGAAAAGTGTTTTAAAACTAAATATTGATTTTTATTTTTCATTATGTTTGCATATGTACTTGCTGAATATTTCAAGAAATAAATTGCAATATTTTAAGAGAAATTAATTAAATTAATTAAACCAAATTATTTAATTTACCAGAAACAAAAATATAACATTACACTGAATTCGTTATTTTTCTGTGCCACACTAAGATATTCTGGGGCGCCAGTGTTTATTTGCTATAAATGCTCATGTGCATGCATTGGAGTTTGTCTAAAACATTTAAAAAGAGTGTTTTCTTTGAACAGGTAAAAATTAAAGGTACAGTTCAAATATCTGATGCTTGTATTAAAGGACAAAATTGTATTACAAATAATATAGAAATATAAATATATTTATAGATTTTAATACAATATTTTCTTGTGTGTGGAGAAAAATCTAATTATGTATGAAAAAGCATCGTCAATGCACCGTGATGCACCGAGATATCGAATTGAACCAAATCCATGGCATGATAATCATAACTGAACCGAACCGTGAGACCAGTGTAGGTTCGCACCCCTAATGTGTACAGAGTATAAAGAGAATAAAGCACATTGTCAGATTCTGTTTAATGGGGTATATGTCGAACGTCACGTGACCAAACCGGATCCTGGGTAGAACACTTCCGCTCATCGCTATTCATATGCGCCAGCGGTTGTTATTGAAAGTAGTAAGTAATAAGTAGTGTTTTATGTGTTAATAATAGGATCTATGCGCAACTTACGCGTTCCAATCAACCTGGGTAGAAGACTTCCAGTTTTTCATCTCCGCTAATTTGGAGTTGTTTTATACAAGAAGCCTCCAGGAACTACCAAAGTTAAGCATCACAGATGTCCACCGAATATGCTCATTATCATCTAAATGTCCATTCAACATTGGCCAAAGGATTTAAATTGTATGCTTCATCATACATAATGGTATGAAGGTAATTAAGCTAGCGGAATGGAAATGCTGTACAATGTCACTAACTAGCTAACGCTATAAAGTTATCTGGTCTGCCGTATGGATCTACATATTCACATTAACACTTGTGAATTTTTGCACCAGTATCAAAAAAGACAGGTTGACTGGTGATGTCAGCATTGGGGCAGCATATATATATAAATAAAAAATAAAATAAAAAAATATTACAGACTTCTTCAGAGACCTGCCCCAATGCTGACATCACCAGTCAACCTGTCTTATTTGATACTGGTGCAAAAATGTAGATCCATACGGCAGACCAGATAACTTTTAGCATCCATATGTATGATGAAGCATACAATTTAAATCCTTTGGCCAATGTGGTGAATGGACATTTAGATGATAATGAGCATATTCGGTGGACATCTGTGATGCTTAACTTTGGTAGTTCCTGGAGGCTTGTTTAAAAACAACTCCAAATTAGCGGAGAGTGAAAAACTGGAAGTCTTCTACCCAGGTTGATTGGAACGCGTAAGTTGCGCATAGATCCTATTATATAACACATAAAACACTACTTATTACTTACTACTTTCAATAACAAACCGCTGGCGCATATGAAATAGCGATGAGCGGAAGTGTTCTACCCAGGGATCCGGTTTGGTCACGTGACGTTCGACATATACCCCATATGATTATTGCCATTTTCACTGACAACCGCTGTTTTTATGAACTGTAAATGGTTGTTTGCTTGGTTCTAATGTGCTTTAGCGTTTGTTGAAAAAGAAGTTTGTTTTGTGATCGAAAACACTGATAATTTGTCATTAATGACAAGCACGGTGCGCGTCTATCTGACCACCGGTGTGGTGAACTCATCAAGGGGTAATAATCAGCCACAGATTGAACTGTGAAGGCAGGGCTCATGCCTGGTTCATCTGTGCCGCTGAGGAGTAGAGGATGTTTATAGCATGAACGAGAACAGAACAATGACGTGTGTCAATCAAAAGTTCACATAAAATGTTTTGTACAATTCTTTGTTTAGAGAGATGCATGTTTTTATATTTGAAGTTGCTTTCTTAATAACACACAATACATTGTGTACAGCACTATTTAACCCTCAAGCTTCCTTTCGGGCATTTTCACTTTATTCAGACTTTTTAAAAATAGTTCCCTTAATCTGAGCAGTTCAATACTAGGCAAGTTTACCATCTGAACACACACACAAAAAGAGGACTCAAATCAACAATTGAAACAAAACAAACAAACAAACAAACAAACAAACAAACAAACAAACAAACAACAAACGCTTAATCTTTCTTTTCTTGCCCAAAAATGTCCACCAATAGGAAATAAAAGGAAAATACTATAATCTAAATCTTTTTTTTTTTAATTATTTGTCCTTTAAAAATCAATAAATCCAACAAAAGCCAATCAATGACATACCAAAATGAAGGCCTGACCCTATACAAGATGCTCAATGCGTCAAACACTCACACACACACACACAAACAGCCCCTACATCCCCCAAAGGTCTAACAATGGCACGGAAAATTTTTTTCTGAATATTTGAAATTCTGAATATTTTGACATTTTTATGCCATAATTTGAGCCACCAGATGTCCCCACATTTGCCACATTTTTAGGTTTTGGTTGGTCTGAACTGACTGCTGTGATGTTTCTGCAGAAGTAAAAGAAATTTCCTATAACATAAAAAAATGCATATTTTTACATAACACCGTGTCCTAACTACACGCGATAAAAGATATCTTTTCCATGATAAACAGAGTTTTTGTACTAACCATATGTGACTGCAATGCGTGAAATTTCTATTTTAGAAACCTTTCTATTTCCACAACGTCACAGCAGAACAACAGCATACTATGACAATGATCACCTCAGGTGCAGATTATGGGCTTTATCTAGTGTTAAATGCAACCCAATGTGAGGTTGAACATTTTATGGGACATTTATTGCCATACTACTGAAAGCAGCAGCAGATGTTCACCTCAGATCTGGAAAATAAAATAAGTAGACGGTTTGAAAATGACTCAAAACTGTGACTAGGTGCAAACTGACAACATCAGACACTCAGAAGCCTGTTAACCCACAGGGGTCGAAGACCCGTATAAGCGTTTTGAAACATTTTCACATGAAAACGCCGAAAAAAAATTAAATTACACTTTCAGTTTTAATCGTACAGATATGAGCAATACATCAATCGAATCTGTTAGGTGACTAGTTTTTTTGTGTACACTCATAATAACAACAAAAGTGTGTGCTTTTGCAAAATAAGGAAAACACGTCAGTAATATGCACTGAAACTCCGCGAAAACTAAAACACAGTGACATGAGACATATATCTATAGCAAGCTTAAAGTGTCTACTTTTAAATGCAACGGTGCATGTTGAAAACAATTATTGCTTGATAAAGTAATCAGTATGAAACCAACGCTATGTCTTGTTTCTCTGTCTGAGCTCATTATTTTTAATGCGACCACGCCCACGAGGCTTTGTTATTACAATAGTCCACGTGAGACGGGCTCCTTGTAAACTATGGTCAGAAAAAAGGCGGCGGAATCTCCACTAATACATATGACATACACATGACAGACATACCTGCATAAAGCTTGGGGGGTGAACTTTCCAACTCATTTTGAAAGCAAATGTTGTCTCGCTAGTAATTCATACAATTCTGCCGGCAGAGCGCGCATCACGCCGGCTCTTCCCACTTCCGCCATTAATACAAACAATGACGTAGGCTGCCCACAGCGCGCTGGCTAGAACGTGACGCATGTTATACGTGTTATTAATTTAATTTTTATTTATTTTACCGTAGTTGAACCTGTTAAAGTTTGGAAAAAGTTAACTAAGGCTGCAACTATTTGGGCAAAATATATAAAAGGTCTTAAAATATTATTGTGATTATTCTTGTGTTTTGTCATTATGCCAGAGTCATTCAGAAATTATTATTAAATGCTGGATTAATGCACAAGAAAGTTTTTATTACAACAGTTTTGCAAACACGTTTTATACCATTTCAAATATTTCCCTCCATTTCTCAGTGAATATAGGCAGTGTATTTTGATGCATTTAAACAAAACAGATTTATTAAACAGATATATTTATTAAAATAATATTTTAGTCACCAAATATATTCAGAAATTGAAAGATAATACAATAAAATTCAAGCAAAATATTGAAAAAAATTTACAACCTACAAATTTTAACTAAATGTAACAAGCATTTAGTTTGGGCAAGCTTTTGCAGATGGACTTGCTTTACAATTCTTGATGGGTGAGTGGGGGAGTGTCTTTTGTTTTCAGGTGTGAATTATTCATGACCATTGTCACTCATGCATAGAGCTGAGATGAGCCAAACAAACTTAACAAAATGTAAATCTTTGTAATGTTTCCTTTGAATGAGAGAATAAAATATTTTTACATAATTGTGAAGTAAATATTCTAGCCTACCAGACTGGTTACTCAAAAGTCTTATTCAGGCACATTTAGTGAGTTTTTTTGGACCTTATTTCAGAAAAAAAAAATTCTCCAAATCCTACTAACCACGCATAATATTTTTTTTCTAAAAAAACACAAGGAAGTACATTGATATATGTCACATATTATTGTAGCACAGTTTGTGCTGAATACAAATAAAATACATGTTGGCCAATAATATGTAATAAGTAGCTGAAATTAGCACAAATGTGGCATGTCAAAACATCTCAGGGACCCCAAAATCACCTCAGACCCCTGAGGGTTAATAATGTTTAATGAGGTTTAAAGGGTCACGAAACACCAAGACACATTTTTTGAGCTGTTGACAGTCATATATGTGTCCACGCTGCTATAACACTATTAGGACACATATTGCACTAAAAAGTGAAAAGTGGTTGTTTTTGCATTATTTTGAGCAAATTCGTTCTTCCGGTTTGAAACAATTTTTTAAGCTGCGTAACGGCCATGAGATACTTGTGTGTATTCCAGTGTGGAGACTGGATGTCTGCACCTGCAAGTACATTGTGACGTCTCTGAGTGTGTGGCATCAATTCATGAGAAAGACTTGGTTCAAACCAATAAGCGCGCTCTATTGTGTACGCGGCGCAACTTCATTAATATGCATGATAGCTTCAAAGACTGTTTTACCTGTTACAGTGTTCAGACGAGAGAGAGCCACGTTGTGTTGCCAAAACAAGTGGAAGAACAAGAATTTGGAGACATGGGTCGTCAGTGTTGCATTTATTGTGCTGCGTTTATTAATGTGCTGCAACGAAGGTTTTGTTTTCATCTTTCCGCTATGAGAGCGCAGCTGGACTCACGTGTGGATTACAGTGCACGCAACAAATGAGTTTGTAAGGACAACCCGAGGCTTTTTGCATCTGGAAATGATGAAATCTGAATTTGCCGCTCGTCTCCTTTTAAAAAAGACACGGCTCCAGTTTGTGTTGATTGTCCTGTCTCTACAGATTTGGTAAGTGTGAGAGCAGTGCCCTTTGTTTGTTCATTCAGATGGCAAAGTTACTTCGTATCGTCAGCAGTGCTCTTTCAGTTTTTAAAGACATACCATAGTGAAAATGATTTATTACTCAGATTACATTATGTTAATATCACTGCAATATTAGTACAATATTATAGACTGAAAGATCTGCTGTAAATGCTGCTCTCCGAGTGTAAACTTGTAAACACAGCAATTAAACTTTTACTGTCGTGTAGGATTTTCACCGCATTTTGTGACAGGATAGTCTATACACACACGGCTTTCTGACGCTACCTACCGAGTGCATCTAAGTTACCGAGAAATGCGGAGGATTTTTTCTCCCATTCGCCGTGCCGTATCAAACACTCCATTAAAACTCAACTCTCCAGCAGTTCCTCTCGTTTGTCACGAGGGACATGCAGGAAATGTTCCTGAACAAAAAGTGAAAGTGCCAAACTGCAGTTAAAGTCGACAAACTAATAATTTGGCAAATAATTTGATTACTGATGTCCAAACACAGTCACGGTGTGTGTGTTTGTTTTGCCTGTGAAAATCAGCGCGTGCCCAAGGTAACTTTCCCTCCTCCGGCACTCCCACACTCCCAGAGCTGGACTCAACCACTTTCTTGACTTTTTCCAAACTAGAGGTGTGAAAACACCCGCTGAAACAGGGGGTTTGTGGCCCTTTAATATATTAATTAGATTAAAAACCTTTACCATCTTGTTGGGAGTGCAGTGGCTGCTATTTAAACATTTCTGTCATGCCGCACCACGTTTGGTGGAGAGATAAATTGCTTGTCGCTAGAATATTGTTGCGTTACAAGTTTTAGACTGTGTGAACATTGAACTGAAAAATTTGGGTAAAATAATTTTTTATATACATTTTTAAATGGTTTCCTTTATCTGGAGTGGTTCAAGACATGGCTACTTTTTAATACGATTGCCACTTGAGCAAAAACAAAAAGAAGACTTGATTCAACAAAGTTAAGTCCTCTTTAAAATGAAGTCCATAATTTGTCCCAATATGAAATGAATGGGGATATTTGCACTTGTATAAATTGAAAATGTATAGATAAATTCACAGATGTTTTTTTTCAAAGACCGTGATATGACAATTGTTTAAAAAAAATGGGGTCACACTTGAGACCTCTGTGCCCAAAAATGTCCACAGGGGAAAGATTAAGAGCTGAAACATAAGGTATTGCTTGAGGGTTAAACAAATAACTCTTGCACATTACCTGGTGAAATATCCAAGAAAAGAGACTTCCAGATCGTATACTGTAAGGGCCCCATGTACTTGGATGTGGGAAAGTCTTCATAGGTGAGGTTGGTTTCGTGGATCTTTCCCTTTATTCTGTGGAGATACAGGAAACAATTGCATTATTCAAATTCAACACTGGCAACCCACCAAACCCAAGCAAAGGAATCCTCCTCAGAGTCTAGATCCTGTTTCCAAACACTCGTTTTTTAGGGTTTTCTACATAGCTGCGCCGGCCCTGCAAAGTCAAACAGCTCAAATTCACCATTGGGAGTGAGGTCAATCTGGGCAATGCTGCAGATCACTTTCATTAGTTCAACCCCAGCATTAATCATGCAACTCCTTTTCCCATATGGCTAACTCATTCCCTGCTCGTCATTGCCAAACGACTGCTAACACACCCATTCAGAAATGCAGATCTCTCAGAAAGGCTTAACGTCAACATAAAACAACATAAATCTTTTCTTCCCTACTGTAACACTTTCCAAACTTGAAACCGCTACTCCAAAAATGCAGGGTGGAGATTGATTTGGTCCATGTGGAACTGATTTGGATGGTTGTTGTTTGCTATTGATGGATCTCATGCATGTGATTGGTTTAGGGATGCTCATTTCGGTTAATTTTGCACTCGTTAACTGAATATTAACCATTAATTGGTCAAATTAATATTAAATGATTATTTAATTAAATTAATAATAATAATAATTGATGTGTCTTTTGTGTCTAACACATTAAATATTGATCATATTGAGATCATATGAACATATTAACAACAGAACATAACAACAGAACATCTTCAGCACCTGCAGTGCTTCCAACAGCATGGAAAAAAAGACTAAACTAAATAAAAACAATAAAATAAATAGGCCTGCCCTAGATATTTTTCTTAAATGACAATTATAGATACAAAACGAAAACACTGACTAAATCCTTTTTAAGAACCGGCATAGGCTGTTTTTTTTCATCAAATAATTCCATTTTTTTTCCATCAAATAAAAATAGCAGGCTACCTCAAATCAATCGCTCCACACAAAATATGCATTTAATTAATGCTCCGCTGTTATTTTCATATCACAAACCTCTGTCAACATTTTTAAGGGAGGTCATTATTTTAAACCTTAGAGTTTTACCTTAGAGCTTATGTGTTTTTATTTCCTCTCTTTCACTCGCGGTTCATATGCGCTCGCTGTGTGTGATAAAAGACAATGACAAGGCTCATATATTGACTTTTTGTAAAGTATAGGCTGCTATAGCATATAACAATTTTGTTGTTTACATATGATATTGCATTAATATGCATACATGTTTTATAAGCTATAAAATGAAAGCCTCAGTTTGGTGCGGATGTATCATTATGCAAAAATTAAGAAAATCTTTGGATTTGTTTGATTCGTAGATTATGTAGGCTATTTCATAAATGAATATTATATAAGAGCTATTAATAACTGTAATTTTCCAAGTGTAAAAAGTTTGTTTGTTGGTTGTACACCATCATCACAACTATAGCCTATTTGTTGTGTTTATGAGCGCACTCTAAGGAGAGAAAACCCTGATGCTCCGACTTGTGTCCGGCTTGTTTCCAAAGCAGTGCATATTTCAGAAAGTTTTTTTTGTGGCTTCTTTCTCCAATTGTGCAAATAAACAGAAGCGTTTATGATGTGGATGCAGGACAGAGGAAATCAGCATTAGCGCTGGTTTGGCATCAACTGGTCTGTGTTAAACTGTGACCAGCACTATTCCTCTTTCATTTTACTTTTTTGGCAAAATATGTCTGTAGGCACGTGTGGTTGCACGTGTTACTATCCCACGAGTTAACAAATATGTGTTGCACGTTTATGCAGCCAATTTGCTATGCTATGATGACAGCACATAATATTTTATTAGATATTTTTCAAGATACTTTTATACAGCTTAAAGGGACATTTAAGGCTTAACTAGGTTAATTAGGTTAACTAGACAGGAAAGGGTAATTAGGCAAGTTATTGTACAATGATGGTTTGTTTTGCTGACAATTAAAAAAATATACAGCTTGAAGGGGCTAATAATTTTGACCTTAAAATGTTTTTTTAAAAATGAAAAAACGTT
Source organism: Danio kyathit (assembly GCA_903798195.1). Classification (NCBI taxonomy): domain Eukaryota; kingdom Metazoa; phylum Chordata; class Actinopteri; order Cypriniformes; family Danionidae; genus Danio; species Danio kyathit. Next base: position 47,893,142 of record LR812529.1, read on the forward strand.
TTTATTCTAGCCAAAATAAAACAAATAAGACTTTCTCCAGAAGAAAAAATAATATCAGACATACTGTGAAAAATTCCTTGCTCTGTTAAACATCATTTGGGAAATATTTTAAAAAAGAGTAAAAAAAAAATCAAAGGGGGTTTAAGAATTCTGATTTCCACTGTATGTGTATATATTTTTATCGTTTAACTGATACCATTATTCGGTTAAAAACGCACCCTTTCGTTTAATGGTGAATCGGTTATTATGAGCATCCCTAAATTGGTTCCTGCCACCAATCAGAGGGAAGATATTGTAAAAGAGGAGGAGGGTAGGTATTTGAATACAGATTATTAGGGCACATACAATAAAAAAGATGTGCATTGATAAATCATAATTAAGACAATACGACAAGTCATTTTTAAAATAATTCAATGCTTTCACTTAGCAAAGATGCATTAAATTGATCAAAATGATTTAGCAAAAGTTTTTTATTTCAAATAAATGCTTTTCTTTTCAAATGATTCATAAAATAACCACAAATTAAATGCATAAAGTTTTAAAATTAAATAAATAAACAGCACAACTATTTTCAACTGATAATGTTACACTCATAATAAGCACAGAACACTGATGACTGATATTTTGTCTGATATTCAGAAGAGTCAGGTATACGTCAAAGAATTAATATATTAAATATAAAACAATTATTTGAAATCATCATAATTAAAAAACATAACTGTTTTTATTGTACTTTTGATCAAATAAATGCAGCTTGGCCAAACAGAAGTATTTATTTCTTTAAAAAAATATATATATATACAAAAAAAAAAAAAAAAACATGCTTAATCTGCCCCTCAACTAACCTTAACCTACAGTAGTCTATTCTGCAGTCATCTTTCTAACTGGCCGCCTGTGTCATATGGCAAAGGGTAATGGTCACATACATAAGTCAAATAACCTGACTTGCCTTGGTAGCTTCCACCAGCAATACCCTCCACGAATCACTTGCTCCCTGACCAGCAGTACAAGAAAAAGACAAAACGTTTTTAGACCAGAGAATCTCAAACTACCACACAAAACACCCTGAACATACATACGCTCATCTCCGGTTCACACGGCTTTTTCAGTACCTGTCCGACGTCAGGGCGATTCCCTCCAGGAATTCGTGACGGCTGGTCTCACTGAGTCGCTCCTGCAGGATCTGGATGCCCTCTTTGACGTCACGGAGCTGCTGGCTGTAGCGCTGGATCTTGTGTTCGATGTCAGAGAGAGTACGTGCCGTATCCGCCTCCAGTTCCTCCAGCATGCTCTTCTGCCGCTCCCGAAGAAAACGCTGCAGCCGCTCAAATGCCTCGCCGATTGTGGCACGAAGACTCTTTGCTGATGACTGGAAAGCAGAGAGAAAAAGATCCCATGAAATGTAAATAACTTTTTTTTTAGATGTTAATATTGTTACTTTTTAGGATACTGTAAAAAATTTGTCTGCCTCGACCCAACTTCCACTCTAAATGGTGTGTTGGTGAACATTTCTCAAAGGGAGTGAATTATGATAAAGAAGACAAGTCAACAATTAGTTGTTTCTGCATTATTTGAGATGATCACATCTTGAGCGAATGGTTACCAATTGTAATGTAATGTGTATTTATATAGCGCATTTATCATCACAATCAAGAGGGGGTCTCTCCACTCCACCACCAGTGCGCAGCATCCACTTGGATGATGCGACGGCAGCCACAGGACAACAGCACCAGTGCGCTCACCACACACCAGCTATTGGGGGAGTGAATAGACAGTGATAGAGCCAATTTCATTGATTGGGGGAGGCCATGATGGGCACAAGGGCAGATGAAAGGAATTTGGCCAGGACACCAGCCGTGTTACACTCCTACTCTTTAGGAGAAGTGCCATTGGATTTTTAATGACCACAGAGAGTCAGGACCTCAGTTTAACGTCTCATCCGGAAGACGGCGCTCACTGACAGTATGGTGTCCACTTTACTAGGACATTACATGGAATTGTAAATTGTAGAATGGGGATGGGTGCAGACACAGAACCATCTCATACACTGCATTAACATACAGAGAACAGCTGTGGCAACAACTAATCAGCAACGTTATTAACATCTAAAGGCAGTAAATTAAAACTGTATAAAAGGTTTGAGTTTAAAAAGGTTGAAGTTCATTCTGACTTTACGGAAGCCAGGGTACTGCCGTGTACTTTGAGACTGCTATGCTGAATAAACATCTTCATTGAGATCTATGTCCTCGTCACTTTTTTTCTAGCTAGTGTGCTCCAAAGCAGTGACAAAACTTGTGTTTAGGAGATATAAGTGAATGACATTTTAAAAGGTCATTCACTTTATTAATAGTTCAACACATGAAGAAAGGGAGGTGAGGAAAGGCAGTGAAGGCCAAGACATCAGCTGAAATCTCTCAGTAGTTCTTCAACAACTCTCTGCCCTTCGTCGTTGTAAATGAATATTCGCTGCTTCAGTCACACATCTACATTACAGGAGGATGGAGATGAAACCAGGGTGGACATTTAAGCAAGAAAATTATCCAAAACACAGCCAAGGAGACTCTCAAATGCTTTCAGAGAAAGAAAATCAAGCTGTAGAATGGCCAAGCCAATCACCTGACTTCAATCCAATAGAAATACAAAATAAAGCTCAGATTTGACAGACGAGACCAACAGAACCATCAGGTGTGAATAACTCACACCTGAGCAATGCATCCGACTTCATTCTCCATATGAGAGGCATCTTTAACCCCCGGGGTCAAAGACCACGTTTACACGTTTGATGCGTCTTCTCCTCATAACACCGAAAAGAACTTAAATTACAGATAAGATCAATGCATCAATCGAATCTGTTAGGTGTCTGGTTTTTATTGTGTACACTCACAATGACAACAAATGTGTGTGCTTTTGCAAAATAAGGATAATAAACAGTGTAAGCATTCTGTCTTTTCTCTCTTCGTGAACTGTTTTTAGAAACACATCAGTAAAATGCACTGAAACTCTGAAAAAACAAAACAGACAGACATGAGACATATATCTATAAAGCTTGAAGTGTCTACTTTTAAATGCAGCGAGTGCATGTTGAAAACAAATATTGCTTGATAAAGTAATCAGTATGAAACCAACGCTATGTCTAGTTTCTCAGTCTGCATCTTCTGTACACAATGTTTCATGTGTAAATTCAAGCGCAGGCCTTAAAGGGTCACGAAACACCAAAACACTTTTTTTGAGCTGTTGACAGTCATATATGTGTCCCACGCTGCTATAAACACTATTAGGACACATATATTGCACTAAAAAGTGAAAATTGGTTGTTTTTGCGTTATTTTGAGCAAATTCGTTCTTCCGGTTTGAAACGAATTTTTGAAGCTGCGTCACGGCCATGAGATACTTAGGGTAAATCCAGCCAGGATAGTGGCTGTCTGTCTTTTGAGGACGTTCTGACGCATCTGAGTGTGCGGCATTAATTCATGAGAAGACGTGCTTCAAACCAATCAGCGCGCTCTATTGTGTATGACGCGAAACTTCATTAATATGCATGATAGCTCCGGAGACTGTTTACGCTGTACAGACGGCAGAGAGACGCCACGTTGTGTTGCTAAAACAAGTGAAAGAACAAGAATTTGGAGACACGGGTCGTCGGTGTGCAGCAACAAGGTTTTGTTTTCATTTTCCCTCTATGAGAGAGCAGCTGGACTCACGTGTGGATTACAGTGCACGCGACAGAAACGCGTTTGTAAGGAACATTTTTTACCCGAGAGTTTTTCGCATCTGGAAATGGTGAAATCCGGATTTACCGCTCGTCTCCTTTTAATAAAAAGACACGGCTCCAGTTTGATTGTCTGTCTACAGATTTGGTAAGTGTGTTTGCAGTGCAGTGCCCTTTGTTTTACCCAGATTGCAAAGTTAGTTTGTGGTCAGCAGAGCTCTTTCAGTTTTTAAAGGCATACCTCAGTCAAAATGATTTAGTTACCAAGATTTAGTTACCAAGTTTACAGTATTAATATCACTGCAATATTATAGTCCAATTTTATAGACTGAAAGATCCGCTGTAAATGCTGCTCTCCAAATGTAAACATGATCAAACTTTTCCCGTCGTGCAGGATTTTCGCCGCATTTTGTGACAGGATATAGTCTATATACACACGGCTTTCTGATGCTGTCTACCGAGTCATCCAAGTTACCGAGAAATGCGGAGGATTTTTTTTTCTCCCATTCGCCGTGTGGTATCAAACATTGGATTAAAACTGCATTCTCCAGCAGTTCCTCGCTTTTAATATCTTGTTTGTCACAGGCAACATGCAGGAAATGTTCCTGAATAAAAAGTGAAAATGCCAAACTGCAGTTAAAGTCGAAAATTAATAATTTGGCAAGTAGTTCGATTACTGATGGCCATGTAAACACAGTCACTGTCTTTCTCCCCTGCGTCTGCGTGCCCAAACAGAAACTCCCATATTTGCATATCCTTCCCTCTTTCCCTCCCCTGACACTCCCACCTAAACAGCTGGACACCCACTTTTCCTGACTTTTTTCAAACTAGAGGTGTGAAAACACCCTGCTGAGACAGGGGGTTTCATGCCCTTTAAGTTACATGTAAAGTGTATATATAAGTAACTTTATCAGTAGATTTGCTATATGCAAGTTTATATGGTTTACAGTTTTATACAGGGTACTGGCTCTTACAAGTGTATCTCAAGTTATTTTGTGTGATATTTAAATATATTTTAAATAAACTCCAAAGAAAAAAATATATAAACTTATTTTTTTCTCAGATTCTTTCTTGAAACTCTTCCCTCTTAGGCCCCGTTTACACTACTGCGTTTTTGTTTTGAAACGCATAAGTTTCGCTACGGTTACGCCATCCGTCAACACTAAGCCGGAGTTTTTCGAGCCCCAAAAACGAAGCATTTGAAAAAGCTGGAGAGGCCGTTTCCATTCTAAAATGCTGCTGCTCCGTCGCAGTGTGGATAGGGGAAAATGGAGACGTCTGAAAAACGGAGGCGTGGCTGCTGAGATTCGAAAGTGAACCGCCAACTGTACAACAAACTATCGTTTTCATAACGTTCATTCGTGTGTGTGTGCGCCACGTATTGTACCTTGGTGACAAGCGGGACTGAGCAAAGCACAGTGATACACAGTGATGTCTGCTTGACTCCTCCAGAAACAGCTTCTGCAGACACTGTGTGATGTTCTGAATGTTTATAAATTTTTGCGGCAGACAGACGCGAGTCGCTTTCTGTATGTCCAAAACTAAAAGATTCAGTAAAAGCAAATCGACCGCGATGTGCGGAAGTCTCCATTTGGCGCTTTGCTTTCGTGACTGTCACCTAGCAACAGCCGTAAACAAAACAGCAGGTCTATGACGCAAGCGTACTGGGGTTCAGAAGGAAAAAAGACAGTGTGAACACAAACCAACCGAGAAGGTGGCAAGGGGGGGGACAATCGAACTTGGGTACGGTCCAGGCAATTGAACCAAGTGTGAAAGCACCCTTAGTCACATAACTGTCTGATGGCTCATTATGCAGCTCATTATGCAGGTCTTTGTCCTCTCAGGTGTTAATCACTGCATTAGTAATGATAGTTCACGCCTTCTCGCGTAGACCATTTACACTCAAAAAGTGACTTAGAAAATTTATTTCAATATATTGTTTTCTGTGAGCAAGTAAACGAAAATGATTTTCACATCAATTTAAAGCAAAACACTAGGCTACAAGATTCAGTTCTCAAAAGTCTTGTGAACAAATGTTCTCTATGCGTTTTACGGCCTTGTTTCAGTGACTTCAAAATTTTAGTTTTTCACTAACCATGCATAAACGTTTCTTTCTCAAAAACACAAAAAACATGCTGCTTAGGTATTATTGCTTGCATGCATGCCCACATACACACACACACACACACACACACACACACACACACACACACACTACACACACACACAACACACACACACACACACACAGTTGAAGTCATAATTATTAGCCCCCTCTTTGAATTTATTTTTCTCTTTTAAATATTTCCCAAATTATGTTTAACAGAGCAAAGAAATTTTCACAGTATGTCTGTTAATATTTTTTCTTCTGGAGAAAGTCTTATTTATTTTATTTCAGCTAGAATAAAATCAGTTTTTAATTTAAGAACTATTTTAAGGTAAAAATTATTAGCCCGTTTAAGCTATATATTTTTTCGATAGTCTATTGAACAAACCATCATTATACAATAATTACCCTAACCTGCCTAGTTAACCTAATTAACCTAGTTAAGCCTTTAAATGTCACTTTAAGCTGTATAGAACTTTCTTGAAAAATATCTTGTAAAATATTATTTACTGTCATCATGGCAAAGATAAAATAAATCAGTTATTAGAAATGAGTTATTAAAACTATTATGATTAGAAATGTGTTGAAAAAAAATCTTCTCTCCGTTAAACAGAAATTGGGGACAAAAATATACAGGGGGCTAATAACTCAGGAGGGCTAATAATTCTGACTTCAACTGTATATATACATATACCATATGTATTGTCAGGCATATGAGAGTCATGCAATACATTGCTTTTAGATTTTAAAATACAATCACTATTATTACTATCATTAAAAAAATATATGCAGGGCCACAGTGGGACGTAAAAGACTATCATTAATTGTGAAAAAAAATGCCTCAGACACATTGATAAGGAATAATAGTCACTGGAAATGGCGGTAGGTTGTTTCTTTCTCAAACTTTATTGAAGGACAGCTTCCATTGAAAATACATGATTACACATGCAGACGTGCAGATGAGCATCTAAACACAAAAGAGAACTGCAAATCTAGCCAACAAACCTCTCTACGGACCACAAAGGAAAATAAAAGTGGAAAGCAGGAGAAAGCGAGGAAGCCGATCATCTCCATTAAAGTGTAAAGAACATCAGTTACAGTCGACGGATCAAAGATCTGAAACCTCAAGGTCGACTCAGAAGCCCGATGGCCATCCATACAAACAAGGCAAGCTCAAAAACTTACTTTCTTCGCCTATAACAAGAGCTGGAGGACAAACCACAGACTTCAGCCAATACAAGATTACTCCTATAACAAATGAAATAAAGGACTTGTTCCACTTCTGTCTTTGCGAAGGGAAAATGTGATTTCTCTGCCACTGGGAAAGATGAAATCCTATTAAGATCTCGTCTCTCTCTGGCATCATTTGCATGGGCAGAATCAGCCCACCTGGTGTCGCCTGATGGATGATTGGGGTTTAGTGATGCTGAAGTGCTGGTCTCCCCACGGGCCGCTGTCTCGGATGGGGTCTATTTAAAGCCAGTAAACACGTCCCGCGAGCCTAAAGAGACTCTGGCCTCCCAGCAGCTTGTTCTCTACGACATCTGCTAATCAGACACATCTTTCCTTGGGGTCTTTCATTCAGATTCGACAGCGGCTCTTGAGACGAGGGGGTCTGTCAGCAAGCCTGCCGCCGAGCTAAATCTAGTGCGTGCTAGCGGGAGGTGGCAACAATTTAAAAACCAAACCAGGCTTATATGAGCTAGATGCATCGCTGACATGCTAAAGCTGAATTTCTAGGTTTACCGGTTGTTTGAATCACTAAGCGTAGCTTATTAGCAGCAGTGGTGTAAAGTAACTAATTACAAATACTCAAATTTCTGTAATTGAGTAGTTTTTGTCAGGAATTGTAATTTATTAAGTAGTTATGAAAATGTGTACTTCTACTTTCCCTTGAGTACATTTTACTGCAGTATTGGTACTTTTACTCCACTACTTTCCTTCATCCTGCTATATATACTACTTTATTTTTCTTGTCTATGAGGATTAGAAAAATGACTGTCCAATCAAATCGCACATAGAAAATCGCATATAATGAAGTACCTCAAGACATGGGTGATTTATAACTGCAGCAAACTGTTTGGAAGCATTAAAAGTGTCCATGAGATGTGCAAAATCTTTACACGCATTGACCCAGAGACTGTTTAGATGCATGTCACTGATGAAAAAATGACATATTTACTGTATGATGACGAAATGCCCTTAAACACCCAGCAGGCACAAGACGTCAACATGACGTCAGATCGACGTTGTACCTTAACGTCATGGGGACGTTACATTTCGTTTGGAAATGAAAATCTGGTTGACGTCAGAACTAAACGTCAGACGACATCCATGTCAACGTTACACCTAAAACCAACCAAATATCAATGTCTAATGATGTTACAGCTTGACATTGTGTGGACGCTACCACTATGACGTCTATCAGACGTTGGATTTTGGTTGCCATACCTGATGAATAAATGTCAGTTTTTGACGTCAATATGACGTTGATTTAAGATGTTGGCTCGACGCTGGATTTTTGTCACTTTCTCTCTCACAACCTAAAAATCAACAAATATTAACGTCATTTGACGTCATTATTGGACATCAAAATACATTGTCCTATATTGTAATAACGTTGTCCTTAGACGCTGGCTAGACATTGAATTTTGGTCACCTGACATCACAACCAAAATCTAACCTAATAGTAACGTCTCATGACATTGTGTGCCTGCTGGGCAATCTCTAAATGCACTACACAATGTTACGTTTACACACAGATGCACAAATTACATGTAAATGCATCAGCTTTTTACAGCGTAATGCTCACTACTCTTGAGATTTAGAAAGGTCTACTTTTTACTCATACTTTGAGTAATATTTACAGCAGATACTTTTACTCTATTTTCACTACAATTTTAGCCAAGTAATGGTACTTTTACTTAAGAATGATTTTTCAGTACTCTTTCCACCACTGATTAGCAGTCAATTTGTAATTAGTAGTAGATTGTAATTAATTGAGAATGCATCAAATTGATCAATAATGGTGATCAATATCAATAAAAGCTTTTGAAATAAATAATGTTCTTTTGAATTGTGTGTTTATTAAAAAACCTGAACGCATCAGTTTACAAAATAAATATGAAGCAGGACAACTGTTCGAACAATCATAAATTTTTTTGTCTTAACTGTTTCTCTGCCAGCATTTTTTAAAAAGTTGTCAGACACCGAGAACATTTTAAAAATGTTTAATTAAATTTGATTTGCCTCATAATATTGTATTACTGGTGACTTTAGTAGGTACACCTTACTGGTACGGGTAGGACCCCCTGTTGCCTTCAGAACTGTCTTAAACCTTAATATCCTTAATCCTGGCATAGATTGAACAAGGTACTGGAAATATTCCTCAGAGATTTTGCTCAATATTGACATGATAGCATCACGCATTTGCTGCAGACTTATTACCTGCACATGCATGATGTGAATATCCCGTTCCACCACATCCCAAAGGTGCTCTATTGGATTGATTCTGGAGACTGTGGAGGCCATTTGAGTACAGTGAACTCATTATGTTCAAGATTCAGTCTGAGATGATTTGCGCTTTATGACATGGCGCGTCTCCTGCTGGAAGTAGCCATCAGAAGATGGGCACACTGTGGTCATAAAGGGATGGACATGGTCAGCAACAATACTCAGGTAGGCTGTGGCGTTGACACAAAGCTCAATTTGTACTAATGGGCCCAAAGTGTGCCAAGAAAATATCCCCCACACCATTACACCACCATCACCAGCCTGAACTGTTGATACAAGGCAGTATGGATCCATGCTTTCATGTTGTTGACGGCAAATTCAGACCCTACCATCCGAATGTTGCAGCAGAAATCGAGACTCATCAGAATAGGCAACGTTTCTCCAATCTTCTATTGTCCAATTTTGGTGAGCCTGTGTGAATTGTAGCCTCAGTTTTCTGGTCTTAGTTGACAGGAGTGGCACCCGGTGTGGTCTTCTGCTGCTGTAGCCCATCTGCCTCAAGGCTGGACGTGTGGTGCGTTCAGAGATGCTCTTTTGCAGACCTCGGTTGTAACCGAGGCCTTTCTATCAGCTGGAACCAGTCTGGCCATTCTCCTCTGACCTTTGGCATCAACAAGGCATTTGCACTGACAGAACTCCGCTCACTGGATATTTACTCTTTTTCAGACCCTTCTCTGTAAATGCTAGAGATGGTTGTGCATGAAAATCCCAGTAGATCAGCAGTTTCTGAAATACTGTCCATTTCTTTCCAACATTTGACTGCTGTTGAGACCATACTTAAAGGTCCCTTGAAATTAAATTTTTTTTAGATGCTAGTATGAGTTTGTTAGTCTTTAGGATACTATAAGCTAGTGTGCTTTAAAACAGTGACAACATTCACATTTAAAATATAAAACTGATATAAACATGCAAAGTTTGTAGTTTGTCACTTCCACCTAAATGGATAAACTATTTTTTTTCACGTCACCTCATACTTCAGTTTCTCATCAAATCTTGACCAATCAAATGCTCTCTAGCATCTGACATGCCCCGCCCTCTGCTTTTCAGTCGATACACTTGAGCTCAACCACTTTCACTGGCAACTGTGATAATCGAAAACACTATTGGCTGTTTTTTTTCTTTTTTAAGGGAGGAGCTACTCTGTGTCCTGCCCATGTTTCAGTTGAGATTACACCAATTATCGAATAAAAATTAACACTTCAAAGCACTTCAGGAGACCTTTAAACACTGCTGATTGGTCATTGTTCACATGCTCAATAGATATGACTGTGATTGGACGTGAAGGTCATTGGTTCACCACTCTTCATCGCTGTTAACCAACTGCAAATACAGATACACAGACACTGGAACATTTCAAAAGCTGCATACAGTTGAAGTCAGAATTATTAAACCCCTTGAATTATTAGATCCCCGTTAATTTCTTCCCTAATTTCTGTTTAACGGAGCAGATTTTCTCAACACATTTCTAAACATGATAGTTTTAATAACTCATTTTAATAACTGATTTCTTTTATCTTTGCCATGATGACAGTAAATAATATTTGACTAGATATTTTTCAAGACACTTCTATACAGCTTAAAGTGACATTTAAAGGCTAACTAGGTTAATTAGGTTAACTAGGCAGGTTAGGGTAATTAGGCAATTGTATTGTATAACCATGGTTTGTCCTGTAGACAATTGAAAAATATAGCTTAAAGGGGCTAATAATTTTGACCTTAAATGTTTTTAAAAAATTATAAACTGCTTTTATTCTAGCCGAAATAAAACAAATAAGACTTTCTCCAGAAGAAAAAATATTATCAGACATACTGTGAAAATTTCCGTGCTCTGTTAAACATCATTTAGGAAATATTTAAAAAAGAAAAAAAAAATCAAAGGGGGGCTAAAAATTACTGACTTCAATGTAGATCAGCTTGTCTGTTTATGAGCTGACATATGAGTGATCTTCTGATGGATCAACTGATCTAAACAGCTTTGAACAGTCCCAGTTGTCTGTGTATCTTTGTTTGCAGTTGGTCAACAGTGGTGAAGAGAAGTGAACTGATGACCTTCATGACCATTTCTGCTGAGCATGTGAACACAATGGCCAATCAGCAGTGTTTAAGCACGCGCTCAACAGCACTCAAACTGTTAGCGGGAAATGGACATTTTTTAAATTTCAGTACCAATTGGTACAGAACTCAATACTTTTAATAAACTTATCTACACTTTCTCTGATTGTCTTTTGTCACAGGAGACGTAGAAATCCCATGTGCTAGGGATTCCCTTACTGTAATACACCTAAAACATTGATTGACATAAAAAAAAATCATTGTCTTTCGATTGACGAGATATCTCACATCAATTGCAGGAAAAGGGCTATTTCTAAAGGATCACCTCACACTGGAGATGGTGTAATAATGATAAAATATTCTACTTTGTGTAACAGGAATAAACTACATTTAAAAATTATATTTAAAAAATATTTTAAACTGTAATAATATTACAGTATTTCTAATCAAATAAAATGGCAAAGGTCAAAGACTTTAGATAGCTGACTTCAGATTAGCTAAATTAGCTGACTTTAATATTATTTCAAGCAACGTGCCTGCTTTATTACAGTATTTGGTTTACTCAATAAATCGAGTTCTGGAGAGGCAGTGCTTGTGACAGTGAATGTAAAATAACCTGCCGTCCTCTTATCTCTGCAGGAGAGTCTGGGCTGCGGGATGCATTTGGCATTGATGGTTTTGAATGTCAATGTCAAGCGTCTGCCACTCCGTAAGCATCTTAAGGCACAGCATCAATAAATCCAGACAGGATACGACTGGCTGGTCAATGTGAACATCTACATTTTTAGTGGACAGCCTGGGAACGAACTGAAAGATAAACTCTTTAATCTGCTTTCAAGATAAATACGCAAACTGTAAGATCAATAAAATGAAAACATGGCCTGCTTCCAGAAAATGCAATCTTCTGTGCGAATTTAAGTCGACTTTAAGGAACTACAAAGAATTTGTTCTTCGAAAATTGGGGTCGACGATTCCTAGAAACAGGAGATTTGATGGAAAAACTACTTGATGATAGCACATTAGGATTAGATTAAATTGTGTACAGTGGCTCTTTATGACCAGTTGGAGATGAGAGATTGATAAAACAAATAATAAAAGAGCTTGATGACATTAGACCTTTCAGATGTGGAGTGGGTATTATATTGTGATGAAAGGTTATGATTGTTTTTTTCTCTATTCTGATACTCACTATATAACCAGGACCATTCACAGAACAAACAGTGCTATGTTTCATTTCCTGTTGACAATAGGACATGGAGCTAAAGAAAATGTTTAGAACTCAAAAGAACAATACAGAAAATTATATATTTAAATCAGTGTTTCCTCTAGGATTTTTTTCCAGCAGTGGCGGCAGGACTTTTTGTTACATAGATCTGCCAACTGTTTCAAAGATAAATATTACACGCAAGTATTGCAGGTCAGATAGCATTCATGTAATAAGAGCATGCGAATCTCTTTGCTTGCGCGCCGATTTCCACCGTGAACTTCTTGCACGCACTCAAATTTACAGTTCAAGTGCAGATCTTCTCGTGCGCTCTCCAGTAAGCGCTGCTGAAGCGCGATTTGGTGCGTTTTCCGACATTAACGCGTCGACTGAAGTAAAATGAAACGGCTATAAACTCCAGCAAGATAAAGTCATTGCATGCAGAGTCATTGACCTTTATCAATAAGTATATTTATGGAAACTGTGTTCATCTTAAGTGAAAGCTACACCGTGTTTGCTGGACTCGCGCACCTGTCAGTCAGTCTGACAGAGAGTCAGTCAGCATGTCACCTTAAAGGGTTTGAACAAATAGCGCACAGCACTACTACAGTTACAGAAAGTTTTGCGCTGTTTACCTCTAATATGTTTTGGTGCGATTATAACCCGCTATAAAAACACGACTAAATGTTTTTAAAGAGAAGTTGTAATGTAGCCGTGGCGGGATGAATTTTGGCGTGGCGGCCCGCCACGGATGAATGAATGTAGCGGAAACCTTGTAAAATGAAGAAAAACTCTCTTAATATATACATTTTTTTCTCTCAATGTAACTCTTAAAACTAGGGGGGGGGTATGGTAAAATAGAAAAAAAGATTTCTTAAATTATGTGAATTATGATTCATAGTTATGCGTTTCAGTAAATCGTAACTTGTATTTTATTTGCAAACTACTTATGATATTCTTATACTTATGATCAGAAAATTACACATGACAAATTGTCATCTTCTTGGGAAAAAATGCTCTAAACTACAATATTTAGATTTTTCCTCAAACACATACCTAATAAATATATATACGCATTGCTTTCCACACATAGACTTTACTTGGGCGGGCCACCCAGGTATATTAACCATAGACTGTAAAAGATATGGACGTAGTGTCCGTGACGTCACCCATAGGTTTCTGAACACTGCAAAAGAAGCCACAAGTAAGCGCGGCCAACCGTCGCCATTTTGTTTAGCGCGTCATCGCACCAAACGCGGCATACCAAATAAGGGCAAAGAGGCGGAAAGTGAGCGAGCTACAGATGCATGCTGGATTCTCAGCATTTTGCTTGGACCTGGATTAAAAACAGATTTATTACTTTGGGAGGAGAACGTTTAATACTTCATCACTGTGACTTGTTTGTGTTCTGACCACACGTGCTTGGTTGTACACTATATCAATAAAGTGTTTAGACTTTTAAAACACTGTTGTAATAAATTGAGCCACTAAACATTGTTCTTATGACGTTTTTCGACAGGAGGAAAACGCGAATTACTATCCAAACACTTCAGATCTGTGTTAGTAAATGCAAGGCTGTTTATAAAATCCAGCACTAACACTGTATGACAACGCTTCAGATGACTGTTCTAGAGCCTACAGCTAATCAATCTGTCAGATTCTGGAGTGCAATACTGGTCTAAAGAACATTTAAATGATAAATGATCTTAAATAAAACAAATGCATTTATAGAGATGCTATAGAAGTACATAATTTCACTCACCTGGGAAATGGAGGCAACTTGAACGGTTTGTAAGCACAATTAAGTCCACACAGCATGCCATATCATCTGATAATTGCAGGAAATAATTCCAAAAGGCAAATGACGGTGTAAAGAAACATTAAACAAAACAAATACACGATTTATATGCCGAGCTCAGCGACTAATTAGCCAGAATCAGCTGAGGGTAACGAGACAGCGAGCAGCGAGGGCTAGCTGTCACTCAAGTGGCCACGCCCTTAATTATGCCAAACTTAATATAACCTAATAAAAACGAAACGGATGAGTTATAAAAAAATTCACCCCCCTCAGAGTTGTCATGAAGGGTAATCATAGCTATATGCACCAAAGCCATCGTTTGTACCAGGCTGTAAACATGTTTTTATCAGCTGTAAAAATGGCCAATTTACCAATGCAGAAAGAAAGCCCTTGGACTTCTGGAGCCAGCTCCCCAGGCGAGTCGATGAACTGCAGTTTTAGTTACTTCCGTATTGGCTTCCCGAGGGAGAATGGGAGGTTGCGCTTGATATTAACGGCCACCCAAGTTTATTTGGTGACACTTTTATTTACTATTATTAGCCCCTTTCACACATACAGACAGTTCCAAAAAATTACCGGCAATTCTCCGAAAAGAGAGAATTTTTTGATAATACCGGTAAATTTGTTCCGGTAATTTACCGGAAAGAGAAGTTATATTACCGGTTATTCGCCGGAATGCCGCTTTGTGTGAACTCAGAAGGAAAATTGCTGAAAAGAGCACATTCTGACGTGGAGTCTACTCCAGCCAATCAGAACATTCTAGCAGGTCGCACAGCGGATGCGCCGCTCGTAGCCACACCGCGGCGCGCACAAGACAGTTAAAAGTATCAACACCAGACGCACACATTCCCATGTATTTAGCATGAAACTATTCAGATGGCGCTCTGTGGCGCGGCAGAAATATGAACAGTGTTCTGAGTCGTGGCTGGGCGGCGCGGACAGCCGCCAACTTGCAGCGTCGGTGTGTGTACCCTGATAGAAAGATATGTTTAGAATCCTGAAATGCATGGCGCTGCGTGGTGCGATGCAGGTGCATCGCCGAGCAGCGCTTCTGGTGTACAACTCCCTTCAGATGCATTCACATCCACGCGGTTTATGAAAATAAAAGCCTTTGAATACTTTTCCAGACACATTTAGCTGCTAGATGTTAGTCAGATAACGTTTCTATGTTCCTTTTTATTGATAAAAATGATCGATAAAATGCAGATGATAAAGCGCTGTTGTTTACCTTCAAGCTCTGCTTCAGTTGCTTGACGCATGTGCACGTGAAGCAGACGGTGAGCACCAGCACACACACATATTATGTACATCTCGAGATTAGGTATGGGCTGGTATAAGATTCTGATGGTGTGATAACCTTGGATAAAAATATCACAGTTCCACGGTATTGTGATTTACTGCTCTAAAATAAATTCTTTTTAAATGTCTGGGTAAAAAACTAAAACTTTTTTCCCCTTTGAACACAATATATTTATTTGTGAAAGATTTAAAATATTTTGGAGCAATAAACCTGTCGGGCTAAATAATTCAAATGAATCATTGACTTCTGCTGTCTTCATTAGTTTCAAAAATGCTGATTTCTTTACAATTTAAAATGGCATCTTTAAATATTTTTTCTGCTGGAGATACTGTTGTCCTAAAAAAAACAAAAAATGTGAATTAAAAAATCTTACACATACCTTAGGAACGGTATTACAGAAAATTTTGGCGGTTTAAAACCCTGACTTTTCCAAACCGCGGTATACCTTAAAAACGGTTATCGTCCCATGCCTACTCGAGATGCAAAAGTGTTCCTCCATATGTTTTAATCGAAGTTGTTCACAATACTTGTGACAATACAATCCATCCACAGAATTTGTAATGTGGTCAAGTGTGTAAACATTTAGCTCTGGTTCGCACTTCTGCCTTTGAACATCTCTGGGACAAAGCAGCTGCATGAATGCTAAAGCTTTAAATAAAAGTGAAACCATCAACAAAAGCCCGACCACTTCAATGTTCACAAATACAATCGCAGCCGTTTAGAGCTCATTTCTGGTTAATGATGTCAGAATTTACCAGAATTTTTTGTATCCGCACAAGATTCAATTCAATTCAATTCAATTCATCTTTATTTGTATAGCGCTTATACAATGTAGATTGTGTCAAAGCAGCTTCACATGGAAGATTATAGTGAATTGAAACAGTGTCAGTTCAGTTTTCAGAGAATAAGTTCAGTTCAGTTTAGCTCAGTTTAGTGTAGGTTAATAATCACTACTGAGAGTCCAAACACTGAAGAGCAAATCCATCGATGCGCAGCTCTACAGATCCCGAACCATGCAAGCCAGTGGCGACAGCGGTGAGGAAAAAACTTCACCAATTGGCGAAAGCGAAGATTTAAAAAACCTTGAGAGAAACCTGGCTCAGTTGGGCACGACCATTTCTCCTATGGCCAAACGTCTTGTGCAGATAACCAAACATTTCGTCCCACTTTTTGTGTGTGCACGAGAACCATCAACGATCCCAGAGACAGTCTCACATGCTCTGCATCGACCCACAGAGAGGCGCCTTTTTTGGGACTTTATAATCCGCCTGGCATTTGTAAATCTCCGGGACTCGACTTTTGCTTTTGCTTTCTAAAGCGTTAACTGGTAATTGTATGCGTTTTTGCATTACCTACATATTTAGGTCTACCTTTTCTTTTGGCTTCGCAGCTGAAAGCTTGCGAGAGCGAGCAAGAGAAACATTAAATAATACATACTTTTTTCTAAACAACTAAAAAAAAAATGTACAATATACTATGAGGATGAAATGCCATCTAAACTGGCTGCAAGATATATATATATATACACCATCAGAAATGGTTAATCAGATATAACTAGAGATATTGTCAGTTTTATTCATTTTTTCTGTCATTTATTTCTCATTTGCTGTATATTTTATTAATTAGATGATGTTAATATATTACACATTTTATATATGTACTAAATGCTTTGGCAATACTGTATAACATGTCATGTCAATGAACTTGCAGCTTTTACCAGTGGGTTCATATGGCTCCTGAATAGCATACAAGTAAGAGAAATAGTATATTTCAAACCCTTGGGAAGCACTGATATATATATATATATATATATATATATATATATATATATATATATATATATATATATATATATATATATATTATATATATAATATATATATATATATATATATATATATATTACATATTTACCTTTTATCTGCAAATAAACACATCCACGATCACACACCAGTGGAGCTGTGCGCAGTGTTGTAAAAATATACTCTGAAGACTAACTAAAGACAAATAAGACCAACGCCAGAGGTCAGCAATGTCAGGAAGCTCTTCCTCCGCAATAGTCCCCAATCCCAAACACTGAGATGATTAAAAAAAAGAGAGAGAAAGGCAAAGTGACAGACAAAGTTGCAGTATTGACTGTGGTGTCTCTCTCCACTGATTAAAACAAGGCGTCATGATTAAGGAGCTGCTCAATAAACCAATTTGCTTGTTGGAAAACTCAATGTCAACATAATAGAGAGAGAGAGAGAGAGAGACGAGAGAGAGTGGAAACAAATGAGCAAGGGACTGGACGAGAGACCTGCTGTGAATCTGTAATGGTTGTGGTGGGCAGTAGGAGCTGTTTGTCAGCTGCGTTTCGATTTGCACACAACCAGATGTGGTTTAATAGAGTCCCATCAGAGGTGAAACGCAGACGTGGTTTCAATATTAAACTGCAGTTATCTGAATTGAGCTGCTGAATGTGTGTTGGTCCATCAGAAAGGGCAGTCCGACTTAAAGGGACAGTTCACCAAAATATTTAAATTCTATCATCATTAACCCTATATTGTTGAAAACCTATTTGAGTTTCTGTGTTGAACATGAAAGAAGATAATTGAATTTGCTGGTTTTGCTGATTTGATAATTGACAAATGCTGGTTTATGGTACTCAATGACTTCCATAGTATTTTTTTTCTTACTATGAGACTCAATGGGTGCCAGCAACCAGCATTTTTCAAATATCTTCTTTTGTGTTCAACAGCAGAAAGAAACTCATAAAGGTTTAAAACAACATGAGGGAATAAATGATTAAGCCATTTTCAATTTTGAGTGAACTGCCCCTTTAAAACATTTAGCAATGAACACTTACATTTAAATATCATAACGTGAATCTGATTACAAAGGAGTGGAACCATGGACGTTGCTAGGCCTATTTTAGCAGGGCTGTAGCCCCCCTATATTTCTACTCAGCCCCCCTAAAACTTTTCCGATTAGCTCATAATCTGTAGACCAAATTATAGTCTCAGTCCTCTTTAAATTTGATATGCTGTGTAATTTGACAGCTGTGCAGAGCCAGAGAACAAGGTGTGTGCTTATCAATAAATTGTTATAAAATATGCTTATTTGCCGTTCTTTGCTATGGATACACTTGTATCACTTGTACCCCAATGTCATATAGGAGCAATCGGGTTTTCAATCTACTGTTTCCTCAGTGCTCAACTCATAATCACAGCTGTTTCCTCCAGCGAAAATGTAACTCTTAACGAACATTTTACTATTTTTATTTCAAAATGAACTACCATTATAAAACACATTACAGTGCATGTGGCATTATCTATACCACAGTCATGAACAGAAAGGATTAAACACAGTGACAGAACCACTTAGTGAATGTACTCATTTTAACTGTCAGAGTCACCGAGATAGAAACATAATGTGTTGTCTTGTATTAAAAATATTACCTATTTTAATATTATGATTCAGTTCGTGAAATATGTGAATTAGTTAAAAAAATATATATATTATATGTATGCCATTTAATTAGAAAAAAGTCAGTTTATTTATTAAATACATGAAAACAAAAATTGTACTTAAACATATAAAGTGGCTTTTACTACAGTAAACAAGTTTGTTGAGCCTATTTGGCTCATTCTGAACTCTATATGACTATGCACGTCTATACAGTGGAATATTGCTAGTTTAACACAAAAGATATTTTAAAAAATTCTGAGAGGAAAAAATATTACTATGTAAGTCAATGGGTTCCAGCAACCAGCATTTGTCAGACAATCTTCTTTTGTGTTCAACAGAAGAAAGAAACTCAAAAAGGTAAGTAAAGGGTGAGTAAATAATGACAAATCTTTCATTATTTTAGGAGAACCATCTCTTTAAAAACAAATGCACATGATAATCATTTACTCTGTTAAACCTTGCACTCTACAGTGACTCCTAATCAACTCTAATCCAGACTCCACATTTGCAGATGCACACGGCTACTTTCACACTGCGAGGCTTAGTGCTCCAATCTAATATTTTCTCAGATCTGATTTTTTGCTGTTATAGATGTGGCCAATATCAGATTTCCAGTGTGAACAGATCATGGTCCTAAACTGGGCCGCATGCACAAAAGTACAACTACGCACAGCATATAAATGTGTATTAGGGGTGTCAAAATTAATTGTTTCTTCGGTGCACCGCGATGCAGATGGGGACAATTCGATATCGGTTCAGTAATAATCATAACCGGTTATTGCGTACTGACATAATTTATCTGATATGCGCGATGTCGCGGTAGAATAGTATGGCGAAGGAGGTGAGGGCAAGTAAATAAAACGCTCATACTACTTAAAAAGCAGATAGTTCTGCACAATTCAACTGCTTGTAAGTTTGCTGGACATTCTTTCACTGACACTGAAGAAGGCACAGCACACGATCCGCCAATTCACTACTAGGGAGAAACGCTGTAAAACTCCATCTCTGCCTCTCTCTCCCTCACTTTGGACATTTGACCTGCTGGCGTGTTTGTGAGGTAACTTTTTCTCTCCTCTAGGCTGTTAAAGCTATACTTGTGGATCCAGACATGAGCGTGCCTGTGGTGCAACTTTTCTCCACTGCGTCTATTATGGATTACCTGTGATAACCGCGTATTATGCACCTATAGACTGTAACCACGG
Source organism: Danio kyathit (assembly GCA_903798195.1). Classification (NCBI taxonomy): domain Eukaryota; kingdom Metazoa; phylum Chordata; class Actinopteri; order Cypriniformes; family Danionidae; genus Danio; species Danio kyathit. Next base: position 47,913,477 of record LR812529.1, read on the forward strand.
CTGTTCTTCCTGCGTCACTCATCGGTGAACAGCGATTTCATTTTTAAAGCCAATCGCAGCCCTTTCTGTTGAGCGGGTGAAGGCAGTGACCAATGATAAGTGTATAAGAACTCGCTTGATAGCGCTCAAAAAGCAAGCGGGATAATATTTACATTAGTTTATTTGCAGGGGCACCCCCAAGGGGTGTGTAAACTCTGGCCACCCCTGTGGCCACCCCAATATGATTTTGCTGTTGATATTATTAATTTAAATGTACTTGCGTAAATTCACAATATTTCAATAAATAAATAAATAGCAGCCATTAAATTAAATTATTGTGGATTGATTGGTGCCACTGACGTAACTGATTCACTGCCCCTCCCCGATAGTTGTGGACAGCACGCGCACACCTTCAACAGACAGGATCGTATGTATGTCATACTATTCTCTGTTCTCTGTTAACCTTTCTAGTTAAATACTCAATGTGTTAACGTTACTTAACAGGGCTCAGAATTAGGTCATTTTGGTTTGCATCGTTTAATATTTTCACTTTTCTACTGAGCGTTTGCTTTTGATTACTACACATCTTAAAAAAAATGAAGGGTAAAGTTCTTATAACATAAGTTGTTTAGTATTGTTCAACAACGAGAGACGGAACACAACTTTGGGTTCACAAGATTGTACACATTTTATTAAGAAATTATTCTTTTTGAAATGGAAAAATGTGCTTATTAGATTGAAAATGACAAATCCAAAGAATTAATTAATAAATAATTACAAAGGCCAGAAATCTCAATGATTTTGTGCATGTATTTTGCAAAAAGGTACATCAATAGAAATAGTGTGGCTTAATATTAGTTATGTGAAAAATAACTAACCTGAAAAGTGTTTTAAAACTAAATATTGATTTTTATTTTTCATTATGTTTGCATATGTACTTGCTGAATTATTTCAAGAAATAAATTGCAATATTTTAAGAGAAATTAATTAAATTAATTAAAACCAAATTATTTAATTTACCAGAAACAAAAATATAACATTACACTGAATTCGTTATTTTTCTGTGCCACACTAAGATATTCTGGGGGCGCCAGTGTTTATTTGCTATAAATGCTCATGTGCATGCATTGGAGTTTTGTCTAAAACATTTAAAAAGAGTGTTTTCTTTGAACAGGTAAAAATTAAAGGTACAGTTCAAATATCTGACTGCTTGTATTAAAGGACAAAATTGTATTACAAATAATATAGAAATATAAATATATTTATAGATTTTAATACAATATTTTTCTTGTGTTGTGGAGAAAAAATCTAATTATGTATGAAAAGCATCGTCAATGCACCGTGATGCACCGAGATATCGAATTGAACCAAATCCATGGCATGATAATCATAACTGAACCGAACCGTGAGACCAGTGTAGGTTCGCACCCCTAATGTGTACAGAGTATAAAGAGAATAAAGCACATTGTCAGATTCTGTTTAATGGGGTATATGTCGAACGTCACGTGACCAAACCGGATCCCTGGGTAGAACACTTCCGCTCATCGCTATTTCATATGCGCCAGCGGTTTGTTATTGAAAGTAGTAAGTAATAAGTAGTGTTTTATGTGTTATATAATAGGATCTATGCGCAACTTACGCGTTCCAATCAACCTGGGTAGAAGACTTCCAGTTTTTCACTCTCCGCTAATTTGGAGTTGTTTTATACAAGAAGCCTCCAGGAACTACCAAAGTTAAGCATCACAGATGTCCACCGAATATGCTCATTATCATCTAAATGTCCATTCACCACATTGGCCAAAGGATTTAAATTGTATGCTTCATCATACATAATGGATTATGAAGGTAATTAAGCTAGCGGAATGGAAATGCTGTACAATGTCACTAACTAGCTAACGCTATAAAGTTATCTGGTCTGCCGTATGGATCTACATATTCACATTAACACTTTGTGAATTTTTGCACCAGTATCAAATAAAGACAGGTTGACTGGTGATGTCAGCATTGGGGCAGCATATATATATATAAATAAAAAATAAAATAAAAAAAATATTACAGACTTCTTCAGAGACCTGCCCCAATGCTGACATCACCAGTCAACCTGTCTTTATTTGATACTGGTGCAAAAATGTAGATCCATACGGCAGACCAGATAACTTTATAGCATCCATTATGTATGATGAAGCATACAATTTAAATCCTTTGGCCAATGTGGTGAATGGACATTTAGATGATAATGAGCATATTCGGTGGACATCTGTGATGCTTAACTTTGGTAGTTCCTGGAGGCTTCTTGTATAAAACAACTCCAAATTAGCGGAGAGTGAAAAACTGGAAGTCTTCTACCCAGGTTGATTGGAACGCGTAAGTTGCGCATAGATCCTATTATATAACACATAAAACACTACTTATTACTTACTACTTTCAATAACAAACCGCTGGCGCATATGAAATAGCGATGAGCGGAAGTGTTCTACCCAGGGATCCGGTTTGGTCACGTGACGTTCGACATATACCCCATATGATTATTGCCATTTTCACTGACAACCGCTGTTTTTTATGAACTGTAAATGGTTGTTTTGCTGGTTCTAATGTGCATTTTAGCGTTTGAAACCTAAAAGAAGTTTGTTTTGTGATCGAAAACACTGATAATTTGTCATTAATGACAAGCACGGTGCGCGTCTATCTGACCACCGGTGTGGTGAACTCATCAAGGGGTAATAATCAGCCACAGATTGAACTGTGAAGGCAGGGCTCATGCCTGGTTCATCTGTGCCGCTGAGGAGTAGAGGATGTTTATAGCATGAACGAGAACAGAACAATGACGTGTGTCAATCAAAAATTATGTAAAAGTCACATGAATTCCTATATAATCATCCACACTGTGGTTGGATTGCAAAACATCAGATCTGTATCTGATTTAATACCACACATCGGGAGTTGAAAAGATCAGATGCCATGCGGTTTGGGCTATTCACACTGTCATGACAAAAACAGATCTGAGTCACGTGGGCAAAAAAAAAAGTCTGATTTGGGCCACATTTGCCTGCAGTGTGAATGCAGTAATGTCGGTGCTGAATTGAAATACATTGTGCAGTCCTGAATAACAGTCAGAATAACATGATAAACTGCAGAAGTTTACCTTGGTTTCAGTGAGCTGCCTCTGCAGTAGCTGTAAAGCCTCCGTATGACCCTTCTCACTGTCCTGTAGAGTCGCCAGCTGCTCCTTCATCTCCCTCTGTAGGAAAACCACAGTGCAACACATCATGTCATTTATTGCCCATTAATCCGACAACCTCTGACCTCAAGTAATTAGTCTGAACCGCTTCCAAAGCCTTCCTAAGAGAGACACCACAAGCCTGACAGCAATAAATACGATACTACTGACTTTACACATGACTCTTCAATGCACAACTGGCCAAAATAAAAACCACCTAGGGATGGCAGGAAAGCGCTCTTATATTTAGCATTTCTTCAATTCATAGTGCACGCTCAATGGAAATGAGCTCCACTGAGATCTTAACAATGAACATTTTTTCGAATTGGCTTTAACGCTGACCTTGTCCTTGGCCAAATTGAACATAGCTTCCCAAGAGTTGATATCAGATAAAAGCTTTTATGACTGAAATGGGCTATATTGCCATTCATTCCTTTCATGCATGGATTTGATCCAGGCTGGAAGCTTGAAATTGTTAGAAAGGAACAGTGAAATGTGGCTTTAGAGTTGCGGGAGGGAGGAAGAGATCAGAAATTAATAAATAAACAGAGAGTCTCCAGAGAGGTTTGTGTCAGGGAAAGTGGGTCTGTGCTGCAGTGGACGTGGCAGAATCAGGACGACGGGGCCACGTTTGCTCGCCTGGAGGCAGAATAAGCACAGGCAGAACCCTCTTTACAATACTCATCTCTAAATTATCAATTTATTAATATGGCTGACTGATTTGAGGTGAAAAATTATGTTGCAATTATTGAATAGAAGCTGGCACCTATTTGCTGCTTCCCAATTTGCCTACTTATATACATCCTAAAAGCATGTACTTTTTTGTATTTATATTGTAAACGTATTAATATGGCTGAATGATTTGAGAGATAAAAACTAGTTGCAATTTTGTAATAGAATGTACACTGTAAAAAATATGTGTCTATTAACACTTTCCGTATTGTGTGATTCACATTCACGAGTGTTTTCCATTTATTTACTGTTGTGGATTGCATTATGGGATGTTGATCTCTGCTCTGTCGACTTTTGATGTTGAAAATTCAACTCTACAGTTTAACAAAGTGACGTTTACTGTAATTTTAGTAGCTTTACATACAACCCCAAATCAGAAAAAGATGGGACAGTACGGAAGACGCAAATAAAAAAAGAAAGTAGTAGGGATGCTGCGATCAGGAGTTTTGCAGCCGATACCAAGTACCGATTCCTTGTCATGGTGATCGGCCGATACAGAGTACCGATTCTGATGCTTCAAGCTGTGGCATAAAGCACATTTTTCCTCTAAGTTAAGAGAAGATCTTGCCTTACCTAAGAGAATAAATTAGGGATGCTGCGTATAATACCTTAAACACGTTTGCTATAACCATTTAATTTAATGCTTTTCTTACTTAGATTTTTTGTCTTCTTTCTAGTCCAAATGTCTAAAAATGGTGTAAGCAAAACAATCTTGTTTTTCCTTTAGACGTAAGATTATTTTGCTTACCCCATTGGCAAATTATTTTGATTATTTCAAGGTTTTTGTACCAAAATATACAACAAGATCCCAGACAATATATCACTTTAAACTATAAAAAATGTTAATAAAAGTCAGTTTTTCGAATTTTTTAAGGTTAAAAGTTATTGGAGAAAAGATCAAAGTCGCATAATGCAATCCAAAACATAAATAAACGGGGGAAAAAATAAAAATAAAAACATGAATTACAAAATTCGTAAAATTTACAGATTTTATTTTTACAGTGTAGGTTACTGGCACCCATTCCTGCATTTTAATTTGCCTACTTATACTGTGTGCTAAAAGTATGTACATATTTTGTGAAGAAAAGTATATACTTTTGAGTGCATAACAGAAGAGTATGCAAGCTTTGGGACAAATTACTTCCTATAATTTTGCAAAAAAATATGCTTGTTTTCAGAACTGCACATTACTATTGTAATATTTGACTTAAACTTGTTATTATAAGACTCAAAAACTGTGCATATAACTATTTTTTTTTCGTAGACTTTGAGAATTGCACCGAAGTAGGGCTGTACAATATTGGAAAAAAAAATAAAAAAATCGAACATTGCGTTATAAATATAATATTTACAAATGAATTGAATGGCTCTATTTGGAAAGATTATATTAATTTAGATAGATTGAGATGAACCAGTCTTTTTCTATGCAATGCATTTGCATAAAATATATTACATTACAAGCATATATAAATACAACAGAAAGTTAAAGGGTCACAAAACACCAAAAACACATTTTTTGAGCTGTTGACACTCATATATGTGTCCCAAGCTGCTATTAACACTATTAGGACACATATATTTCACTAAAAAGTGAATGTTATTTTGAGCAAATTCGTTCTTCCGGTTTAAAACTAATTTTTGAAGCTGCGTCACGGCCATGAGATACTTGCGTGTAAATCCAGTGTGGAGAGTGGCTGTCTGTACCTGCGAGAACATTGTGACGTCTCTGAGGGTGCGGCATTAATTCATGAGAAAGACTTTGTTCAAACCAATCAGCGCGCTCTATTGTGTACGCGGTGCAACTTCATTAATATGCATGATAGCTTCGGAGACTGTTTTACCTGTTACAGTGTTCAGACGACAGAGAGACGCCATGTTGTGTTGCCAAAACAAGTGAAAGAACACGAATTTGGAAACATGGGTCGTCAGTGTTGCATTTATTAGTGTGCTGCATTTATTAATGTGCTGCAACGAAGGTTTTGTTTGCATTTTCCCGCTGTGAGAGGGCTGCTGGACTCTACAGTGCAAGCGACACTCCTTTTAAAAAAAGATACAGTTCCAGTGTGATTGTCCTGTCGCTACAGATTTGGTAAGTGTGAGAGCAGTGCCCTTTTTTTGTTCATTCAGATGGTAAAGTTACTTCGCATCGTCAGCAGTGCACTTTCAGTTTTTAAAGACATACTTCAGTCAAAATGATTTAGTTACTAAGTTTACAGTACGTTAATATCACTGCAATACAGTATTATAGTACAATATTATAGACTGAAAGATCCGCTGTAAATGCTGCTCTTCGAATGTAAACACAGCAATCAAATATTGACCGTCGTGTAGAATTTTCGTTGCATTTTGTGACAAGATAGTCTATTCACACACGGCTTTCTGACGCTACCTAACGAGTGCATCTAAGTTACCGAGAAATGCGGAGGATTTTTTTTTTCTCCCATTCGCCGTGCGGTATCAAACATACCATTAAAACTCCACTCTTCCAGCAGTTCCTCGCTTTCAATATCTCGTTTGTCACGGGCGACATGCAGGAAACATTCCTGAATAAAAAGTGAAAGTGCCAAACTGCAGATAAAGACAACAAATTAATAATTTGGCAAGTAATTCGATTACTGATGTCCATGTAAACACAGTCACTTTCTTTCTCCCCTGCGTCTGTGTGTTTGTTTTGCCCAAACGGAAACTCCCATATTTGCAAATCCTTCCCTCTTTCCCTCCCCCGACACTCCCACCTAAACAGAGCTGGACACGCCCACTTCACTGACTTTTTCCAAACTAGAGGTGTGAAAACACTCTGCTGAGACAAGGGGATTTCATGGCCCTTTAAATAATCAGTGGTTTATGTTTTTCTGGAGAGTCTAAAAGTATTCAGGTACAGAAATTAAACAATCAAACATAAAATAACATGGTCATCATTGTACAATTTATTTAAAAATAATAATATTTAATATCTTTATATCCAATCTTTAAATAATAATCTTATCCTGCGATGTGACTATTGCGGATGCACACATTGTGATATCGAAGCTCAAACGATATATTGTGCAGCCATACACTGAACCATTTTAGCTGCTTAACCAAACCTAATAAACACATTAGACATCATGAATTAACGCAAGAATTTTAACTGAAGATTTTTTGTTTTGGTCTGTTATAAATGTCAAACAAGAGAAACTTAGTACAATAACAGCACACCATTTAACATTATATTTTAGATTAGTACAATGGCTGAAGCTCAAATAGTGACAGATAAGCTGTTGCATGATGAATTACAAACCTCTAAAAGTGTAATCAATAGCTGATGTTACTGTTCCAGATGGAAATGAACACCAATGAAACCAGGTCACATATTTTATAAACAAGACCATCCTGAAAAACATCCATCCAACATTCCGGCATCATGTTGTAGTGATACACTGAAAGTGAGCTAGATGGAAAAGAATGCTGTTGAAACACCCATTGTTAAAACTACGTATTTTAATAACCCATTTCACTAAAATTACAAAGTAAACCATAATGCTTCCAGCAGTGTTATCTGAGTGCAATGAGACTCAAATACTAGCATTTAAGCAATTCTCAATTGTATCCTCTTCCAAAAAACTGCTAAACTGATGAAAACAATTACTTTCTTAATAAATGCACATTACTTCTGGGAAATGCAGTCTACATGAATCAAAATGCCCTTCCCAGCATCCAAACATCGCCTGGTTTCGCTGTGCATACCTGACAGATGAGAGCAGTCTTTAATGCATCAAGCAAAAGCAACATAACCAGCTGGTGCACTTCGGAAATGAAATGCAAATGGTTACTGGATCATTATACACCATAAATTTTGGTATGTGCCATTTACCTCCACCTTTAAAAAGTATATGCAGACAACTAACAACTTCTTAAAAAAGAGATTTGTCCAGCGCTGAGAGATGAATCATTTTTGGCAGTGAATGGAGCTTGCATGGTTAGGATGTGGAAACAAAAGAGGCAGTGTGTTGCTTTGAGCTGCGTGGAGACTATATGGAGCACTGGAGGTCAGAGGCGGCCTACGTTTATATCAATCTGAGCGGGCGAGAGGAAGTTTGACATGACATTTCCCCAGGACCCCACATGGCAGGGGGAAGAAGGTCACTGGAAGTCAGCTGCAAGACTGAAACTTATTTTACTCCAGTTTTACTCTGTGCTTGAGCAACATATTCTGAAGAAAATGGGAGCAGCTCAGCTCAGTGTTATGTAAATGTAATGTAATGTGTATTCATATAGCGCAGTTATTGTGTATGGCCATACACCCAAAGCGCTTCACAATCATGAGGGAGGGTCTTCACACCACCACCAGTGTACAGCCACGGGACAACACCGCCAGTACGCTCAACACACCAGCTATTAGTAGAGTGGAGAGACAGTGATAAAACCAATTTGGTGGATGGGGATTATTGGGAGGCTATAATCGTATAAGGGCCGATGGAGGGAATTTGGCCAGGACACCGGGGTTACACACCTACTCTTTACAGAAGTGCTTGAGATTTTTAACGAACACAGAGTCAGAACCTCAGTTTAACCTCTCATCTGAAAGACGGCGCTCACTGACAGTATAGTGTCCCCTACGCTTTACTGAGGCATTAGGCCTCATACAGACCACAGGTTGAGCGCCCCCTGCTGGCCTCACTAACACTACTTCCATAAGTTAACATACGCTCTTTCATTAATCAAACATTGGTTGTTGACAAAATATGTTAAAATTGATTGACTAATTTAAATGAACAATTCTGAATAGTTTACATTTAATTCAAATATTTTTACTTTTTGTTTAGGGGCAGGTGCTCATTAATCAACAGAAAAACTGTAAATAAGCTTGTTACAACTAACGTTTATTTATTTATCTTTGTTGTGCATTGAAAGTTTTTTTTTCTTTTTTCTTTGTCCCTTTTTGTGTTGTTTTTTTCTTATCCCATAGGCTACCATGTTAGGGAGTACTCAAACTATGCTATCCGAACTGTGCCCAGGCCCGTTTCCCGGATCGTTTGAGAAGTGTGAGTGCTCTGAATCGGGCTCAGGCACGGTACACTTGGCCGGCCCTGGCCCGGTTGGAAGAGGTGTGCCAGAGCGCGGTTCACTTGGGCTTTGTACGCTTGTGTGTGAGTGCAAAACTCGCCCGAGCCCGAAACTGAAAAGCGAGACGTGACTTTTAAGCGACTGTTTCATATGGATTAATTAATCATTCGTACTGTTCAATGAACACAAACTGTCGTAGTTTATTAAAGACGCAAACCCCTCACTGCACGACAGCTGCACCTTCAGCAAACCTCCTAATTCCTGCAGCAGGAGGACTGCATGATCGTTTATGAGCGTCAAAAGTGGCTGATCTGTTCGGCGAAATGTTTGACTTCATGTCGCCGTATATCAAGCGACTGTTTGATATGGATTAATTAATCATTCGTGCTGTTCAATGAACACAAACTGTCATAGTTTATTAAAGACGCAAACCCCTCACTGCACGACAGCTGCACCTTCAGCAAACCTCCTAATTCCTGCTGCACGAGGACTTTATGATTGTTTATGAGCGTCAAAATTGGCTGATCTGTTCGGTGAAATGTTTGACTGCGTGTCACCGCATATCAAACAACTTAAACGATATAACTAAATAAATCTCCACTGTGCTGAGCGAGAGCGCTTATGAACAACGTGTCATCGATGACGGAAGCGTGCCCAGGCCCGAATGTAATGTGAGTGCGGGCTGTCGGGGGAGACAGGAGGGGGGACAAGCGTGCTTTGGCCCGGTTCAAGGCAACTGTACATAGTGTGAGTACGACCTTAAAGTGGCCCAGGTACTGATTGACTGCTATTCGCGGAGAGCTCTAAAAATGTAATTTCTGGCAGAGTTCGAGGAGCTCATCGACTGTTGCTTGGAGTGGAGAGCTCCTGGATTTCCCTACCCCTCTGGTCGACGACCAAACTTTATTCTTGTCCAAATGTTCATGTATGCTTGCAACTTTTTAAGAGTTTGAGCTTGTAGCGGTGGCCTGCCTATTTCTTTTGATTACTTTGACTTTATGTTCAGGGAGGAAGATAAGCTTCCTGTATTTTTATTTAAAGATTTACAGGTTATTTAGTTATTTACTTTGCAGATTCTTTTGTTTGTTATTTTGGCCAGTGGCCACCCTGAAAAGATGCTCATTTAAATTGCTATTTTTTATCTATAATAAATCTATTCAATTACTTTCAACTGAGCGTCCGCGTTTGGTTGTCGACCGAAGGGGATCTTTTGCATACGTTTTTTTTCCTTGGGAAATGCACCACCCCAAAGTGGTGTGTGAGGCCAGCAGGGGGCGCTCAATCTGCGGTCCGTGTGAGTCCTAATGCCCTAGTACAGGGGTTTTCAAACTGTGGGGCGCGCCCCACCAGGGGGGCGCCAGCACCTGTTAAGGGGGGCGCGAGAATTTGAGGCTTGCACGCGAGTAAATTATGATGACGATTTTTATGCGTTTATTAGAGGGAATCGGATTAAAGTTAGTTTCACATCTAACAATCAGGCACCTGTAGAGTTTATGCGTTCCGGCAAAATATATATGCAAATAAAATGGAGCGGGTGCTTTTTAACGGTGAATGAAAGTCAAACCGGTAAACGTCTGACAAAAAAAAGTGCCCTTCTGAATCAAATCAGCAGGACGCCCTTCTGGATCTTTCTCTTACTTTGAAGACATGCGACATGAAGATATACAGACTACCTTTACATGGACATCAGTAATAGTTATTTGCCTTAATGTGAATAAGACAATAATAGGATTAAGGTGTTACGTGAAGTGCTTTTTGAATGTTGCGTCACCAGGCTATCCACGTTTCCTACAGAGTCTCATGTCATTTCGGGTGTTTCATCTTTAATTTTTCGACTTTAACTGCATTTCGGCACTTTCACTCATGAATATTTCAATTATGCCCCCATGACAAATGGGTTATTAGACGCGAATATTTAGTAAGGACTGGTGGAAGATGTTTTAATGGGATTTGATAGCGCACGACAAATAGAAAGAAAAAAACTTCCGCATTTCGTGGTCAGTGTTGCCAGATGTAGCTGACTGATTCCAGCACAAAAGCTATCCAAAACCCGCCGAAATGCAAATTCAATACCGCCCAATCTGGCAACAGATTGTGATCTGTGTGTGTGTGCGGTCCCTTACTGACAGCCTTGTGTGTGCATCTTGTCGAATGCAGCGAAAAGTCCTACATGGCATTAAGTAATAGTTTGATTGCGGTGTTTACTTCAATAATGCCACTAATATTTGCATACTCCACATCTTAATTCCATTGGGGGTGGGGGGGGGGGGGGGGTCCTAAAAGTTTGAAAACCCCTGCCCTGGTAAAGTGAAGGGGACAGGATACTGTCTGTGTGCACTGTCTTCCGAATGAGACGTTAAACCGAGGTCCTGACTCTCTGTGGTCATTATAAATCCCATGGCACTTCTAGGAATGCAACAATTATAGATTTTGGTTGTACGATTATAGTCTGAGAAATAATCACGGTTTTCACAGTTATCACAATTATTATGAATTTATTCATTTCAAAACACTACTAGTTTAGATAATCACATGAAAACTCCTTATTTTAAAGTGTTATTTTTTGCTGCTTAGTAACCAATTAATACAGCACATAATATTAAAAACAAACAATAGTCTATGTCTCTCTTTGTGCTTAAAAATAAGTCAAATTTTTGACATTTGAACATACATAATTTTTACATTGTAAATAAATGACAGAACAATTAATAATAATAATAAAATAGCCTTTGTCTAATGCAGGGCTTGAAATTAACTTTTTTTTACTTGTTAGCATCGGTGCTCCCAACTTCAAAAAGTTCAGGAGCACCCACCAAAAATGAATGAGCACCACTGCAAATTGTATATTAACAGATTTATTGTATTTGAAAACAACATCAATCAGGACTAACAATAATCAGAAACAACTATCTAATTCTGTTATGACTTATTGATATTTGTGCAATAATTCCAAAATGAGTGTCCATTAATTATAAAATATCAATTATGTCGATGATGACAATAATACTAACAATGAATTACATTATCATGCTGCCTTGAATGTGCTTGAATGCGAGTTATCTGCTATAAAAAGTCCTACTGTTACTTGGTTACTTGGTTTGCATCAAACAAAAATGAAGCACTGCAGTAAGAAATATGCATTTTGCACTATTGTTTTTATACACGTCAATATAATAACCAGAAAGATCGGACCAAAGAAAGGAAGAAAAGTCTCACTTCTACTACTCTTTAAAGGTTTTGGTTTGTGTCATATAATTATTATTGTTGTGTCATTTTAAATGCTCAGACTTGTTATGTGCTGATTTTCATTTTGCTGTGTTTGTGGAAAAAAGCAGGCGAGTCAGCCGACCCAAAATATGACCGGCGCAGAGCAGGATTCTCGCGATGACCACCTGGACAGTACCATACTTTGTCATGTGAAACTTTGTCAAGTTACAGTTTAAACTTAGTAAAGTTGAGCTTCTTTGGCAAAGATCTATACACTGTTAGATTTTACATTTAGCGTTCATTTGCGCTGAACATGCAGTGATTGCAACGCATCGAGATTCGGGCCATTAAAGAGCTGATCCACCGAGTCTTTCAGCACTTTCTCCAAAATCACTCGATTGATCTCGGCTGGCGGGTCAACATTCACCGCATGATCCTCTCATCGGCGCTAATATTTCTAACTTTAAGTGGGTTTGCCAACCTGTGTACTTTACATTGCTTCTTCCTCAAACTTCAGCCGTTTGCAGTTCCCGCAGTCACAAAAGCCCCATCTCAAATAGTGTGCCTGAAAAGCGTGAGAGCGTTGCGTTACGAGCGCGTCTCTCCATTGGAAATAACGAACTTCCACGAGCTTGCCTTACTTAATAGCCTCAGTCATAGTTAATCCAGTGTGTGTGGTTATTAGTCTCGGTGTACAAACTAGCGCACAGTTGGCATAACTTTGTTTAGTTGCTGCAGTTTTGTTCTGTGAAGAAACGCGGTGTTAAGAAGCCTTTACGATTAATTAACCGTGACGAATTAAAGCGGGGTTAATAGTGAAACCAGTTAATCGTTACATCCCTAGGCACTTCTCGTAAAGAGTAGGGGTATAACCCCAGTGTCCTGGCCAAATTCCCTTCATCGGCCCTTAACCATCATGGCCTCCTAATCATCCCCATCCACCGAACTGGCTTTATCACTGTCTCTTCACTCCCCCTATAGCTGGTGTGTGGTCAGCGCACTGGTGCTGTTGTCCTGTGGTTGCCGTCTCCATCCAAGTTGATGCTGCACACTGGTGGGGGTGTGGAGAGACCCCCTCATGATTGTTAAGCGCTTTGTGTGTATGGCCATACATGATAAATGCACTATATAAATACACAATACTTACTTACTTATAGTACTTACTTAGTCAAACTTTATTTAGTTTATAATGCCCATTTCCCTTAGCCCAATAATGTAATAACGCTAGAGTCAGCACCAAAAGCTTATTTTTATCTGTTGCACCCTGTCAAAATATTAAAATGCAATCTAAAACACTGCAAAAAAATGCTTTTTTAACCTAGATCTTTTGTCTTGTTACTAGTCCAAATATCTAGAAATTCTTAAATCAAGAAGCGTTGCCTAGACAAGCAAAAAATATTGTCCTGTTTTAAGAAATAACATGCCAAAATGAAGTAAGTTTTTCCTTAAATCAAGCAAAACAATCTTTCAATAGGGTAAGCAAAATAATCTTGGTTTTTCTTTTTACATAAGTTTATTTTGCTTAACCTATTGGCAGATTATTTTGCTTGTTTTAAGGAAATACTCAATGTTGGCATGTTATTTCTTCAAACAAGAAAATATTTTTGCTTGTCTAGAAAATGCTTCCTGATTTAAGAATTTCTAGATATTTTGGACTAGAAACAAGACAAAAAATCCAAAAAGAAAAGCTTTTTTTTGGCAGTGAATCTTTAACACGAGAAATTATAAATGATCATACATATACAATTGCATTAAATTACACACAGTAAAATTTAAAAAATAAATAAATAACCACTGTACTTTTTTAACACTTGATCATAAGAACTGAAACAATAGTCTTTGAGGTTGTCCCTGGTCCACATCCACTTTCATTGTGTGATTTTTTTAGGTGTCCTGTTTCTTTAAGAAAGAACTCCTCCTATAAATGAGATAATATCGTCTAGACAACCTACGCAACCCTGCAAAAGCTCACCACAAACCTAACTGCAAAGCTTCTGGTTTTCATCGCTTCATCATATCTGACTGGTTGGTCTGGCTTAAGAACTCTGAGTCTTTTTGCCATATTTTCCAGTGAATTATTTACCCAACATCTATCTTGAAAAGTTGACCTGTTGAAACTTCCATACAGTCATTGTGACATTAAACTATGTTTTTCCATCAGGAACCCTACTGTTGAGCTCTACTCCGCTGTACTGTACGTTCTATAATTGTCCTCATGGGTTCATTAAACAACCACATGCCTAGAAGCTAAAGATACATTTCAAACTGCTGCCACTGATGAGAGAGAAGATAATCAAGAGTGCATAAATAATGAAACGCACCAGGCGTGCTCAAGACACTTCAAGCACCCATTCAAACCCTCAGATCACACGCATCCAAAGTGAAGCAATTTTGATGTCATCATTGATATGTTTCATCCGAAGATGCAAATTAGACTTATGCGCAAAACTGGATTATTGTATAAAAAAAATTTGTGAATAGGTGACACATTCCAAACTCCAAATGTGTGTGAATGTGAGAATCTATGGGTGTTTCCCAGTACTGGGTTGCAGCTGGAAGGGCATCCGCTGCATAAAACATATGCTGGATAAGTTGGCGGTTCATTCAAATTGTCGCAACTCCTGATAAACAAAGAGACGAAGCCAAAAGGAAATGATTGAATGAATGGATGAAAATTTGTGAATAAAGCATTGTTTCTAAAGAGAACAAAATCGTGACTTCCCGCTAAACTGACGCCAAATATATATAAAAAAAAAACAGAGTTTTCTGTGGCAGAAGAGGCCACTGTGGGTTTCTTCTATAATAAATAAGTCACACTTCAGATGATGAAGCTGAAATGGACTGAACGCTGACTTTTGGAGGTGCAAGATGCTCTTTGGGAGCACAGATGCTCAAGACAGTTCTGGAGGTAATAATGATGTAATAATTATAATATTTAACCACTGTGATGACAGACTTTTGCTAAGGAATTTTACAATTAGCAAAACAACATTTCAAATGTTTTACAATGTGGTTGGTCCACTGGCTTGTTCATTAATGCTGTCCCATTGCACCAAATTTTGCTAATCACATGATATGTAAAAAATAAATAAAAGCACATTTTTTATTCATATGCTGGAATTTATGCTGTAAATGTGTTTTCACCATCGTCTATGTGCATTTTTTCTTATCAAATAAAATGTTTCTCAATTTCTCAAAATTTATGCACATATTGATGATTTCATTAATACAGTGATCCCCAATCCCCGAGCTGTGGACTGGTACCGGTCCATGGATCAATTAGTACCGGTCAGAAAATTATTTCCGTTTTATTTATTATCGGAGTCTGAATGATCTTTTATTTTGAAAAATCTTTCATTTTGAAAAACTTAATCTCAATCACTTGAGCGCCAAAATGTAACCCACAAGCAGCAAAATGGGTAAGAAACGGACGTCTTTGAAAAGTTTCTTTGCGATGAGGAAGGACTCACGAACTGCCAAGGAATGTCAACAAATAAGGGGAATCCAGCATGTCTGTGCAAGAAGAAGATCAATTGCTGGAGATCACAAATGATGGCAGCTTTGTTCACATATTGTGCCTTTTCTGCGAACAAGTTTGCTATTTCCATATTGTTAGCAGCGTTCCAGGCGCACCCCGCTGAAATCATCTTCAGAATGCCACTTCGCACCTCGAGTCACGTGACAAGAACTGACCAATCAGCTTCATATTTTGTATAGAATATAGACATTTCCGTAGAACAGGGGTGCTTAAACTTTTTCTTATGAAGGCAAAAACCCAAACTTGATTGTGGTCTGTGGGCCGAAAGTAAACATAGCTGCCATGGCTAATTTCCTCATTTATTTAATAATGTTTAAAAATTACTAGAAAACATTACTTTAAATTAACTAATACAGTATATATTTTTTACAGTTTATAATGAAGTTATTACAGCAAAAACAAAATCTAATTAATAACAGAAGTTTTTGCCTTGATTTGCTCGCCAATGTCTTCTGCATTGTCCTCTATCCGTTGAGTGACAATACTGAATTTTTTTAAAAATCAGATTGATCTACAACATTTAATTAAAACATTTAATTTCAGTTTGCTTTTTTGTAGCTCAGCAATAAAATACAAAAAAAGTTTACATCAAATTAGAGAAGACAACCTTTGTGTTAAAGGCATTTGCCTCCAACCATCTCCATCATTATCATTCTCCCCTCAGATGGGATGGTGGGCCAAATCAAAGGTTACTATGGGTCGACTTTGGCCTGCGGGTCCTATTTTGTGCATCTCTGCCGTAGACTAATCAGTGTTCAACGGTAAGGATTTTTTTCTACTGGTCCGATCGGGCCAGTGGTTCAGATTTTTACTTGCCCTGCCAAAATTTTCACTGACCCCACCAAAAAAAAGAAGTTAATACCTATTTCTTAGCCACATACAGTATTTTAAATAATGTTTCAAAAAAATGTTTCATTAATTGTAACACCTACCATTTTTATTCAGCATAACTTTTTTTTAACACAACTGACAATTTAAAAAAATTCAATTGTGATGTAACTAAATGTAACTAAACGGTCAAAAGTTGGGGTCAGTTTTATTATTTTTTTAAAGGAAATTTATGTTTTTTTTAAAGGAAAATTATTCAGTTCATAAAGACGATATTTATTAAATGTAAAAAAAAATAAAAAGTTAAATGGTTAAATATTTATTACAATTTTAAATAACTGCTTTCTTATTGTATGTAGTTTCAAATAAAGTTATTATTCCAGACGTTATTGCTTTTATTACTATTACCATTATTAATAATAATATTAATAATAATAATAACAACAATAATAATTAATATTAGAGTGATTTCTGAAGGATCATGTGACTCAAGACTGGAGTAATGAAACTAAAAATTCATCTTTAAAATCACTGGAATAAACGATTAAATTAAATGATAAACTACTTTTGAACAGATATTTTATTGTGCAATAACATTTCACAATTTTACAATGTGTGCTGTATTTATGATAAAATAAATGCAGCCTTGGTGAGCAGGAGAAGCTTACTTTAACATATTTAACAATCATACTGACCTCAAACTTTTGACCAGTTGTGTTTAGAATATTTTATAAGCGAAAATATGCACTTTAATTTTGACAGTCACAAATATAAATCAGAGAGGTCAGACTTTCTCATACAGAGCCTCATTTCAGTTGTCAAGTTTTGTAAAAATCGATCTATCTATTAAATTAATCAATCTATTAAAGAAACGTTGGCTAGAATTATGCAGTATAGGCTTAAATTATAGAGAGAAATAACAGATGAACCGAGACTGCATCAGATCATGAAGCAGATCAATGTTGATCTTTCTTTCGAGCTGTCAGTGCAGAAATCAACAAAACAATAGGCCTAATATAACATATTATAAGATTAAAATATGGAAAAATTATCAGATGGTAACTTCGGTCAATTTTCCTAACGGATAAACAGCACTCGGTAATATTTCGGCATGCTTTCACTTTCGCATTAGACATCTCGCCCTTCTCATCATTCTCTCTTCATATAGCCGTATATATGGCTATTACACAATCATAATACACTGTGGTATAGCCTGGGTCGTTAGTTCGCTGGATTGTTTTGTTTATTCACTACAGTCGATCCGCTCAATCGACCAGGGACTATCTCATTCAGGCGATCTCGGACCGATTGATTTGGCGCGGATCCGGGCACGATTGCTGGATTTACATACTTTATGCCAAACGAACCGCGCTAACTGAAGGAAACGAGACAGATTCCAAAAACAAACGTCTATGTGCGAAAGCACCCTAAGATTGTATTTGCTTGCAATTGACAGAAAGTCGCAGCCAAACTTTTGTGACAAGGCACCACTTATTGTCGAGCCCTGCTAATTATCCATGGTTTCCGCTACATTCATTCTTCCATGGCGGGGCGCCACACCAAAATTCATCCCGCCACGGCTACATTACAGCTTCTCATTCAAAAAAATTCTGTCTTTTTTTTTTTTTAATAGACGGTTATAATTACACCAAAATGTATTAAAAGGTAAGTGAACTATAACAGCGCAAACTTTTCCGAAATCGTAGTGCTGTGCGTTATTTGTTTAACCCTTTAAAGTGACATCCTGACTGACTGACAGACTGACTGACAGGTGCGTGATGCGTGAGGCCTGCGAACACGACTTAGTTTTCAGTTAAGATGAACACAGTTTCCATAATTATACTTTATAGCCTATGGCTCTGCATACAATGACTATCTTGCTGGAGTTTATAGCCGTTTCACTTTACTTCAGGATGCATTAATGCCGCTCTGTAGGTCTATTGGACGCAATTATAAATGTTCCTAGCAAATCTAATAAATGTTGGAGACTCACTACATAAACGCACTAAATTGCACTTCAGCAGCGTTTATTCGAGCGCACACAAGAAAATCTGCACTTGAGCAAGAGTATATTTGAGGGCGTGCAAGAAGTTGTGCATGAACAGAGGAAATCGGCGCGCAAGCAAAGAGATTCGCATGCTCGTATTACACGAATGCGATCTCGACTTGTAATACAGCGCTCATGACATTTGTCATTGAAATAACGCCATTATCGCCATAGGTAGTTGGTAGATCTGTGTCTACCAGTCCTGCCGCCCCAGTTATCCTAGTGGAAACACTGTTATCTAAGTGCTTTTAAATTTTCACCATAAATAAAAGTTGTATCACAGTTGAACAAATGTTTTGTCAGCTTGTCATCCTCTGAGAAAATGAATGATAGTCACCTAGCAATCTACGTACACCTACCCCACCCCCAGGCCGTGGTAAAACTGTCAAGCGTTGACTGGTCAGCGGTGATAAAAAGGTTGGGGACCATTGCGATATTGAAACATCTATTGATGAACCTGGAGTCAAACCCAAAAGGAAACCTGTACAAAAATCACATGACTGTCAACATCTTTTCTATGCTGAAAAACATCTCGGACTCTCAGACGACTCCCAAAATGACTCTACTGCTCGCTCATAAAGAGCAATTTGTAGCCATGAGGTGATAGTTTGCCAAAATAATTCCACCAACACAGTTCTCATCAGCCTGAAGGGAACACAATCAAGGACACTTGGCATAACCTTGTATGCGCTGGTGTCATAATTCTGCAAGGCAGCGGGATCTAAAGTAATAAACAGTCTGGGCGCGCAAGGCCGGTTCTGTCGTCCCTCTTTATGACTTGCGTGTAAATCACATCTGAAGAGGACAGCAAATGTGTCATCTGCACTCCGTCCTTAACAGCGTCCAATCAAAGCAACCCGACCACATATAACCAACATGAATCATATTGGTAGGGGCCACATGTGAGTCATTTGGTCGTCTCTGTGAATCACTTGTCAGGACACAACATGTCTGTTTGCTAGACATCAATGCATGAATTTACAAAGAGTGGAAGAAGAGAAAACTCAATCTTCCCAAATAGTTAATTAAAATAAGTTTAATCTGTCCACATGAAGTCTTTTAATGCTAAGAAGGTTTTTTTTTTTTTTACACACCAGATGTGGGTGTTGGGAGTTTCCCTAAATTGCACACTAATGTACTGTAACAACTAAATGTAATGCATGCGGTGTGATCTCCACTGTTTGGCAAGATGAGTGTCACACAAAACAGTAAATGACTGAGTGCTTCTTAACAGATAATGTAATTAATTAAAAAGCAGAGGGGATGTTTAACTGAAGTAATTTGTGTTTTATTTTATTAAGTTCAAATGAAAGCTATATTTAACCACTGCATGCAAATTTGCAAATGCAAACAGCACCGTGTCGAATGTCACTGTTTCAATGTCTGTTGTAGTCAGTCATTTAATAAAAAAAAAACAACACAGACGTTTCACAACAAAATCAGTTCCAACTGGTGTTGTGTAAATTACTTTAAAAAAATAATTAATTACACCATTAAAATAGTATTTAAATTACTTTATAAAAAAATTATTACATCATTAAAATAGTATTTAAATTACTTAAAAAATAATTAATTACATTAAAATAGTATTTAAATTACTTAAAAAAATTGTTATTTACATAATTAAAATAGTATTTAAATTACTTTATAAAATAATTAATTACACCATTAAAATAGTATTTAAATTACTTTAAAAAATAATTAATTACATCATTAAAATAGTATTTAAATTACTTTATAAAATAATTAATTACACCATTAAAATAGTATTTAAATTACTTAAAAAATAATTACATCATTAAAGTAGTATTTAAATTACTTAAAAAATTATTACATCATTAAAATAGTATTTAAATTACTTAAAAAATAATTACACCATTAAAATAGTATTTAAATTACTTTAAAAAAAATTATTAATTACACCATTAAAATAGTATTTAAATTACTTTAAAAATAAATTATTTACTTCATTAAAATAGTATTTAAATTACTTTAAAAATAAATTAATTACATCATTAAAATAGTATTTAAATTACTTTAAAAATAAATTACATCATTAAAATAGTATTTAAATTACTTTAAAAATAAATTACATCATTAAAATAGTATTTAAATTACTTAAAAAATAATTAATTACATCATTAAAATAATATTTAAATTATTTTAAAAATAAATTAATTACATCATTAAAATAGTATTTAAATTATCTTAAAAATAATTATTTACATCATTAAAATAGTATTTAAATTACTTTTAAAAATAATTATTACATCATTAAAATAGTATTTAAATTACTTAAAATATAAATAATTACATCATTAAAATAGTACTTAAATTACTTAAAAAATAATTAATTACATCATTAAAATAGTATTTAAATTACTTAAAAAAATTATTTAATTACTCGATAAGTAATTTAGTTACTTGACACATACTTGACTACATGTATCAAAACACAAAATGTTTCAAAGTAAAGACCATACATACCATATAATGTCTAACTTGCTTCATTGTTTCTTAACCATGTGCAATGTAACCTTTCTTTAGTTGGAAAATTTAACAATTATGTAAAATATTAGAATTTTTTTATATGAATATGAATTATTCAGCTTCTCTAAACTGATTTATGCAGGACTGATCTGCTTAATATATGTACAGTATTCAAGTATATGATAAGTAGGGATGTCCAGATCCGACCACGTGATTGGAAACCGGGCCTGATCACGTAGTTTCAGACTCAATCAGAATCGTACGTTACCTCCCGATCAGGACTCGAATATATACAGGCAGTGCAGAATTATTAGGCAAATGAGTATTTTGACCACATCAGTCTCTTTATGCATGTCGTCTTACTCCAAGCTGTATAGGCTCAAAAGCCTACTACCAATTAAGCATATTAGGTGATGTGCATCTCTGTAATGAGAAGGGGTGTGGTCTAATGACATCAACACCCTATATCAGGTGTGCATAATTATTAGGCATCTTCCTTTCCTTTGGCAAAATGGGTCAAAAGAAGGACTTGACAGGCTCCGAAAAGTCAAAAATAGTGAGATATCTTGCAGAGGGATGCAGCACTCTTAAAATTGCCAAGCTTCTGAAGCGTGATCATCGAACAATCAAGTGATTCATTCAAAATAGTCAACAGGGTCGCAAGAAGCGTCTGGAAAAACCAGGCCGCAAAATAACTGCCCATGAACTGAGAAAAGTCAAGCGTGCAGCTGCCAAGATGTCAAGATGCCACTTGCCACCAGTTTTGCCATATTTCAGAGCTGCAACATCACTGGAGTGCCCAAAAGCACAAGGTGTGCAATACTCAGAGACATGGCCAAGGTAAGAAAGGCTGAAAAACGACCACCACTGAACAAGACACTCAAGCTGAAACGTCAAGACTGGGCCAAGAAATATCTCAAGACTGATTTTTCTAAGGTTTTATGGACTGATGAAATGAGAGTGAGTCTTGATGGTCCCGTGGCTGGATCGGTAAAGGGCAAAGAGCTCCAGTCCGACTCAGACGCCAGCAAAGTGGGGGTGGAGTACTGGTTTGGGCTGGTATCATCAAAGATGAGCTTGTGGGGCCTTTTCGGGTTGAGGATGGAGTCAAGCTCAACTCCCAGTCCTACTGCCAGTTTCTGGAAGACAACTTCAAGCAATGGTACAGGAAGAAGTCTGCATCCTTCAAGAAAAACATGATTTTCATGCAGGACAATGCTCCATCACACGCGTCCAAGTACTTCACAGCGTGGCTGGCAAGAAAGGGTATAAAAGAAGAAAAACTAATGACATGGCCTCCTTGTTCACCTGACTGAACCTCATAGAGAACCTGTGGTCCATCATCAAATGTGAGATTTACAAGGAGGGAAAACAGTACACCTCTCTGAACAGTGTCTGGGAGGCTGTGGTTGCTGCTGCACGCAATGTTGATGGATTCTGTCAGTGTTTTGATCTGTTCACCATGGATGGCAGGCCTTTGAGTGTCCTTGCAAAGAAAGGTGGCTATATTGGTCACTGATTTGTTTTAGTTTTGTTTTTGAATGTCAGAAATGTATATTTGTGAATGTTGAGGTGTTATATTGGTTTCACTAGTGAAAATAAATCATTGAAATGGGTATATATTTGTTTTTTGTTAAGCTGCCTAATAATTCTGCACAGTAATAGTCACCTGCACACACAGATATCCTCCTAAAATAGCTCAAACTAAAAACAAACTAAAAACTACTTCCAAAAATATTCAGCTTTGATATTAATGAGTTTTTTGGGTTCATTGAGAACATGGTTGTTGTTCAATAATAAAATTAATCCTCAAAAATACAACTTGCCTAATAATTCTGCACTCCCTGTATGTATTTTTACACATCTATAGGTATGTGGTGGCACAGAGTTAGACTTCTTTCTTGACTTCACACAGAAACAGCAACACATGCGGCATGACATTACTTTGTTGCAGAGACGCTATTGGTTAAATGCCGGCAAAGTTAAACACGGAAGCAGCTTGAAGCGGAAAGCGCGAGTATGTCTGCAGTCTGGAGGTATTATAAAGTTGATGACGACAACATTGCCATAGCAAACTGTGAGATATGTAAACTTGGAATTGCCTGCCGGGTATTTTAAGATGAGGTGCTGTTTGTTTTTATATTAGATTTTTTTTATATTTACTGTTGCACCAAATTCCAAAAGTGAAGAATTTATGTTATTTATTACTTGATTGTTTAAGCTACCTTGTTAACAGAGTTGTTAAATGTTAAAATAAGGTGAATTAAATAAAAAATAAGGAACATCCTGGATCTGTTTCTTCGCTCTTCTTTATTCTTTTTTATGTAATATAGAAGTATCGGATCGGGTTTCGGTATCGGCAGATACTTAAGATCAAATGACTCAGACTCGGACTAGAGGGCAAAAAAAGCAAAAAAAACATCCCTAATTACAGCAACTAGTTACTTTATTAACTAATTACACCTAACATTAGCTCAAACCCAGTGAGCTCAAGTTGAATTCTTATGTTGCAAAAGATGTGCAAACTAGAGATTGCTTGTTTTGACACATTATTAAAAATATGTGTCTAGGAAGGAACTCAATTTGAACCCAACCAGGCCATTAGAAAAAATCCTTAGAATTTAGCTCTGTATAAGTCTGAAACTGCATTCATAATGGTTTTAACAAGGTCTTTAAAAGTGTTATATTTGAATTGATTACCTGCAGAAACCTTGTATTTTGTGCACTTGAAATGAGATATATTAACAAAAATGCAGACCTTGAATATTAGTCTTCATGAGACTCTAATAGAGCCACAGTTTTTCTGACTTAACCAGAAAAAGCACTCACTTAGCTGTCAAAAATTATGACTGACATATTTGCAAAAGACAGTCCATGTATTTTCTTTGGTGAGGTTAATATACTGATTGTGTTCAACAGCACATTATTGAGTTCATGTCAACCATCATTCTGACTGTCATCTGACAATAGCAGTCCAGAGATATTCAATGAAGGAATCACACATATAAGAGATCTTTAGGCATTATGCTTGATTGTTCAAATCATCTTAATAACGCAGAATGCACCTAGCATTTTTTAAACTTTGATGATTAATCACAATGATTAATCACATCCAAAATAAAAGTTTGTTTTGACACAATATATGGGTGTGTACTGTGCATATCTATTATGTATATATAAATACACGCATGCACATGTTTATTTATATTTAGATATCAAACATATATGAATATGATACAAATTATATATTATATATTTAATAATATATTTAAATATCTATGTAACAAAAGTTGTTTTAATGCATGTGTGTCACAGATACATAATAAATATAACTCACACAAATATATTATGCAACTACGCAAAAGAAACCTTTATTTTTGATGCAACTAATCTTTGCCCAGCATTCATTCACATCTGCAGCTGACGTCAGAACAGCAGAAGCCGTTTCTAATTCACCAACGTCACTTTAGAGCTAGTGTTTGAATGATTCTCTATAGCGTAATGTCTAAAATGTTGACAAAACAGGTGATTTTGCTGACATTTTAAGATTTTAAGGCTGAACTTGACATGAAATGCCATCCATCTACTGAGACATCTTCTTACATTGTTACAGTCTACAGTATTTCTCTGTTGCAATTGGTATATCACAACAATTAACCTCCAAAAAAGCAGCGCAATCACTACCAGACTGCTGTTGTGTTTACGATAAGGAAAAACGCTAAACACATGCGGGCATTTCTTCTTTCTTTCTGCCAACACAAGACACATTCCTGAAATGCAAGTCAATCGGTATAACTACAGCACTACAACATTAAAAAGAGAGAGATCGACTTAGAATATCACTTACCAGCATACCTGCCAACATTTGAAAATCCGGGAGACCTGGGGTGTTTGGGGGTGAGTTCTCTGAATAACACTGATGAGAACTGGGATAGGAAAGTAACTGTACTGTGGTGTTAGTAACTGTTTTATGCATTGGGATTTGGGCAGCCGCTGCGATCGGATACTGTACCAAAGTTGGCGACCCAGAGGTGTCCGGGATAATAAAATGGGATGTTTGCGGGAGATTGGTCTGAAATGCGGGAGATTCCCAGGTGTTGGCAGGTATTCTTACCAGTTTAATAATGATTTGATCAGCTGTAGTTAGATATTAGGCTGTTATAATCTTCTAAGGGCTTATTATGCGGTCCTGTTGCCATCTTGTGGATAGACAACGTCAACCATCCTTGGTCAGCTCAGTATGGCAGGCTAATGGCCACCGACGCGCTCTCTCAGAAATTATAAATATTTTAAAATAGGCACTATCCTTAAAAATAAACTGCATAGTTGCAATCTAAACAACTACATTCTCCACTAAAAAAAGCCTCAAAAGTACATAATGTTGCCTAACAGCAGGAATATTTGTCAAATTTTAGAGTGTCCTCTGGTTGTTGCTGTATGTGGGCGGAGTAATACACAAGGGTGAAGGGTTAGGAGGCTGGAACAGTGCTGTTATTGCAGAATATCGCATGGCTATCAGCCAATCAGATTCAAGAAACTGACTGGATGGATGGATGGATGGATGGATGGATGGATGGATGGATGGATGGATGGATGGATGGATGGATGGATGGATGGATGGATGGATGGATGGATGGATGGATGGATGGATGGATGGATGGATGGATGGATGGATGGATGGATGGATGGATGGATGGATGGATGGATGGAAGAGTTTCAGCCAATCAGATTCAAGAACCTGACAGAACTGTTGTATAAGGATGGATGGATGGATGAATGTGAAGAGTTTCAGCCAATCGGATTCAAGAACCTGACAGAACTGTTGTATAAGGATGGATGGATGGATGGATGTGAAGAGTTTCAGCCAATCAGATTCAAGAACCTGACAGAACTGTTGTATAAGGATGGATGGATGGATGGATGGATGGATGAATGGATGGATGGATGGATGGATGTGAAATGTTTCAGCCAATCAGATTCAACAACCTGACAGAACTGTTGCATAAGGATGGATGGATGGATGGATGAATGGATGGATGAATGGATGGATGGATGTGAAAAGTTTCAGCTAATCAGATTCAAAAACCTGACAGAACTGTTGTATAAGGATGGATGGATGGATGGATGGATGGATGGATGGATGGATGGATGCAAAAACCTCTAAAAGCCTTTTGATATTTTCTTCTAAAATTAGAATTTTTTCCCAACTCCTGTGTGTAGGCTATGCAATTTTACCTTTATAGTGACAAATAAGTTATTCGCATTGCCTTTAAAATGAAATAACTGAACATAAACATAGGAGGCTGAGGAAAATGGTTAATTTAGAAGAACATTTCAGATGGCATTTAGAGGTTTTTGCAACTGAACTCTTCATTTATATCCACACACACATATTCTTACTGATGTATTCATATCAGCTTTGAGGATACTGACTCATAACGGAGACACTTCATTAAATGAATCTGTTGTTTGTAAAACTGCTGTATCATACAGTACAATTTTGCTAACTTTTATTATGCAATCACTGTGTGATTCAGCTTCTCCTGCCCTCCATGCTGTCCATTACTGTGGTAATGGTGACATCTCAGGGAAGATCTTTCCCGCTGTGCTCACCTGGGGAATAAAACTTTCAGCCTGATATAATAAGTAACCATGTGTATTATTCATTAAACACAACCCGAATAAAAAGGAGGAGAAAAAAAAAAGCATCCAAACCAAGCAATAGAGTCAGGCCAGAGATCTCGCAGCTCTTCATCCTCTTCTCTACATATGAAAATGTGCACCAACTGAGCCACGGACGCTTATGGCTGCTTTTCTCCCAGTCTCAGCAGAGACTACAGCCTGTGTGAGGGGAGGGAGGGCCTGCACCCTGCAGTCTAAGCACGTCATCTTTGCCACAGCACACTGACACAGCTTGCAGCACTATGATAATGCAGCCGAGATGCAGACAATTTACAGTGCATGCCATGGAATCGTAACTTTGATACAGAAAATTGGCAGAGAATTCGGATCTGGACTGAAACGAATGCATCTGTGGGATTTGCATACATTCAACTGGTTCCTCAAAAAACATCACTGCCGAGTAGGGCTTCAGAATACTGGAAATATATGTGATATTGTTGAGTACTGTGATAATGATATTTCTTACGATTTAAAATTTCCCTAGAAAATTTGTAGTTTTATTATCTGATTTTAAATCATTTATTTAATCAATGGTATTAAAGTAAACAGGCAAAATATAGTTTTCTCATACAATTAAATATAATTCATACTAAAAATCTGTGTCAAGGTGCAAACATTTAGGCCTAATTCCAATTCTATTTTTGTACCCCTACCCCTTGGCCCTTAAAAACAAGTGTGAAGGGGAAGGGCTTCAAAATGTACCCCTAAGAATTGGGACAGCACTACAGCAGCTGCACAGGTCATCATTTGT
This sequence comes from Danio kyathit, assembly GCA_903798195.1. Taxonomy (NCBI): domain Eukaryota; kingdom Metazoa; phylum Chordata; class Actinopteri; order Cypriniformes; family Danionidae; genus Danio; species Danio kyathit. The sequence continues at coordinate 47,940,994 of LR812529.1, forward strand.
CATTACGATCTCTTGCTTCATATGAGATCAGACGATCGCGACTGCTGTATTTATTCCAGTTGTGTTGTTTTTTGGTATTTATCTTCAGGAAATCACTGAAGGCATATATTATGTTATCATGACGATCTAATGTGGCAATAAGATCGTAACTGTACTGCGCATTTACACAGTGGCCGTGTTCATCTATGTAAACACACGAAAACAACATTAACATTATAGCAGACACTGTAAAAAGCCCAGTCCCTAGACTTTTCTGACAGGGTATTCGAGTTCCATCGAGTGAAAGTATATTGTGGGACTGCTGTACGGGAGTTATTATTAGGGATAATAGATAGCGAAATTTAGCGGTTTTTATTTAAGTGTTATTTTTTAAGCACGCGGTAAAACACGAACGCAGTTATGAATATACTAAAACATGTGTTTGTTTGTTTGTTTGTTGTAAAAATTTGTAATAATGACAAAAAAATACTAATTTGTGGCTCTTCTTCCAGGTGCAGCTATCCTGCCATTGTAGCTGGTGTATTCTGGGAAATTTTCTTACACCTTGGTTTTGAGTGTGGTCCTGAAAAATCTTTGTTCGAAGGGCTATCTACCCCTTCCCCTTAGCCCTATGCCTTCAAGCTAAAGAGAATTGGGACACTCCTACCCCTTCATGGGAATGCGCAAAACGAGAGGTAGGGGGGTAAGGGGAAGGTGAAGGGCTAAGGAGTAGAATTGGGATTGGGCCTTAGTCTATAAGCACTATGAATGAGTAAAAAACTTGGCTGATTTTCCGCTCTCGACTCCAGCCAATAGCAGAACAGCAACTACTGGGGAGGCAGGGATAAAGATAGTAAAGCCCCAACTGATTGGTCAAATTTAGATAAAATAAAAAACAATGTATAAAATAAATAATATTCATCACACATCTCTACAAGGGCGTCACAATGTATCGTTTCAACATTGATATTGCAACGTAATCATTTGCAATAGTCACATCGCAAGTATACGCAATGTTGAGTCTGGATTATAATTTACCATTTTAAAAGTGTTTTTCGAGGCCTGTGACCGTGTGAGGGTTTGAGCATTCAGGCATAAGAAAGTGTACCATTTGTAACTTTGACAAATTAATCATGATTAATTGCATTGAATTGTTTATAAAACAAAGACTATGAGGTATTATTTTACACTTGATTATTAAATTAGTATATACCTGAATACAGACTGATGACTCTAAAAACTAGGGATGCACCGATCCCGATACTTGGATCGGATATCATTTCGATACCTCATATTTTTGCTGGATCAGGTATCAGCCAGTTGGTACCGATCCAAATCTGATCTTGCATGTGTGCTACATTCTGTGTAATTTATAAGCCAACAAAAGCTAGTAACAGAAAATAATTTAGCCTAATATAGGCTACTCTGAAACTGTGAATATTTCACTGTTATTTTATTGAAATTAATATTTTATTTAACAGACCAGTTTGTGTTTTGGTGCTGAAGCATATAAGCGGACCTTGTTTTGAACTTTCTCCATCTCACTCACGCCGAGATTTGGCGAAGGATTATTAAGTAAAACTGGCCTCAGACGGTTTAGTTTAGTCTGCATCAAACCTGCAGGAAAATATCAGGCTTTGCTAAAAGGCTGATTATTTTACTAACAATTGGTGTGAAAAGTGGTAGCCTTTTTACAGAAAATCTTAATATTTAAAAAGGAAACAAGCTGGACCACAACAGATCACTGTCAAAACGAATGCTCAAATGTAGCCTAGTTTACAGCAAGCATCATGTTTTTAGTTAGATTGTGCCATTTGTCATGTATAGGCCTATAGGTCTGTTATTGTTACTAAAGAAGATATATTATTCGAGTTTATCATCAGAACTATAGAAACTATTATGCTTAAAAAATTAAAATAAAAAAACAGCACAGTATCGGGATCAGATCTGTATCGGTCGATGCTCAAAATTTTGGTATCGAGATCAGATCGTTTTAAAAAAATGCTATCGATGCATCCCTACTAAAAACATTAAAACGTTGTTTATTTAATTGGTATCTTTTTCTTTATTGAATTTCTCTATGTTTGTAGATTGTTTCTTATATTTCATGCATATGCACTCCCCTACAGAGTCACCACAAACAATCTAAAATGATAAATTCTTTTCAAATAGTTATTCAGCAAATCTAGTGAAATTGCATTCCTATCACAATATATATGAGAGAATAAAAAATATTGCAACGTTACAGTTTTGCAATATCATGCAGCCCTAATCTCTACCATACATGCAGTTAAAGTTACAATTATTCGTCCTCAAGTAATTTTTTTATTCTTTTACAAATATTTCCCAAATGATGTTTAACAAAGCAAGGAAATTTTCACAGTATTTCCTATAATATTTTTTCTTCTGGAGAATATCTTGTTTGTTTAATTTCGGCTAGAATAAAAGTTTTTAATTTTTTGAAAAAAAATTAAGGTCAATATTATTAACCCCCTCAAGCTATGTTTTGTTCAATTGTCTACAGGACAAACCACTGTTATGACTTGCCTAATTACCCTAACTTGCCTAATTAACTTAGTTAAGCCTTTAAATGTCACTTTAAGCTGAATACTAGTATCTGGAAAAATATTTAGTGAAATATTATTTACTGTCATCATGGCAAAGATAAAATAAATCAGTTATTAGAAATGAGTTAATAAAACTATTATGTTTAGAAATGTGTTGAAAAAAATCAATTTCTGTTTAACAGAAATAAGGGGGAAGAAATATACAGAAAGGCTAATAATTCATGCTTCACCTGTATATTGTATACACTATTATAGTGATAACGGTAATTTTGTGATATGTTGTGCAGCCCTATTGCCAAGCATAGGTTGTGTGATTGTGGTTGCACCTGGTGCTGCTATGAAAAGACCTACCACAATCGCTTTTTTGTATTACAGGCCTGTCATTTGCAGAAAAGCATCAACAAATACACTGAAGCACAAAGGCTGGCTTTCTTCATAACCAAGCAGCAATTGCACAAACTGTTGACAGGACGGTTGGTGTTTATCACTGTCACAACTGTCAGCTCAAAAGGTTTGTGCAACATGTTCGATTCCGATAACAAACTCACAACTGACAAATCTGACCTTTCTTCCATCTGATCCAGGCCTCCCACTTAGTCCAGTGCACAGATGATGATGAATGCCTGGTGGTCTCGAAAACTGATGGATGCCAAAAGTATAGTGGCCACCATGAAAAGTCTGCTGTACAGAGTAGTGCACATCTGTCCTATAATAAGATTACTACTCTTTAATTGCACTGACTCTGATAATAAATCAATGAATCAATTGAACTGGGATTAAAACCTTATTACCTGGTCTTATTACCTGCCTATTATTAAGATATTGACTGTTTATTGGTAATTATATAGTACATATTCTGCATTATCTTATTCTACATCCCTAACCCCAACTACTAGCTTACTAACTATTAATAAGCAGCAAATGAAGAGTTTATGAAAGCAAAAGTCATAGTTAATGTACCCTAAAATAAAGCGTGACCGGTATGTCTTATAAATGCACACAATTCATTATTTTTTTATTACACTCTACTAGATTTGCAGTGTTAATAACTGTGAAAATGCATCACAATATGTCAAAAGGGTCTTTTAATAATGCATTTGAGTATTTGAGGATTCTGCCTCATAACTGGGATACTTCAAGAAGCTTGTTTGTAAAACCGCTTTATAGGTCTGTGCAATATATAATTATTGAAATATTACAAATGTGAATATTGTGATACTGTATACACTCACCGGCCACTTTATTAGGTACACCAGTCCAACAGCTCGTTAATGCAAATTTCTAATCAGCTAATCACATGGCAGCAACTCAATGCAATTTGTCGTGTATACAAATGATGGTGTGTAATGCTGTGGGGGATATTTTCTTGGCACACTTTGGGCCCATAGGTACCAATTAAGCATCTTGTTAATGCCACAGCCTACCTGACTATTGTTGCTGACCATGTCCATCCCTTTATGACCACAGTGTACCCATCTTCTGATGGCTACTTCCAGCAGGTTAACATACCATGTCATATGGTGGAACGAGAGATTCACATCATGATGTGCAGCTGACAAATCTGCAGTAACTGTGATGCTATCATGTGAATTTGGACCAAAATGTCTGAGAAATATTTTCAGTACCTTGCTGAATCTACGTCATGAACGATTAAGGCAGTTCTGAAGGCAAAGTAAGGTGTACCTAATAAAGTGGCCAGTGAGTGTACATATCACAATGTTTTTTCAATAAATTAGCTATTTAATGCTAAATTATCTTTGTGTACCTGCCATTATAGCACATTCTCTGAAAGACTTTTCAGAACATTAGGCAATGTAGATACATACCATTGTAGATTTCTAAAACCAAGCAGAGTGGATGTGCTGTTTTTTGTCCAAAAATCTGTAACAATTTTAGTATCAAGTCTGTAATAATGTTAAAATGCAATAACGATACATGGAATAACAAAAATGGAGCTTGTATCTGGTTCAAGTGTTTTTGTTTTCAAGTTTGTTCCTGATAAAATTATACCAGTGGAGCAAAGCAGTGTTTTTTTGTTGTTTGTTTTAATGTGTAAATTGTTAAACTGCCTAAAGAAATGGCTGTTTACTTTCAGAAGTTGAAATGATGTTTTCTAATCCCTAATATAATATGAAACATATGTTGGTTATAACATTTTTTTTAAATATTGTAATCGCATACTGAAAGTTACAATATTTAGCCATGTCACATTTGTCTTCAAAATCGCAGAACCTTACATCACACTGCGAAATTTGTACAAAATTATGCAAAATCATAAAATCAAGCTGAAAGCTGGCAGCACAGAGTGATCTGGGTCAGCACATTTACAAGATTACTTCTCAACTGCACCGACTCTCCAAAATAAACGTGCAATAATTCAAATAAATCAGTTGAACTGGGAAGAGACATAAAGAAAGTCAGGCAATGCAATCAGTATGCTGCCACTGTCAACTCGTTGCAGGCAGCTTCACTGAAACTTTCCTCTTATAAAATTTCCCTGGGGGCCAAATCGCCATTTTTCTCAGAAAACTTATTTCTAAGGTGCTCAAGACTTGAAATTTTCACCAGAGGTCAGTAACGACCAAAGTAATCCAAACATGCAAAGAAAACAAAACTAAATAGTTTAGAAATCAAGTTATGTGTTGTAAAATGAAATGACAATATTGAACACATGAAAAAAGGGAGGTGTAGAAAAGCATGGAAAGCCCAGTGAGTAGCTCAAATCTCTCAGTAGTTATTCAGCAGCCCTGCACCTCATCTGTGTAAATGAATATTAGCTGCTTGCGTCCAACATCTATGGATCTTAAAGTATGCCGAAGCAATCTGAATTTTAAACAATTGTAATTTTATAAAACTGAATATTATATTCAAATTGTTTTTAATTGGAATATCTGAATTTGAATTTGTAATTGCATATTGAATAATGAAATATTTAGCATGCTATCACATATCGCATTTTTCTTCAATATTCCACAGCCTTACGTCAAACTGTGAAATTTTGCAAAAATTAAGCAAAATCATAAAATCAAGCTGAAAGCTGGCACCACAGAGTGTCTGCACATTTAAAGATTACTTCTCAATTGCACTAATCCTCCAAAATAAACATGCAATAATTCAAATAAATCAGTTGAACTGGGAAGAAAACATAACCATAAAGAAAGTCAGGCAATGCAATCAGTATGCTGTCACTGTCAACTCGTTGCAGGCAGCCTCACGGAAACTGTGCTCCTATAAATTTCCCTGGCGGCCAAATGAGTGACTCAGAGCTGAGTAAACCGTGGGCTTGAACAAAAAAAAAACAAGACGTTTTTCCCTATTTTCCTGTCATAATAGTTGAGAATGAACAGTGTTGAGGCAACCGGCTAAAAATCTTCAGCAAAATATGATGCAAGGTAAATGCAAATGAGGGAAGTGGGTTGCATCTAGCAGATTTTCCTCTAGAGGTTAGAATGTAGGACGAGTCATGTAAATGATGAATGCAACCCCCCCACCCTTCTCTACTGGGATATAGAGTTTAAAGAGGGTGCATGCAAACTCTCCCAGCGAGCTACAATAAACTCCAGCCCTCCATCTGGACCATGACAAAGTGGATATGGAATAGCGTTCAAGTATCAAGAATGGTGGCTCCTCTGAGATTTAACCTTGGAGGATTGAGACCTGGATTTAAGACTTGACATTACACCACGGCAAGATTTCAAAACATTTGCACCCAAGCAGAAATCTACAGTCTACTCTAGAATCGATGGCCACTTCAAAAAGTTTGAGCAGATTACGTTTTTCTGCTTAAAGGCAGATTTTTAAAAACATTGCACTGCTGTTTAAATGACAGAATGGTTTATGACTTCTGCAGGTCAGGTTTGTGTAGAGATTCAACTTCATTTAGATTTGTAACAGCTTGCTATATTTGTAGACGCCAGGTGCATGTAAATAAATATAAATCCATATAATAAATCAACGAAAAGAATTAAATATCTAATGAAATGTTACTTTAATATAAAACATATACTTACATAAATAGTTTATATTAAATAAATGCATCATACATATATTTAACACCAGTGGCGTAAAGTAACAAATTACAAATACTCAAACTACTGTAACAGAGTAGTTTTTCTCAGAAATTGTAATTTAAGAAGTAGTTTTAAAAACTTTTACTTTCCCTTGAGTACATTTTTAGTGCAGTATCGGTACTTTTACTCCACTACTTTCTAGTAATGGGCGATATAAACGATACAAAATTGGCCTACGATAGAGATTTTAATTCGATTGCACTATCGCGATAATGCATGTTTGATGACGTAATCTACCCGCGAAATTAAGAGCAAAGCCGGCCGCGTATCCAATCTAGACTTTACCCCATTCGGTGCCATGCATTGCTTAGCAACGTATACAAAACAATGTAAAGACCGCTTGACGTGAAAGTAAATAAAAATGCCGCTATATTAATGTGCATATCGCATTTCCGGCCGGCCGCGTATCCAATCTAGACTTTAACAACCGGACATGTCCGAGATTCTGCTTTTGCTTTCGATATTAATTGTATTCATTTTTGCATTACTTTATACGCAAACTTTGGCTGGTGCATCTCAATTTCTCAGCAGCACCAACACTGCAGCAGACAGAGGGAGAGGGAGAGAAAGAAAGCAGATTTGACCTGTCAGTGGTGCTCACTGAAAAGAAACAAACTTTTTTTTTAATTTGTTTGTTAAATAAGAATAAGAAATCAATAAGAAATTATTCTGTTGCTGAAGGTCATTAAAGTTATATAGAAAAGATGGTGTTACTTTGGGGCAGAAGGAAAGAATGAAGGAATTTTCTTTATTTAAAATAGCCATGCCTAATACTGGAAGTATAGCCCTAATTCACAGTGTCCGTTCCTTTATTAATTGACACCAGTTTTAATTTCATTAGGAGATCTAAATTTTTAAAAACCAAATGTGTTACCACAGGCTGCAGGTTTGAAATTTGTTTTTATTTAAAGTATCTGCAATACACAATTTTATTTGACTAATTAAAACTGGAAGTAATTTCAGTACAGTGTAAGTTCCTTAACTAAAAAGACACCAGTTTTTTTGTTCTCTGCAACTTGGCATTTAGGAGCCAAGGACTTAAAAGAAACGTCTTTCTTTCTAAAAGGCACTACATTTAGTTTATTTATCTGCAACATTGTGTTGTTTAATTACAGTTTTGCTTTTGCACAATAAATGTTCTCAAAATGACATGCAAAGTTTCTTTATTTCTTAAAAAAATAGCAGTTTGGCTTTCCTAAGGGTCTATGTAACCTGTTCTGAAATGGTTCTATTATAATTTATATATCGCAATATATATCGTTATCGCAGGAGGCTGCAATGTGTATCGCAATATGGATTTTAGGCCATATCGCCCATCCCTACTACTTTCCTTCAATCTGCAGTCACACATCTTTACACACATTGACCCAGAGACTGTTTAGATGCATGTCACTGATGAGAAGATGACAGATGTTTACTGTATGACCGAAATGGCCTTAAACACCCAGCAGGCACAAGACGTCAGATTGACGTTGTACCCTAACGTCATGGGGATGTTACATTTGTTTGGAAATGAAAATCGGGTTGACATTAGAACCCAACGTCAGGCCAACATTAATGTCCAACCTAAAATCAACCAAATATCAACGTTTAATGATGTTACAGCTTGACGTTGTGGACGTTACCAATATGACATCTATAAGACGTTGGATATGGTTGCCATACCTGACGAATAAATGTCAGTATTTGGTGTCAATATGATGTTGGTTTAAAATGTTGCAGAGTATATACAGGAATCAGAGAGTGAAATTCAATAACTTTATTAAGACCTTTATTAAGACTCTTTCCATACATTTTAAGACTTTATATTCACTTTAGGTTTCAACCGGAAACACTGGTGAGACTTTAACAAAGTATATTTACTAAATATTAATGTAAGAAACTGATTCACAATTAAAACATGATTCATATGCTCAATAAAAATCTCTTAAATCTAGCTAAATCAGCAGGTTGGCGCCTATAGAACTGCAGAAATAAGGGTGTTTTGCTTGGTTACAGCAGTAAACAAAGCAGCATGATGAGCATGATTTTATAGATTTCATAAACTACACAGCATCCTGATATTTGCAGATTTAATTCAGGCAAACGTTAGCATACAACCATACACTGCATAATGAAAAATGATAGAACTTTTAATATGATGATGATGATGATGATGATATGCTGTTTATTGTCACATATACTTCCATGTATTCACATACCCTGACATATAGTGAAATTGGACCACCTTGCAAAACAGCATTTAAGACCTTTTAATACTTTTTAAGGGCCTTAAATTTCTCTACATTGATTTATCAACTTTTAATACTTTAAGACCCCGTGGACACCCTGTGTTGGTTCGATGTTGGATTTTGGCCACTTTCTCTCTCACAACCTAAAATCAACTAAATATTAACGTCATTTGATGTCGTTATTGGACATCAAAATAACATTGTTCTTCGACGCTGGCTAGACATTGAATTTTGGTCACATGACATCACAACCTAAATCTAACCTAATAGTAACGTCTTATGACGTTGTGTACTTCCTGTGCAATCACTAAATGCACTACAGAATGTTACGTTTACACACATCCACAAATTACATGTAAATGCATCAGCTTTTACAGCATAATACTCACTACTCTTGAGTACTTTTAAAAGGGCTACTTTTTACTCCTATTTTGAGTCATATTTACAGCAGATACTTTTACTCTACTTGCACTACATTTTTAGGCAAGTAATGGTACTTTTACTTAAGTATGATTTGTCAGTACTCTTTCCCCTACACTGTTAAATACTAAAATATATGTAGCCATAATTAATGATCAATAAATATATGTAAACAAGTTGTACAGTTTAACTAATTAAATACATATGTACATTTAAAAAAATAAGTGTTATATAAATACATTTTTATATTCTGATTAGGAAATAATATTATAATGAAAAAAACGGTTTCTTTTATTTCTTTTATACTGAGGCGATAAAAAAATCAGGTTTAATTTCCTCCAAAATAAATAATAAATATATAAATAAATAAAAAAAAATCAAAGTGATTTATATGAAAGAATTACCATTCCTGGATTATTACATCCATTTAAAAAAAAGGTATTGTCTATAGTGGGCGTGAGGGCAGTCTTGCTGATTTGCCACATTAGGCAGAATCCTGCGTTTTGGCAGGCACTGCATGTATTGCCTGCTGCTTCAGCTGGAAGCTGCCAAAAGGACTTGTTGAAGTCATGAAGGCCTTTTATGAGCGAGAAAAATCAAAGAGCTCCAAGCGGTTTGAACTTGCTGTGCAGGGAACAAGGAATAAAACCGAAAATTAGGCAGAACTGACACATCAGTTAGACTCCTCGTTCTAAAACAATAGAGGTTTTTACCCACAAGGCAACGTGTTCCATCATAAAACTGCCTTGCATGATGTACTGACTAACCAAACATACAGTATCTAGCCATCTACATTAGATGCCATCTGCATTAGATCATCAAGTGTAATTTGTTCAAACATGCCCAAACTACACATGCATCCCAGCAATCCACAGGGATGGGGAGAGGCTTCATCACAATCCTGTTGGCAGAAAGAGCACAGATAGATGGAGGGAAGTCGCCTCCGGTGAGGCTGATGAGACGCGGTGGACTGGAAAACACTGGCTGAGCAAGATGTAAACTCAGATCTCAACAACACTGTGCTTAGCAGCATTACCTTAGATACAAATGACATATGGCGGATAAACAAGTATTAAGCGCATCACCATCAGAAAACTTATTTCTAAGGTGCTCAAGACTTGACATTTTCACCAGAGGTCAGTAACCACCAAAGAAATCCATACATGCAAAGAAAACTAAAGTAAATAGTTTAGAAATCAAGTTATGTGTTGTAAAATGAAGAAAGGGAGGTGTGGAAAGGCATGGACAAACCAGACCGCAGCTGAAATCTCTCAGGACTTATTCAGCAATCCTGCATCTCATCAGTGTAAATGAATATCAGCTGCTTCAGTCCAACATCTCCATTATCAGGATGATGAAGATAAAACCAAGTTGGGGGGGGGGGGGTGGAACTGAGGAATACATGAGACTATACTCTCCATACACGAGGCGTCTTTAAGCTGTCCTTTTTAAAAATAAATAAATAAGTAAAGGTTTTTAAACAAAGTATGATAAACTTTTTAGTAGTTCAGTACTTTCTCCTTGTGTCAGTCCATTATTATTTAAAAATACATTCATTTAAAGGCTGAATTAATAGTGTTTCTATTAATTTTTTATTATTTTTCAAATATTTTCCAAGTGATGTTTACCACAGCAAGGACATATCACAGTATTTTCTATAATATATTTTCTTCTGGAGATTTCTTCTTCTATTTCTTTTAGTTTGGTTGGAATAAAACAGTATTATATTTTTAAAAGGTCAATATTATTAGCCTTCTCAAGAATTTTTTTACCCAACTGTCTACAGAACCTTGCCTAGTTAACCTAATTAATCTAATTAAGCCTTTACCTTGCACTTTAAGCTGAATAGTAGTATCTTGCAAAATATGTAGTCAAATATGATGTGCTGTCATCATGGCAAAGGTAAAATAAATGTCATTATAAATGTTATTAGTTATTAAAAGTAAAACTACTATGTTTAAAATACTTGATTTGACTTCTATTGTAATTTCGGTGGAGGGGGTGGGGGCTTTTGCTATATTTGTATGTTTGAATTGTTTGTGATTTACTGAAATCTGGTACAATTTCATGTCAGCAGCATATTTAGAAATATATTTGCCAAGAAAAGTCATGACATGCTCAATACTTATTTTACCAGCTTTATCTGGTTTGCTGATTTTGGATCAGACTGATGACACTTTAGCCAAAAAAACATATTGTTTGTTCACCCTGATTGTCTCTGTAAGGAGAATTTGCTTAAAAGCAACAAAAGCCAGCATGAAACGCAAACTAAAAATATCCTTTACTGGGGAGATTATGGCAAAACCCAATATATAACCATGTCATCTTAAAAAAGCTTCTTAGGATTACATAAAAGCTCTGATACTCTGCTTGCGGCTTTTTATTATTTTTTTTAAACAAGCAATGCAATAATATATCTTGCAGTTTATACATTTAAAGAGACAGCTCATGCAAATGTTTTTAGTTCTGCCATAATTTACTCAATCTCAAACGCGTTTAGTGATATTTATAAATAATTAAAATAATATATTTTGAAGAATGTGTGAAACTTGTAAGCACTGAGATCTATAATAGAAAAAAACTAATACTATGCAAGTCAATGGTTACAGGTTTTCAACATTCTTCAAAATATCTAATTTTGTGCTTTTGTAGTGAGTAACAGATGGCAGAATTTAGATTTTGGTAAACTCTCTTTAAATAACGTTACACATATAGTTATGTATTAGGGATGCAATGATTCACTATTAACAGAGTATTAATCGAGTATTAACCGATTCACTCACAGTTAATTAATCGTAAAGGCTTTCCAACACTGCATTTCTGCACGGAACAAAACTGCTGCAACTAAACAAAGTTATGCCAACTGTGCCCTAGTTAAAAAGTTCCAAGCTTGTACACTGGGGCGATTAACTATGGCTGAGGCTATTCACATGTCGCGTCTTTTGCGCGCGCAAGTTTGTTATTTCCTTTCTTGCGCACATATTGGGAGTGACATGCACACGGTGCGTACGCAGCACGACACGCTCATGCTTTCCAGGCGCACCTAGTTCAAAGAATGGCGCGAGCGCACCGTGAGTCACATGACAAGAACTGACCAATCAGCTTCGTATTTGTATGGAATATACACATTTCTACTACAAAAACAAAAAAACTAAACAAAATGAAAATACCAAACAAGTTCATAATATAGTTGATCAAAAATGCCTTTCAGACAGAGGTTCAATAACCTTTGACTACAATTGTTCTCTTTAAAAAGGAAATACTTGGCTAATATATAGCCAAATACTATTTTTTATTTCTTCTTATTTTTATTTATTTATTGTTGTCGTTTATTTTCAGTGTAAAATTACTTATTTTTAAGTCCAAAGAGAAAAAGACTATTGTTTGTTTTTTATTGCTATTTTGTGCTGTATTAATTGGTTGCTAAGCAGCAATAGACAACACTTTAACTCTTTAACTGCCTGCTCTACCAAATGGTTGACCATTTTTTGGCCATAGACTGTAAAAGATATGGACATAGTATCTGTGACGTCACCCATAGGTTTCTAAAGAGCGCAAATGAAGCTACAAGTAGGCGTGGCCAACCATAACCATTTTGTCCGCCGGCAGCTAGCTCTCTGCAACTCTCACATAGTCGCCGACTGAAGCTAAGCAGGGCTGCGCCCGGTCAGTACATGGATGGGAGACCACATGAGAAAGCTAGGTTGCTGCAGAAAGTGGTGTTAGTCAGACCAGCAGAGGGCGATCAACCTGCGGTCTGTGTGGGTTCTATTGCCCCAGTATAGTGAAGAAGACTCTGTACTGCTCAGTGGGCGCCGTCTTTTGGATAATACGTTAAACCGAGGTCCTGACTCACTGTGGTCGTTAAATATCCCAGGATGTCCTTCGAAAAAAAGTAGGGGTACCCCAGCATCCAGGCCAAATTTGCCCACTGGCCTTCGTCCATCATAGCCTCCAAACTATCGCCATATCATAACTGGCTTCATCACTCTGTCTCATCTCCACCAATCAGCTAGTGTGTGGTATGCGGTGTGGCGCAATATGGCTGCCGTCGCATCATCCAGGTGGATGCTGCACACTGGTGGTGGATAAGGAGATCCCCCCAATGTGTAAAGCGTTTTGAGTGTCTATAAAAGCGCTATATAAATGTAAGGAATTATTATTATTATTTGTTCGCACATCATCGCACCAACCGGGGGAAACCAAATAAGGGCAAAGAGGCGGAGCGTGAGCGCTAACAGGCTAGAAACGCCTGTTAGCATTTTGCTTAGACAGGCTTTTCTTTGGGAGAAACGCTTAATACTTCATTACCTGTGACTCATTTGTGTTCTGACTACATGTGCATGGTTGTACACTACATTGAGCCACTAAACGTTGTTTTTCGACAGGAGGAAAATGCTAATTACTTCCAAATACTTCAAGCATAGTCTGTGTTAGTAAATGCAAGGCCATTAGATAAAAAAGATGAGTTATAAAACAATTGACCCACTCAAAGTTGTCATGAAGGGTAATATTGGCTATATACACCAAAACCATCTTTTGTACCAGGCTGTAAACATGTTTTACTCGGCTGTAAAATTAGCCAGTTTAGCATGGCAGTCAGTGAACAGCTGGACTTCCTGGAGCCAGCCCCCAAAGGAGAGTCGATGAATTGCAGTTTCAGTAACTTTCGTATTGGCTTCACGAGAGAGAGCGGGATGTTGCCGCTTGGTTTTGACTGGTTTGAATACTGAGTTTAATTACTTTAAAGTTTTAAATAATGGTTTACACACACAGCATTGTTGGTTTACAAAAAAAAATTAAAATCAAGCAAGCATAATCCTGTTGCACTACTACACTTGATTTTGGTTTTATTGTAAAAACAAAAAACACCCAAAAAACATGTTAAATAAGAATGTGAAATATTTTATGGCATACTTCAAAAAATAAAGATGATTTAGTATTCAAAAATTATTTATTTTGATTATGTTTTTTAATAAATTGGTCTTACACTTCATATTTTCAGATTTTTCATAGTACAGTTGAAGTCAAAATTATTTGCCCCCTTTGAATTTTTTTTCACACAGGAAAAAAATTTCACAAATGATGTTTAACAGAGCAAGGAAATTTTCACAGTATGTCTGATAATATTTTTTCTTCTGGAGAAAGTCTTATTTGGTTTATTTTGACTAGAATAAAAGCAGTTTTTTATTTTTTAAAAACAATTGTAAGGTTAATATTAATAGCCCTTTTAAGCTATATTTGTTTTTCAATAGTACACAGAACAAACCATCGTTATACAATAACTTGCCTAATTACCCTAACCTGCCTAGTTAACCTAATTTACCTAGTGAAGCCTTTAAATGTCACTTTAAGCTGTATAGAAGTGTCATGAGAAATATCTAGACAAATATTATTTACTGTCATCATGGCAAAGATAAAATAAATCAGTTATTAGAAATGAGTTATTAAAACTATTATGTTTAGAAATGTGTTGAAAAAAAATCTTCTCTCCGTTAAACAGAAATTGGAGAAAAAATAAACAGGGGGCAAATAATTCAGGGGGGCTAATAATTCTAACTTCAACTGTATATGTATTAATTCCTTTCCCAGTACTGGCTTGCAGCTGGAAGGGCATCCGCGGCGTAACACATATGCTGGATAAGTTGGCGGTTCATTCCGCTGTGGCAACCCCTGATTAATAAAGGGACTAAGCCAAAAAGAAAATGAATGAATGTATCAATTCCGACACTTTTACCATAAACCAATATATCAACTATTTGGTAGAGGTTGATATTTTAGAAATTATGGGATGTGTTGAAAAAAAAAATGAATTGAGAGTGTTAACTAGCGACATTAGGAGTTAAGATATGCGATCCAAACATTTTTTTTTGGTGGGGCAGTTAAAGGGTTAAAACATAAGGAGTTTTCGTGTGATTTTCTAAACTAGTAATGTTTTGAAATTAATGAATGCATAATAATCGTGGGTAGCACGGTGGCAAAGTGAGTAGCACAATCGCCTCACAGCAAGAAGGTCGCTGGTTTGAGCCCCGGCTGGGTCAGTTGGCATTTCTGTCTGGGGTTTGCATGTTCCCCCCGTATTGGTGTTGGTTTCCTCCAGGTGCTCCGATTTCACATGCGCATGCGCTATATGTGAATTGGATAGGCTGAATTGTTTGTAGTGTATGTGAGTGTATGGATGTTTCCCAGTGATGGGTTGCAGTTGGAAGGGCACCCGCTGCGTAAAACATATGCTGGATATGTTAGCGGTTCATTCCGTTGTGGCGACCCCACATTAATAAAGGGACTAAGGCGAAAAGAAAATGAATGAATGAATAATAATCATGATAACCATGAAAATTCCTCTATAATCGTACAACCAAACTCTATAATCATTGCATGCCTATTATGTATAAACTTGCACTCCAAATATCTGGATCTAAATCAAACGTCTTAGCATTTTTACATCCCCACAAGTAACATAGACCCATTAACAAAGATCTGAATTCAACATTGTTAAATGGCCTGCATTTCCAAGTGTCCTCTTCCAGTTCTCAGTAGAGTCATATCATTGTGGTTGTGCAGTGAACAAAGCGACAACTGTTTGACAATAAATGACTTTAGGCAGTGGATGTCAAAGGTGCTTGAACAGAGCTGAACACAGCACTCAAACAGAGACATGAAAATGGACGAGCAGCTTCTATTTACCGAGCCGCTGAAAGAGCCTAATGTGCCCAATGACCCTTGCTGTGGTCACTAACAGCTCCATCTGAGGCTTGCAGAATGAAAAAAAAACAGGAAAATTGGTTCTTCAAGGTGAACCGTGTCATTTCTCCAGTAGCGGCACGCAACAAAATGACATGCTTCACCCTTGAGGACAGTTATTAACATCATAAATTGTGAATTAACATCACACCGAGTTGAAAGCAGAACAGCTTTTGGAACATTTTAGCAGCGATTCAATTCAAACGCAGTGCAAAAACAAATCGAACAACCTTGGTCTGCAGGCGGATTTATCAGCCCCTCATCAAATATTGGGTTGAAATGTGCTAAAAAGTTTCTTCCTTTTATCAGCATGCCATGGCGGATCAGAGATCAAAACACCACATGAAACATACAAATGTGAATCTGTGAGGGAATGAAGAACCAGATGGGGCGTTTGAAATTATGAATGGAAACTGAAAAAGAATTATACATTAAGAAATATCTGCTTTGATCAACTGAGATCCATCTGGGGATGAATTTACAACACATACAAGCTTATAAATAAATCTATTTTGTATTCCCAAAAACATGTGACAAGGGGGTCTACAATTTCAGACACAAAGAAGAAGGATGAAATTAATTAATCCGGTCATAAAATCTATGTGAAAATCTTTTAATGAATATATCAAAAGGCAAGGGCAGCACGGTAGCTCAGTGGTTAGTAGTCGCCTCTCAGCAAGAAGGTCACTGCAGAGTCCCGGCTGGGCCAGTTGCATTTCTGTGTGGAGTTTGCATGTTCTCCTCATGTTGGCGTGGGTTTCCTTTGGGTGCTCCAGTTTCCCCAGTTCAAACACATGTGCTATGAAGTGAACTGCATGAAAAAAAAACTTCAAGCAGTACTTCATCCAATTAAAAATGTATCTTTCATTTCAGTTTAATATTATTTGTTTTATTTTTCAAGTAACATATTTTAAAAGGTCACAAAACCCCCCTGTCTCAGCAGGGTGTTTTCACCTCTAGTTTGGAAAAAGTCAGGAAAGTGGGTGTGTACAGCTCGATTTAGGTGGGAGTGTCGGGGGAGGGAAAGAGGGAAGATTTTGCATAAAAATTGGAGTTTCCCTTTGGGCACGCGCTGATTTTCACAGGCAAAACAACACACAGACGCAGGGGAGAAAGACAGTGACTGTGTTTACATGGACGTGTCATCGAATTGTTTGATAAATTATGATTTTTTCGACTTTAACTGCAGTTTGGCACTTTCATTTTCATTCAGGAACATTTCATACATGCTGACAAATTAGATATTGGATGCGAGGAACTGCTGGAAGAGTCTAGTAATAATGGAATGTTTGACACCGCACGGCGAATGGGAGAAAAAAAACCTCCGCATTTCTTGGTAACTTAGATGAACTCGGTAGGTAACATATCGTCAGAAAGCTGTGTGTGTATAGTAGGCATGGGCCGGTATAAGATTCTGACTGTATGATAACCTTGGATAAAAATATCAAGGTTTCACGGTATTACGATATTGTGCTCACTGCTCTAAAACAAGTTTTTAAATGTCTGGGTAACAAACAAAAACTTTTTTGCCCTTTTGAACATAAAATATTTAAAATATTTAGGAACAGTAAACATGTCAGGCTAAATGAATTATTGACTTCTGCTGTCGTCAATCGTTTCAAAAACAGATTTTTTTTACAATTTAAAACGGCATCTTTGGATATCTTTTCTGCTGAAGATATTGTTGTCTTAAAAAACTAAACAAAAAAAAGTAAATAAAAAAATCGTTCACATACTTTAGGAACGGTATTGCAGAAAATTTTGACGGTTTTAAAACCTTGACTTTTCCAAACCGTGGTATACCTTGAAAATGATTATCGTGCCATGCCTAATGTATAGACTATCCTGTCACAAAATGCGGTGAAAATCCTACACGATGGTAATAGTTTAAGGTGTTTACATTTGGAGAGCAGCATTTACAGCGGATCTTTCTATAATATCATACTATAATATTGTAGTGATATTAACATACTGTAAACTTAGTAACTAAATCATTTTGATTAAGGTATGCCTTTAAAAACTGAAAGAGTACTGCTGACGATACAAACTGACTTTGCCATCTGAATAAACAAACAAAGGGCACTGCTCTCATTACACACTTACCAAATCTGTAGAAACAGGACAATCAACATCAACTGGAGCAGCGTCTTTTTTAAAATGAGGCGAGAGGCAAATCCGGATTTCACCATTTACAGATGCGAAAAGCTCTCGGGTAAAAAATGTTCCCTACAAACGCATTTCTGTTGCGTGCACTGTAATCCACATGTGAGTCCAGCTGCGCTCTCATAGCGGAAAAACAAAAACAAAACCTTCGTTGCAGCACATTAATAAACGCAACAAAGAATACTAGGGTTGTGCCGATAGACCACAGTATTGTGTATCGACGATAGGCAAAGATATCACCAAGAGCTGAGACTTATGACGATTTTGAAGACGATATTTAGCTCATTTCGCATTAATGTAGACCTATTACATCTTTTACTTACATTATTGAATAAATGAATAGTATTATTATTTTTAATCTTCATCATTAATAATAAATGAACCACAAATTATTTGACAGCTTCAGGTGTTTGCATCAACATCACTTGACAGACTCTCTTGCGCGCACGCTCTCTCTCACTCTCTCTCTTAGCAGCACTTGACTGCTTTTTTAAATACATGGATATATGTGTCTTATTTGTGTTTAATTCGATGGAATGATAAACATGCGCATTTGTTTAGAAAATAGCCTATTTATTTAATTTAAAAATGTTAGGCTTATATTTATTTATAGGCTATAAATGTATATTTTATTTGTTTATTTAAACTAGCCTTTATATATTAAATTAAATTACAACCTGCGTTTTATCATTCGTTTTGGCTTTAATGAATTATTGAACAGATTATTATTAATAAATCAAAGAACATTTTAATGAGCTCAGAGAAAAAATCCATATGTAGGCCTACAGTCAAAAAAATAGCCTATGTCTAAAACAAAATTATTTCTCTTATCAGAAAACAACAAACACATATCCCAAAGCGCAACATTGTGTTCGATTTTAGCAAATACAAGTGTGACAGTTTGATGACTACTTTTGTGATGATGATCAGACCTGAAGCAGCGTCGCACTCAACTGAACAAAAACATGAAGAAAACGCCTTCACCGCACAGAAATAGTCACCCGAGGTCGGCGAGTCCTCCCGCCTGAAAGGACTTTAATGCGTCATTGTTTCTTCTGTGCGTAGATAAATAGCATTTCATTTGCTTTCATACATTCATATTATATCCATTTTGCAGCATTCCCGCCAATAACGGCATAAAAAAAAGTCACCATCAAATCTTGTCCCGCGCCGCACTGTTGCATTGAGTCTTGTTTGAAATAATTTTCCCTATTTAGCTAAGAGCACAGTTATTTGCACTGGTTTGAATTATTTTCCAAGATAAAATGTAATGCAAATAAAGTAGATTAATAAATAAGTAAAAAAGAAAAACAGCCAAAAGGTAAATACGCTTATAAATGGTTAAATAAATTAACAAATAAGTAAACATAATACTATTGTGCCCCCATACGATAGTATCATGTATCGGTAGGCCCACACAGAATCTGCGCGCGCAGAATTCTGCAGATTTTTAGCCCATCATTAATTCTGTTTATTTACTTGAATTAATGTGTGTAAATCTGAATTTATTTAGTTCTTAAATTACACATATTTCACATATTAAGGTTTTAGTTATGAGACTCCCAAAATAATTCCGCAGATTTTTACCAAAAATCTTCACAGAAATTGCAAAAAAAGTTCGCAGATTCCGTCTTGCCCTACGTATCGGCGATCTCACAGAGGGACGATATGGCGATCTGAAAATTTCGTATATCGCCTAACACTAAAGAATAGTTCTATACATGTCAAGGTTTCCGCTACATTCATTCATTCGTGGCGGGCCGCCACGCCAAAATCCATCCCGCCACGGCTACATTACAGCTTCTTATTTAAAACATTTAGTCGTGTTTTTTATAGCGGATTATAATCGCACCAAAACATATTAGAGGTAAACAGCGCAAACTTTTCTGTAACCGTAGTAGTGCTGTGCGCTATTTGTTCAAGGTGACATGCTGACTGACTCTCTGACAGACTGACTGACAGGTGCGTGAGTCTAGCAAACACGGCGTAGCTTTCAGTTAAGATGAACACAGTTTCCATAAGTATACTTTATTGATAAAGGTCAATGGCTCTGCATACAATGACTTTATCTTGCTGGAGTTTATAGCTGTTTCATTTTACTTCAGGACGGAAAAACATGTCGGAAAACGCACAAAAACACACTAAATCGCGCTTCAGCAGCGCTTACTGGAGAGCGCACGAGAAGATCTGCACTTGAACGTGTAAATTTGAGTGCGTGCAAGAAGTTCTGCTCGAACAGACGAAATCGGCGCGCAAGTAAAGAGATTCGCATGCTCGTATTACATGAATGCTATCTCGACTTGTTATACTGCGTGTAATATTTGTCTTTGGCAGATCTGTGTAAAAAAAAAGTCCTGCCGCCACTGCTGGAAAAAATCCTAGAGGAAACACTGCATGTTATATATATACAATTTTTTTCTAACAAAATTCAATTGGGAAATGAATGACTTTCATGAATCCAACCCTGGAAGAAAAAAAAAAACTTAAAATAGCATTCAAAAAGAGCAGCCAAATGCTTTAGACCTTTGCAAAAAGCGCAAGGTGTGATTCAACCCTTTTCTTTGTTTACTGAATGGTGGAACATATTTCTCTAAAATCTGAGAAGTGGACTTTCGGCTATTGAACAGATCACCTCAATCTGAAGCTGAAAACAGGCTTGTGCTCCTTATGGACCAAATGGATGCCAAAAAACAATGTAGAGCGATGAAGGGGGCAGCTGGGGCACAGATGAAACACACAGACACGGGCCAGAGCCTGTAGCTCGCCGCGGGCAGTCTGGCATGATTTCTCCGCGGTCAGACCACTTCACCAAACCCAAACAGCAAAGCAAGAGGTCTTTAACTGAGGGCAACACACATCACTTCACTCAGGTACCCATCTGCCTGGTAAAGATGTGTGTACCAAACATATGGCTGCAGAGAGATGCTCTAATGCACAGCGATACAAAGCATCAATCGATGGCAGGCTGTTTAATTGAGTCATTTCTAGCTAATCATGGGCAGGAATTAAAAGAGATTACATCCTAGTCTAGCACTGGCCTCAAAACAATGGTCCATAATCGGTGTTAATTCCCAAACCTAATCAGGGGCGAGGAGCTCTACAGATCCGGGTTTATGAGGGGGCCCACGTCTGTCTGTCAACAAAAGGCCAACATTCGATGTGTGCAGAAAATACATATAAAGAGCTCATGAAAAAGTACCCTTTGAAGGCTTAATAAGGATAAATGTAACAGGAAAAAATGATGGTGAATGACCATAGACCATAAGATTCACTATGAAAATACATGTATAATGGTGTGTTCACACCAGATGTGGATGAAGCATCAAGCGCGAGTGATTTACATGTTAAGTCAATGCATAGATGCAAATAGACATGGTGCCAAATAAATCTACGCTGTTTTTCAGCCTTCCTAAAGCACATAAACACAGCTACTCTCTTAATAAAATTCAGGTTAGCTATTTAGCAATGAAACTAGAGTCACCAGGCAGACAGAAGCCCTGCCCATGACGCGAATCCGCATCTATTGTGAAGTGAATTTCACAAGCGAATTTGACGCTCAAATAAAATGAGTCAACTCAAAATGTTCACGCGTCTATTTACATGCGAACAGCTCGATTTATAGACGCGTCTGGTGAAAACACAGCATCAGTACTAGAGCATGTTTTGATAGGGTGTGCTATGGTCACTAAGGGGGTTCTAAGTGGCTTCTTACTGGCTAAAGTATAGGGATACTTCACACCAAAATTAAAATTATTTCATCATTTACTCTCTCTTGACTTGTTTCAGATCGGTTTTTCTAATAATATCAAAGGAAGATATTTTAAAGAATGTTGTAAACCTGTAACCATTGACATTCTTAGTAGAAACAAATAATATGGTTAGGCAAGGGTATTGTTAAGGTTTTAACGCTATTACTACTTTTATCGATACCACTTATCGGTTCGGTACTTTAACGGTTCTCTTATCGGTACTTTTTGTAAGGTTTTTTTATGAAAAAAAAAAAATTGAACAGAATTAACAACTCTTTATTATTGCGTTTTTAATATAAAATAAAACAAAACCAATAATTGTAAAACAAATAAATATTTTTTTTCCTGTAAAAGAATGTACAATGGTTTGAAGGAAAATGACTCTGTTTTTAACCATTGTTCTAGATAAAAATTAACATATTTGCCTTTTCTGGCAGAAGTCAGGATCTTTCTTGGTTTATTGTGCTCCCTGTAGTTGAAAATACCTTCATTGAGTTGCAAAATGCAGTTAAATGAGAAAATGTTTATGATATTTCATTAGCACATTTACATAAATGAGCTAACAGTGTTTTAGGCGTTAACTGTGTTTTTAATACAGTTTTGGAGCATCTTGCAATGTAAAAATAAGCTGCTTTTTTATAATTTCTTAAGCAAAGTTTATTATTAGGCTATTCATAGGCTATTTTGTGGATGATGTAACGTTACCGTTAGTAGCTAAGCAGTCAAAAACGTTTTATTATTTTTCATTGCAGTTAATGCACTTTTGAAAGATACTTTCACTTAGCCAGATTGCTTGCGTTTCCGATTATACAAGAAAACAACTTGTTGCGTTTGTTGCAATGGGCATCGTCGCTGTCCGCTCAGGAAATACAACCCATTTGGTTCACTCCGCAAGCTTACGAGCTGTGTGGGCACGAGTCTGTGTCGCAAACTATGTATGTGCGCTTAGCGCGAGCCTCCGCTGAGTGTGCACACACAGCCGAAAACTGTGAAGGCTGTGTTATGCATTTACAAGCTGCTTTAGTGATGTCTTTCCAAAGTTAAAACACTGACTGAGAGACTATATAAGCAACACAGGCTCATTCTGAAAACTAACCCCTATACCTGTGGTGGGCAAACTCGGTCCTGGAGGGCCGATGTCCTGCACAGTTTAGCTCCAACTCCAAACAAACACACCTGCTTATAGATTTCTAGTGATATTGAAGACACTGATTAGCATGTTCAGGTGTATTTGATTAGTGTTGGAGCAAAACTGTGCAGGACACCGGCCCTCCAGGACCGAGAATTTCCTAAGAAAAACAGACAAAATACTGTATTTGTTTGACACTGGAATACAGTTCTGAAAATATCCCATTCACATGCGCCATTAAACTCCTACATGTACACAAATACCGCACATTTCCTCTACCATAGGCAGACCACAGGCTGTTGAAGTCCGCTTAATAATATTTTGCACTAAGAGACCACATTAATTCAGATAAAGCTCTAAAAAGGGCTCATCTGTGAAAAGTGTGACAATCTTCAGGCCTTATCTCGGCTGAACTAGTGGCAGGTTGTAATCGTTTCACTAAGCACCTGCCCTCGTGTAACAATCCCATATCTGAGGATCAGCATAAGAATGAGTTTAAAGACTTCAAAAGGTTTAAAGGTTTAGCGGACCACTTTCACTTCCACTTCTCTCGGATGACACGCAGATCCGCTGCTTTCATCAAACACTAAGAGGGAATTTCCAGAAAATCCTATTAAAATCACACACAATTAAAGTTGCACCATGTGATGGTTAGTGAACACTAAGCTCAAATAAAAGCATGCAGTCGAGTTTAGAAAACCAATTATTTATAAATTGAACTAATTAGCATGCAAATCTGATGTTGCATTGCAAAAAGAAATTAAAGCTACATTAGAAAGATTAAATCTTAAAAAAATGTTGGCCATAACACCATTTGTAAAAGCATTCAATATATCCATTCATTTTTCAAGCAAACTTAAAAGAAAAAGACAAATATTTGTCAAAGGCTTAGCTTATCCAAAAATTTATGGTGTTCTCACACTAGGCACGGTTGTCTTGAACCATGCCCAGACGCAATTGTCCACATTGCATTTTTTGCCTTCTGAGCCCGAGTACGCTTATGTCATCGATGATGCGACTGTTCAATTTAACAGAAGAGAAGTGCACAGTGGACATTGATGTAGTTATATTGTTTTGTATTATTTCAAGTCGTTTGATCAAAGTCAAAACTTTTTTGTGGAACAGAGCCACCACTTTTGACGCTCAAGAATGTGTGTGTGTGTGTGTGTGGGGGGGGGTGCGTCATTAATAAACTATGACAGTTCGAGTTCATTGAAAAGTAAGAATGATTAATAAATCCATATGAAACTGCCTTAAAAGTGATGTCGGGTCTTCGGTTTCGCGCTCAGGCACGCTTTGCACTACAAGCCAAACTACCACGCCAAAGCCCAACCAAACCACGCTCTGGCACACCTCTTCCAATTGGGCCAACTGAACAGCGCCTGGGCTCAATTTGGAGCACTCACACTTGTCTAACAAACTGGAAAATGGTGGTCAAACATGCCTGGGCACAATTCAGATAGCCTAGTGCGAGTACTGTACACCTTTACTCACTATTCACTCACCATCAAGTGGTTCCAAACATTGAGTTGTTATTTTTTTCTGTTGAACGCAAAATCATTTATTTTGAAAAATGTTAGAAACCAGTAACCATTGACTTCCATAGTGGGAAAACAAAACTATGGATCTCAATGCTTACAGGTTTTCAGCATTTTTCGAAACATCTTATTTTGTGTTGAACAGAACAAGTGAAGGATGAATGAGGCTTTGTCCACACCAACACAGGTAGAGAAATCTGTCGTGTGGCCACTAAAACCTTAGTTTTGCCTTATGACATCATCTTGCACTCTGTTTTCTCCTTTCTGATTGGCCAACATGGCTGGGTTCACTACATTGTAAAAAAAGTTGACTCAACTGAAAATTGTAAGGCAACTTGCTGCAGAGCTTTTTTGAGTTGACTCAACTTTTAACCCAAGTACTACACTTGACTCGATTTGAGTTGAGTGAACTCAAAAATGTCCTGAAGTTGGTTGCCTTAAAATTATAAGTTGAATCAACTTTTATTTTTACAGTGTAGACAATTGCACTATAGCGGTTGCAGCAAACGTGTTGCACATTCTGTTGTTTGTGCCATGGGATAATAATCCATCTCTGTTCTCACGTTTGCATTGAGTTTGTTTGCAATTTACTGGCACAGACTATAAATTTGGAGTGAACACTGCGTCACAGTGCATTTGTTGTGTTTTTATGTAGACTGAGATTTCTTCTTTTAAACGAAAGCCGTTTAAAAAAATGCCTGTGTGTACGTGTATAGCATTATAATGCATAGCCTAAATAATGACCATTCTCAGTTTTTAGAGAACCCTATAAAGAAAGCTATTTAACCTCAGTTTCCCTAATATATGTTTAAAATAATATAAAGTCAAGTAAACGGCAGAATTTGTTTATAGGTGAAGTTTTGCTATAGTTAAAGATCCCGTGAAGTGCTTTGAAATGTGCAGTTTTTTTATTCAATGTTTTACGTAATCTCAACCAAAACATGAGAGGGTGGGACATAATGTAGTTCCTCCCCTTTTAAAAAACATCCAATATCATTTTGTTTCATCACAGGTCTGCTAGTGAGAGTGGTTGAGCTTAAGCGCATCAAATGTGAAGCTTCTTGAAGGGGGCGGGTCATGTCAGATATTAGAGAGCATTTGATTGGTCAGGAGATTTAAACTTTGAGGTGACGTGAATAAAATCGTTGATCCATTTAGGTGGTAATGACAAACTGCAAATGTTACATGTTTATACAGTTTTATATCTTCTAAACGCAATTTTTTCACTGTTTTAGTGCACACTAGCTTATAGATATCCTAAAAACTAGCACCTTTAATCTAGTTCTCCGTTCAAAGCTGCATCAGGTCAGTCTCCTGTATACTGCCATTGTACAAGCTAAAAGCAGCCAGCATGAGAGAATGTTAGCTATAGCTTTGTCACTGTGTATTAGGCCTTCCACCGAGCACATAAAGCCTGTAATGGGTCTAATACAACATGACCGTTCTGCTGTTCCTCATGGCTATGATTCTGTGTGAACGTGACAACTCTTCAGCGACCACCCGCTGCCTTTTCATTTGTTCACATACCTGAGGGAAAATATATCGCTTGGTAACAATCTCAGAAGCAACTAAAAATCCCTTTCCAGCTAAAAGAGCTGGCGTTTCTCAAAGCTGAAGAAGAAATAAAACTGACGAAACAGTTCAAAGAGAGAAAGTGCAAAGGTATAAAGCTGATCACAGGTGAACCCGAGCTGCACGACATCAAGGGACCGATCAAAACTGCAGGAAAAACTGAGGAAATGGATTTTTGAAGATAGCTTAGAAACTTTTAAGTATACAGACCTACTGTGAGTTATAAAATTGTTAATCGATGGGGTGCTTTTACAGATCCTATCTGTATACACTTTTTAAAATTTGTTTTCTACACTCACTCACCGGCCACTTTATTAGGTACACCTGTTCACCAATCACATGGCAGCCACTCAATGCATTTAGGCATGTAGACATGGTCAAGACGATCTGCTGCAGTTCAAAGCGAGCACCAGAATGGGGAAGAAAGGTGATTTAATTGACTTTGAACGTGGCATGATTGTTGGTGCCAGACAGGCTGGTCTGAGTATTTCAGAAACTACTGATCTACTAGGATTTTCACGCACAACCATCTCTAGGGTTTACAGAGAATGGCCCGAAAAAGGGAAAATATAGAGTGAGCGGTAGTTCTGTGGGCGCAAATGTCTTGTTGATGCCAGAGGTCAGAGGAGAATGGCCTGACTGGTTCCAGCTGATAGAAAGGCAACAGTAACTCAAATAACCACTCGCTACAACCGAGGTCTGCAGAAGATCATCTCTGAACGCTCTACACATCCAACCTTGAGGCGGATGGGCTACATCAGCACAAGACCACACCGGTTGCCACTCATGTCAGCTAAAAACAGGAAACTGAAGCTACAATTCGCACAGGGTCACCAAAATTGTACAAGAGAAGATTGGAAAAACATTGCCTAGTCTGATGAGTCTCGATTTCTGCTGCAACATTCGGATGGTAGGGTCAGAATTTGGCGTCAACAACATGAGAGGATGGATCCATCCTGCCTTGTATCAACGGTTCAGGCTGGTGGTGGTGGTGTAATGGTGTGGAGTAGGGTTGGGCGATGTTGACCAATTTGGCATCGTACGATGTCTAATGTGAACATCGGCGATGGACGATGGTATCGTCGTCGTAGGCGGGGTGGGGGTGGTCATTGTTAAATATCTATTCTTAAATTTAATAATTGTAGCCTATCGTTTTCACTACCTGACCCACATGGTCTTTGCTTTACCCATAACCAAAACATAAATAAATAAAGTTATACACATATTACCACCTGTCAATTACTTTTTTTCCCGCGGGACTCTGGCATGAATAAGCAGAGTGATCTGTGTCACTGTATTAGTGATCATGTTCTTAATGTTAATCCACCATTTACACTTTTCCAAGAGTGGATAAAAGACTTCCAGTGGCTTCAAGTCCACTATGAAAATAACTAAAGCCATTCACTGTAAAGTCTGTGGGACGGGGATTGCAGGTAACATCATTTGCCGCTGAAGCTACACATTTTAAGCGCGAGAGGTACTGTATAATCCTCACGATGCATTTAATCCTCACGATGCTGTCAGCCGTGCAAACGGCAGCTACTGTATAAGTAAAATTTAACACAGCTCATGAAAAGACTGTTATTGCTATTAAGATGACATGCAAATAATAAGTTATATATCAATATAAATGTGGGCGGGGCGATGGATTGCGATGTCGGCTCAGCATCGTGAAGTTTATTGGCCATCGGCGATGGACAATAGCATCGTCTATCGGCCCAACCCTAGTGTGGGGGATATTTTCTTTTGGGCCCGTTAGTACCAATTGAGCATCATGTCAACGCAAGTATTGTTGCTGACCATGTCCATCCCTTTATGACCACAGTGTACCCATCTTCTGATGGCTACTTCCAGCAGGATAACGCACCTAAATCATCTCAGACTGGTTTCTTGGTGATGACAATGATTTCACTGTACTCAAATGGCCTCAACAGTCACCAGAGCTCAATCCAATAGAGCACCTTTGGGATGTGGTGGAATGAGAGATTCGGATCATGGATGTGCAGCCGACAAATCTGCAGCAACTGCGTGATGCCATCAAGTCAATATGGAGCAAAATCTCTGAGGAACATTTCCAGTACCTTAATGAATCTAACGCACAAAGGATTAAGGCATCTCCAACCGGGGTCCAACCCGGTACTAGTAAAGTGTACCTAATAAAGTGGCCGGTGAGTGTAATTACCCATGATGCTACAACACACTGATAGAGCTGTTTAAATACGCCGACTACCATTATTAAATAATTTGAGGTTCTTCAAGTCTTCATATGCTCTCTAAATATTTGTATTTAATATATTTGCCTATATCGACGCGGAGGCGCAGTAGGTAGTGCTGTCGCCTCACAGCAAGAAGGTCGCTGGTTCGAGCCTCGGCTGGATAAGTTGCATTTCTGTGTGGAGTTAGCATGTTCTCCCTGCGTTTGCGTGGGTTCCCTCCGGGTGCTCCGGTTTCCCCTACAGTCCAAAGACATGCGGTACAGGTGAACTGGGTAGGCTAAATTGTCCATAGTGTGTGAATGAGTGTGTGTGGATGCTTCCCAGAGATGGGTTTTACATCTGCTGTGTAAAAACGTGCTGTATAAGTTGTCGGTTCATTCCGCTGTGGCGACCCCGGATTAATTAAGGCACTAAGCCGAAAAGAAAATGAATGAATGAATATTTGCCTATATATGCAATACACTTTTGTTTTGTCAGTTTTCATTTGTTTATTATTTGCAGTGCTCCATGATTTATAGATCTTTTCCTTAAACTTGTCTATTCTGTAAAATAAAGAGTTAAGCTATGATTCATCTCAAACAGATCGAATTGTTTCATGTCATAAACCACTGTACCATTTTTTTTTGGAGAAATTCATATCTGAAAATTTAATGACATAACTTGGACTAAACCATTCAAACTGTTTAACGCTAGAACTCAACGCATGCTAAGTAAAGACAAGCAAAGCAATGTATATATAATCATTATATATTTGGACCCATATTATTCAATATTTGCCAAAGTATAGGGCATATTTTGCCAACAAAATCATTGTGAATGGTCAATACATCATCAAGTCATCCAAGTGCATGACTAAGGTAGGACACGATCAAATGTATGCCTCTTTTTGGAACAGGACCATGTAGTGATCATCCATAATTGCTGTCATCTAACGTGCTGCCTTTCGACAGCATATAGTTTGATTGTAACTGCCACGAGCTGATGTTTCATGCTGATTTCCATAAGATGACTCACTATAACTCATTCACCCACTAGCACCACGCACACACCTACAACACACACATTGTATCAAGTAAAAAGGGCCTCGGGGTTGTAGGAGACAAAGAGCAAACCGACCTGCCACAGGCATCTCGAATTAACCCACCCCAACAGACTCTCTTGGGTTCACTTATTAGGGCCTATGCAACAAGTAAAAGCCATTGTAAGGCAGTCAGCTCCTTTATAACCTTTTCAACCTACACGTCTTCAAAGCACAGTTCACGAGTAATGCTATGAAAAAGAAAATTATTTCCAAGCAATTATTCAGACTTCAATGTACCCATTTACTAAAAATGTTTTTTTTTTTTTATAGTTTACTGAAATAGTTTGAGAAATCAATTCTAATATATTATGCTAGTTTTAACAGCATGCTCTATGCTCTATAACAGCAGTTTTAACAGCATGCTCTATGCTCTATAACAGCAGTTTTAACAGCATGCTCTATGCTCTATAACAGCAGTTTTAACAGCATGCTCTATGCTCTATAACAGCAGTTTTAACAGCATGCTCTATGCTCTATAACAGCAGTTTTAACAGCATGCTCTATGCTAGTTTTCACAGCAGATGGCGCTCTGTGCTAGTTTTCACAGCAGATGGCGCTCTAGGCTAGTTTTAACAACAGATGGCGCTCTAGGCTAGTTTTAACAGCAGATGGCGCTCTAGGATAGTTTTAACAGCAGATGGCGCTCTAGGCTAGTATTAACAGCAGACGGCGCTCTAGGCTGGTTTTAACAGCAGTCGGCGCTCTAGGCTAGTTTTAACAGCAGACGGCGCTCTAGGCTAGTTTTAACAGCAGACGGCGCTCTAGGCTAGTTTTAACAGCAGACGGCGCTCTATGCTAGTTTTTAACAGAAGACGGCACTCTAGGATAGTTTTAACAGCAGATGGTGCTCATTGCTGGTTTTGAAGAGCAGATGGAGCCCTAGGCTAGTTTTTAACAGCAGATGGCACTCTATGCAGATTTTGAAGAGCAGATGGCACTCTAAGCTAGTTTTTAACAGCAGATGGCGCTCTAGGCTAGTTTTTAACAACAGACAGTGCTCTAGGCTAGTTTTAACAGCAGACGGCACTATGCTAGTTTTAACAGCAGATGGCGCTCATTGCTGGTTTTGAAGAGCAGATGGCGCTCTAGGGTAGTTTTTAACAGCAGACAGCACTCTATGCTGGTTTTGAAGAGCAGATGGCGCTCTAAGCTAGTTTTTAACAGACGGCGCATGAGGCTAGTTATAACAGCAGATAGCGCTCTAGGCTCGTTTTAGCTGCAGATAGCAATCTAGGCTAGTTTTAGCAGCAGATGGCGCTCTAGGCTCGTTTTTAACAGCAGACGGTGCTCTAGGCTAGTTTTAACAGCAGATAGCGCTCTAGGCTCGTTTTAGCTGCAGATAACGATCTAGGCTAGTTTTAACAGCAAATGGCGCTCTAGGATAGTTTTAACAGCAGATAGCGCTCTAGGCTCATTTTAGCTGCAGATAACGATCTAGGCTAGTTTTAACAGCAAATGGCGCTCTAGGCTAGTTTTAACAGCAGTTGACGCTCTAGGCTCGGTTTAGCAGCAGATATCGATCTGGACTAGTTTTAACAGCAGACGGCGCTCTAGGCTAGTTTTTACAGCAGACGGCACTTTGCTAGTTTTAACAGCAGATGGCGCTTATTGCTGGTTTTGAAGAGCAGATGGCGCTCTAGGCTAGTTTTTAACAGCAGACGGCACTCTAGGTTAGTTTTTAACAACAGACAGTGCTCTAGGCTAGTTATTAACAGACGGCGCTCTAGGCTAGTTATAACAGCAGATAGCAATCTAGGCTAGTTTTAGCAGCAGACAACGATCTAGGCTAGTTTTAACAGCAGATGGCGCTCTAGGCTAGTTTTTAACAGCAGACGGTGCTCTAGGCTAGTTTTAACAGTAGACGGCGCTCTAGGCTCGTTTTAGCAGCAGATATCGATCTGGACTAGTTTTAACAGCAGATGGCCCTCTAGGCTAGTTTTTAACAGCAGATGGCACTCTAGGCTAGTTTTTAACAGCAGATGGCACTCTAGGCTAGTTCTAGCAGCAGATGACTCTCTAGGCTAGTTTAACAGCAGATAGCGCTCTAGGCTAGTTTCAGCAGCAGACAGTGCTCTAGGCTAGTTTTTAGCTGCAGACAATGTTCTAGGCTGTTATTACAGCAGATGGTGCTCTAGGCTAGTTTTACAAGCAGACGGCGCTCTAGGCTGGGTTTTAACAACAGGCAGTGCTCTAGGCTAGTTTTAACCGCAGAAAGCGCTCTAGGCCAGTTTTTAACCATACACGCAAATGCTCACAAGGAAGAACGCTTGCGCATTAGGCAGAGAGTTATGTAAAATAGCTTTTATTTCAACAGATTAATGTAAACACGAATCACTATGAACACTCTTGTAATTCGCTTAAACCTTTTCTAACTTTACCAGTGATTATTTTAGATTCAAGTGGTATTTGTTAGGAATTGGATGCAAGCACAGTACGGCTGTTTGTAAAGCATACAGCGCCATCTGCTGTTACAACTACGCTTAGAATTGACTCAAGAGAGAAAAAGTGATGCATTCTGAAAATTTCAGAATTGATGCAGAATCGATTTCTCTAACAATTTATTTCACAATAAAATAAACTTTTTAAAACATGCATTCAAAAAACAAAACATTTTTAAGTACCTTTGTAGCATAGGTCTTAAACTGGATTTCTGGAGGGCCGCAGCTCTGCACAGTTTTGCTCCAACACTAATCAAACACAGCTGATCCAACTAATCAAGTTGTTTAAGACTACTATGAACTATTAAGCAGGTGCGAGTTGGAGGCCGTTGAAGCCAAACTATGCAGAGCTGCGGCCCTCCAGGAATTGAGTTTGAGACTTTAGAGTCATAACACTCATATTAGCAACAAGAATCGTCAAATTTGCACCTTGAATGTCAGAAGATGTAATCCAATATCAAGCTACCACTAGTGGAAATCTGGAGAGTTGTGCATGGAAATTATTTGTTTACATCAAATATTTCAATTGGGTTTAAACCCAGCTATAAAACTAAAAGAGGTTATTTCCACATGATGTCCACATGAGGATAACAGGAAGAGACAGCAATGTGACATAACAACAGTGTTTCCTGCAGGATTCTGTTTTTAGAAAAGCAGTGCAGAAGCCACCACGCAACCATTCAAAAAGCAATTTCTGAAAAAAAAAAAAAAAAAGGATTCATTGGATTTACTACTTTTTTTAAGAGAAGTGGTTGCAAACTATATATACAGTGCATCCGGAAAGTATTCATAGCGCTTCACTTTTCCCACATTTTTTATATTACAGTCTTACTTCAAAATTTATTACATTTATTTATTTCCTCAAAATTCTACACACAATCCCCATAATGACAATGTGGAAAAATATTTTTTGAAATGGTTGCAAATTTATTAATAATAAAAAACCTGAAAAATCACATGTACATCAGTATTCACAGCCTTTCCTCAATACTTTGTTGATGCACATTTGGCAGCAATTACAGCCTCAAGTCTTTTTGATTATGATGCCTCAAACTCGGCACACCTGTCTTTGGGAATTTTTGCCCATTCCTCTTTGCAGTACCTCTCAAGCTCTATCAGGTTGGATGGGAAGCCACGGTGTACAACCATTTTCAGATCTCTCCAGAGATGTTCAATAGGATTTAGCTCTGGGCTCTGTTTGGGCCACTCAAGGACATTCACCGAGTTTTTGTGAAGCCACTCCATTGGTATTTTGGTGGTGTGATTTGGGTCATTGTCCTGCTGGAAGATGAATCGTCGTCCCAGTCTGAGGTCAAGAGCACTCTGAAGCAGGTTTTCATTCAGGATGTCTCTGTGCATCACTGCATTCATCTTTCCCTCTATCCTGACTAGTCTTCCAGTATCTGCTGCTGAAAAACATCCCCACAGCATGATGCCGCCACCACCATGCTTCACTGTAGGGATGGTTTTAGCCTGGTGATGAGCGGCACCTGGTTTTCTCCAAACATAACGCCTGACATTCACTCCAAAGACTTCAATTTTAGTCTCATCAGACCAGAGAATTTTGTTTCTTATGGTCTGAGAGTCCTTCAGATGCTTTTTGGCAAATTCCAGGCGGGGAGTGGCTTCTGTCTGGCCACTCTACCATACAGGCCTGATTGGTGGATTGCTGCACAGATGGTTGTCCTTCTGTAAGGTTCTCCTCTCTCCACAGAAGAACGCTGGAGCTCAGACAGGGTGACCATCGGGTTATTGATCACCTCCCTGACTAAGACCCTTCTTCCCCGATCACTAAGCTTAGATGGCCGGCCAGCTCTAGGAAGAGTCCTGGTGGTTCCAAACATCTTGCACTTACGGATGATGGAGGCCACTGTGCTCATTGGAACTTTCAGAGCAGCAGAAATTTTTCTGTAACCTTCCACAGCCTTGTGCCTCGAGACAATCCTGTCTCATAGGTCTACAGACAATTCCTTTGTCTTCATGCTTGGTTTGTGCTTTGACATCCACTGTCAACCCTGGGACCTTATATAGACAGGTGTATGCCTTTTCAAATCATGTCCAATCAACTGTATTTACCACAAGTGAACTCTGATTAAGCTGCTGAAACATATTAAGAATGATCAGTGGAAACAGAATGTACCTGAGCTCAATTTAAAGCTTCACGGCAAAGGCTGTGAATACTTCCGTACATGTGATTTTTCAGGTTTTTTATTTTTAATAAATTTGCTACAATAGCAAAAACTATTTTTTCACATTGTCATTATGGGGGATTGTGTGGAGAATTTTGAGGAAATAAATTAATTTAATCCCTTTTGGAATAAGGCTGTAACAAAAAAAAATGTGGAAAAGTGAAGTGCTATGAATACTTTCTGGATGCCCTGTATGAGCTGAATTTAAACAAACAAATTATATTTAATAATGTTCAACCTAATTTGTTTGTTTAAATTCAGCGCATATAACCACTTAGCAACCACTTACCTTAAAAAATGTAGTAAATCCAATAATCATTTTTTTCAGTGTGACACTACAGAATTTCATCCAATAGTAACTTCATATCAAAACCAACATCAGGAAAATCATTTTGAATAATATTTCTAATAATTTTAAATGTATATTGAGCAGCAAATCAGCCCTTCAGAATATTTATGAAAGATTATGACAAAGTTTATGACCCAAAACTATCGAAATGGCATTGCATCACATGACTGCCATAAAACAAAAATATTTCTGCCTCAGTCAAAACATACGCAAAGGTTAGAAATCCCATTTAATAATTGGTTGACAGAGAAACAGAAAACGGTACTAAACAGTCAAGAGTGCGAGTGCTGGAGATGGTTGCATCAAGGACATTAAGAAAGGCCTTGTCCCTCAGGACCACGAGTGCATTAGTTCGCAATGAAATCCCACTTTTCCCTGAAGCAATCACTGGAGTTCTAAACAAATCCATCTCTATCTGCTGGAGCGTCCATGTTAAAACACACAGAGCATGTTGAAGAGAACACACAGCTCCATGCTGCAGGGCTGGTCGAAGTGCATTAGCAGTGTAACATAAGCACCTGGGAGGGAAACCAAAGGACGGAGGAGAGTGCATGTGCAAACGTCCATCAACAGATGCTGTTGCCGCATCCCACAAGTCTAATAGGTCAAACGGGTGAGACATGTGAAGTTAAGGAGATTACACAAGCAGTTGATGGCGAGCATATACTGCGACAGGCAAAATCCAAAGCTCACAGCGTTGTGTGGCCCAGCAGACAGAACCGACATATGTTTATCGCTCAACAAGAGCTCGCCGGGCAGTGAAAAACTGCTCCAATTAGACCTGCCTGCATCAGAATCCTTGATTATGTACTTTGTGAAAAGCTCACTGGCACAAAAACATCACGCAAGCAGCACTAATAAGTCTGTTGCGACTGAACGGACTACAGATGAGAGGAGAACAAGGATGGGAATCATAAACAATTTAACACAGCGGTTCCAGTTATTTAATGCTTCCTTTACAATTCTTTTTGTACAATACATCAAACAAAAATGACAATATTTAGTAGAATTGCACTAATTACGGAAGAAAAGTATATCTGAACAGTATGTAAAACGATATGTTATATAGGACTTAATTAACCAGTTCAGTTTTCACTTCATTTTGTGTCTGACATGATTAAAGTAATGACTTGTGGTTGGGTGAATAAGTTAAAACTGCTCTGACTTATTAAAACCAATAACTTGAGTCTGAGGCTCATTTCTGGGTCTTTCAGACTGATTTGCTAATAGACTGCCTCATAAATATAATACATTCAGGAGTCAAACTCCACTCACTGCTCTTTCTTACTGAAACACTTAGCGGTTTCAGTTTTTTTTTTTTCGGTTTGCTTTTTTATTCATAACCCTAGATTACAAATTGTGTAAAACCTTCATGTTTTCAAAAGACTTAGTAGACAAACAATTGGTGTATATAATTTCTGGTCAGATATTGCTAGTAAACTTCACCAACAATTACACAGAAACAGCCTGCAAAATATATTTTAAAAACTAAATTTTTTGATAAACACTAATAACTCCCATTGCAAAGCAATACATGTGTCGAGCTGTTAATGAATGTGAAAATGTTTTATTATTAATTAAAATGAAATTGGTTTTCTTATTTTAAAACACTTTATAATAGGATTGAAATACCTAACATTCTCATAAGTTCTTTATTAATTTAAGGCAACATTTTAGCCTGATATTAAGATTCGTTTTCAGCAATATGATCACAGTGGATGACTATATGCTGAAAGCAGGGACTAAAATGTTTTCTGCTCTTCAACTTTTAGACCACTTCAAGTGGCAGTTGAAAATGCATTCAGTCGGATTGCTTTTGTAGTGCAAAATCTCTTGCATTTAGGGTGCTTTCACACTAAGACTTTTGTTTTGGAACCGGTCTCGTTTCCCCAGTTAGCGCGGTTCGTTTGGCATACGTGAAGCCAGCAATCACGCTCGGATCCACGCCAAAACAATCGGTGCGAGATTGCCTGAATGAGGTGGTCTCGGCTCGATTGAAACGAACTCTGGAGCGGATAAACTGTAGTGAGAGAGCGTTATGATCCGAACCAGGCTACATCACAGTGTATCATGGATATGTCATAGGCATATATACGGCTATATGAAGAGAGAATGATGAGTAGGGCAGGATGTCATTCCTACCGGTAAATGTGCGTTTCATGTAAAATACGAAAGTGAAAGCATGCTGAACTAATAACGAGAGCTGTTTATCCGTTAGGAAAATTGACCGAACTGCAGTCTTGGTATATTAGTTATTTCTCTCTATATTGTAAAGCCTATAATGCATAAGTCAACTGCTATGTATGAGAAAGTCTTCTGATTTATATTTGGTGGCAATGTCTGTGGGTGTCACCATTCAAAATTAAAGCACAGCTTTTTGCTTATAATGTCTTATTGCTCAGCTTCATAAATTAAAATAGGGACGCATGACAGCTGAGGGGACTCTGCAAAATAAACCATGAAACACACCAATGTGAGGAGAGTTTACTCGCACGTGACTTGTTTTAGCTATTTTGGTCCGTTTAGAAACGTTGCCGTGTGAAACCGAACCGCACCAAGAACAAAGAGCAACAATGTAACAATTTTAAACACTGTTTCGGAACAAATGAATCGATTCACAGGTGTGAAAGCACCCTTAAACAGCCACAAAAAAAACAGCTACCCTCCACCTACTGAAAAACAAGTTATGAGACATGCTTTGGGGAAAAAAAAACACCAAAATCAGATGTACATGCATCAATAACTGTACCAAAATTACAGATTATGATACAAAGCATCCTGCTTTCTCCTGCTTACCTCATAAGTAGGGCCAGACAGCATCTACGAACATTTTTTGCTATTTCTGTGCAGAATTGTGTAAAAAATCTGCGGATTTATGCGGAATGACAACAAAAAACTTAATATGAAATAAAAAATAGTAGCTTTTTATAACTTTTATTTCATGTTTACAATGCAAATCCAATCAGATCCACTTATTTGGTAGATAAAGCAAGTCTCTTATATAATATATATATATATATTAAAAGATAAAATATTACTTTACAAACTGTATTGTAAATAAATCATATAAACATTTTCATATTACTATTATTATTATATTGCAATATTAGTGAAATGAATTTAAAAACTGAGTAAATATAAATTTACACACAATTAAATAAATAGACTCATGATGGGCTAAAAATCTGCAGATTTCTGCGCGTGCAGATTCCGTGTGGGCCTACTTATGAGGGCCTACTTATCTGCGCGCGCAGAATTCCGCAGATTTTCTGCCGATTTTCCGCAGATTTCTAGCCCATCATGAATTCTATTTATTTACTTAAAGTTAACTATTTACAGTTAATCTAATTGGATTTGCATTTTAAACATTAAATACAAGTTAAAAAGATATTGTTTTTTATTTAACATATTAAGGTTTTAGTTATGATACTCCCAAAATAATTCTGCAGAAATCCGCAAATTTTTACCAAAATTCTCCACAGAAATAGCAAAAAACGTCCGCAGATTCCGTGTGAGCCTACTCATAAGTCACTAAAATTAGATTTATTTACTATAGTGTTGAACTATAACACTCCAGTAATGTCCCTAAGGGATAAACGTGAGGTGCACCACACTACCTTTTTTATTGACAAGAAAAAAAGCAGCATGATGCGCTTTATGTCACTAGGCTATCAGCTGCATATTGTGCATGAGTGTTGCTATTAATACTGTTATAATTGTAATATTTAATAATATTGTGTTATTCAAGATTTGTGAAGTCATTCATTCATTCATTTTCTTTTCAGCTTAGTCCCTTTAATAATCAGGAGTCGCCACAGCGTAATTAACTGCCAACTTATCCAGCATATGTTTTATGCAGCCTCTCAACGATGCACCTCAATGCAAAAAACTCATTCGGTGTGATCAGCCCCTAAGACACTATGATTGAATCACTGAATCCCACATGTTAAAGGTCCTGTGAAGTGCTTTGAAATGTGCAGTTTTTTATTTGAAATTTGATGTAATTTCAACAGAAACATCAAGACAGGCCGGGACATCTAATAGCTCCTCCCCTTTATAAAAAACAGCCAATAGCATTTTGTTTTTGTCACAGCTTTGCCAGTCAGAATGACAGAGATCAAGTGCAGCAAATGAAAAGCAAATGAGAAATGTCTTGAAGGGGGCGGGACATGTCAGATACTAGAAAGCATTTGATTGGTCAGAGAAACTGAAGTATGAGGTGACGTCAAAAAAGAAACATTGATCCATTTAGATGTACACGACAAACTGCAAGCTTTGGATGTTTACATCACAGTTTTATCTTCTAAATGCAAAATTTGTCACTGTTTTGGAGCTCATTATCTTATTGATATCATTAAAACTAACACACTGATACTAACATTTAAAAAACTTTATTTTAATTTCACAGGATCTTTAATACCAAGTGGAAACATGGCCTAGGCTGATGTTAAACTCAGTAATTGTTCATTGTTGGTTCATGCATTAATAACAAATGAGACCTTATTGTAAAGCATTGGAAATACTCCTGTGGCAAAACACAAAGTTAACATGCAACGAGGAAAAGTTTCATCTGTCAACAACAATAAAAAAACCACCTCACCTGAAGTAAGAAACAGTAAACCAATGCGGATATTCCAGCTAAAAAACACTTCTTATCTGACATTGGTCTGCAAAGCTGTTCGAACACCTGCACAGAATTTTTATTTCCCTTCCCAGCAGCCTATTTCCCTCAGCCGCTACTCAATCTCTGGCAGAAACAGAGGTGTCTGAACTCTAAAGGTGTCATTACAGCAGGAGAGATGGGGCATGAATAAGAACAGCGAAAAAAACTGAGGAGAAATAGACTGAGAGTTTGAAAGAGAGACTGATGGAGTGCAAAAAAAGAGACTACAGACACAACCGAAGAAGCTAGATGAGAGCAAGAAAAACTGTACACTTAAAAAAAAGCAGAGTGGCCAATATGATGCTGATCTATACATCTCATCATACAATTATGCAAATAATAAGCCAACGGTAATATTTCAGTCTAGAAGAGTCTCTAAAAAATTCTCAAAGCTGCTGTCCTGCCAGTGCTGACATCTGCAGACGGTCCACTATCCATTAAATCTAATAAAAGCACTGAACAGTGGCACTTAAAATGAAAAAAATGACCCCTCGAGTCTGTTTCATTATACAGACAATGAGCTTTTTATATTCTGACTGAAACACGGGCTCAGTCTAAGTGGAGTGATCTATTGTCGACGTACTAAGTCATTTGTTGATGGAGGTTCTGATCTGTGCTGCCGCTGTATGATTTATTTTTTTTAAACCGTAAATCTATTAATTCACTGACTAGTTCGCTGAAATTAGTGTTGGATAAAACCAGAGACATCTGGAAGCCGGAAGCACTGGACTATAAACAAACCAAAAGGCCTCATGAGCTTAAAAAGCATTACATTTCCATAAAAGCTCACAAAAGCAAAAACAAAAAATGAAGAGGTAGTGCATGGTGTTTACTGAAAACGAGCAGCAAGATTTGCCACATAATATAAAGCAAACATGTAACATTTTTGGTGTTTTTGGGAATTAAATCTTTAAATCTGTTTTTATATTGTATTTATTTATTCTGAGCATAACTAATGAAAATACAGTTTTATTATAATTTAATCACAGTGCAATTACAAAATACTAGTTAATTGTGATTATAAGTCTGAATACTCTCCCTCTAACTAATGTTTTGTTAGCAACAGGTTCCTAATAATTTAATACAATAACATTTATTATGATCTAATTAGAGCTGCACGATAGTGGAAAAAAACTGACATTGCAATATTTTATTTTTCTGTGATACATATTGCGATATTGAGTATATTATAATTTTAGGACATTGTTTTTTTTTTTTTTACATATATCAGTGTTTCCTCTAGGCTTTTTTGATCTACCTACTACCTATGGCGTTCATTCGATGACAAATGTCGTGACGCAGTAATACAAGTCGAGATCGGATTTGTGTAATACGAGCATGCAGATCTTTTTGCTTGCGCGAGGATTTCCTCTGTTCGTGCACAAAACTTCTTGCACGCCAAATATACGCTGCTTAAGTGTAATTTAGCGCATTTATGTAGTGAATATGTCTCCAACATTTATTAGATTGGCTAGGAATATTTATGAATGTCTCCAAAAGACCTACAGAGAGGCATATGCGTCCTGAGGTAAAGTGAAACGGCTATAAACTCCAGCAAGATAAAGTCTTTGTTTGTTGTATGCAGAGCCATAGACCTTTATCTATAAATAAAGTATAATTATGGAAACTGTGTTCATCCTAATTGAAAGCTATACGCCGTGTTTGCTGGCCTCACACACCTGTCAGTCAGTCAGTCAGCATGTCACCTTAAAGGGTTAAACAAATAACGCACAGCACTACTACGGTCACAGAAAAGTTTGCGCTGTTATAATTCACTTACCTTTTAATCCGTTTTGGTGCAATTATAACCCGCTATTTTTAAAAAAACGACAATGTTTTGAATGAGAAGCTGTAATGTAGCCGTGGTGGAATTTTGGTGTGGCGCTCCGCCATGGAAAAATGAATGTAGCGGAAACCTTGATATATTATGTTATAATTTAGCACAATAATAGGATGAGTTTGTAGTGGAGCGCATCTGCATAAAATGTAATAAACCAAATCACAAGCAACGATAAATACAGTAAAGCGAAAGTTTTTTCTGGGAGTCTAACAGTATTCAGGCTCACAAATTGAACAACTGAATGTAAAATAAATAACACTATAATCTTCACTGCATATAAACACAATTCACGTTTTTTGAAGCTACAAAAATTGCAATTTTCTGTGCCTGAATGCTTTACACTGGCTTGAAATGCGTGCACAATCTCATGCAAATGATACCATTTTTTGAAAACTTTATGGTTAAACTTTGCAATTACTCCACAATCATGTGTGTTTTTAATGCCTACTCTATTATTATCCTGATTCAACATTGCAGATCCTGCGATGTGACTGTAGTGGATATGCACATTGCGATATTGATGCTGAAACGATATATTGTGCAGCCCTAGATCTAATCTTATTTTATATATTTGAATTACCACATCAGAATAAGAGTAAATACTGTATATGATAAATACATCTGCTACATTAAGTGAAGGAGCATACACAATTTAAGTTTATTTCCAAAAAAAGGTGTTTGAACAGGCACCATTCTTGCACTTAACATGCTTTCTATGCATATAAAATGACTTTTGTCTATTTAATTTGATGCAGACATCTAGGGATGCAACGATTATAGATTTTGGTTGTACGATTATAGTCTGAGAAATAATCACGGTTTCACGGTTATCACGATTATTATGCATTTATTCATTTCAAAACACGACTAGTTTAGAAAATCACATGAAATCTCCTTATATTTTTAAGTGTTGTTTATTGCTGCTCAGTAACTAAATAATACAGCATATACTAATACTAAAAACAAACAATAGTCCAATTTTTTTGTCAATTTTTGTGCTTAAATAAAACAAATAAAACTTTAAACAAATTTTACGCTGTAAATAAATGACAGAACAATGAGTAAATAAATAAAAATGAGAATAAAAGAATAGTATTTGTCTAATGCAAGGCTCGAAATTTACTTTTTTACTCGGTAGCACTGGTGCTCCCAACTTCAAATATTTAAGAGCACCAGAAAAAATTTAGGAGCACCCAGCAAAAATGAATGAGCACCACTGAATATTAAATATTAACAGATTTATGTATTTGAAAAGACCATCAATCAGGACTAACAAAAAACAGAAACTAAGTAATTCTATTATGACTTCCAAAATTAATGTATAATATTTATAAAATATTAATGATGACTCTGATGACAATAATACTAACAATGTATTGCATTTCTCATTATCATGCTGCCTTGAATGTGCTTAAATGTGAGTTATCTGCTATAAAAAGTCCAACTGTTACATTGACATAAATGTATGGTTTGCGTCAAGCAAAAATGAAGCATTGCATTAAGAAATATACATTTTGCACTATTGTTTTTATAGGTATAGTCAATATTGTATAGACTATACTGTGCTAGATTTTACATTTAGCGTTCATTTGCGCTGAACACGCAGTAAATGCAACGCATTGAGATTCGGGCCATTAAACAGCTGATCCAGTCCGAGTTTTCCAGCACTCTCCGAAATCACTCGATTGATCTCGGCTGGCGGATTAACATTCTCTCGTATTATCATGCGCTCATCAGCGCCATTATTTGTACCTTTAAATGGGTTTGCAAACCTGTGTAATTTTCATTGCTTCTTCCCCAAACTTCAGCCGTTTGCATGTTCTCGCAGTCACGCATCTCCCTGTCATCTCAACTAGGCGCGGCTGAAAAGCGTGAGCGCGTCGCGTCGCGTGCGCGTCCCTCCATTGAAAATAACCAATTTACACAAGCTTGCCTTAGTAAATAGCCTTATTCATAGTTAATCCAGTGTGCGTGGTTATTAGTCTCGGTGTACAAACTAGCGCACAGTTGACATACCTTTGTTTGGTTGCTGCAGTTTTGTTCTGTGCAGAAACGCGGTGTTGAGAAGCCTTTACGATTAATTAACCGTGACAAATTAAAGCGCGGTTAATAGTGAAACCGGTTAATCGTTGCATCCCTACAGACATCTTTAACCCATATACATAAAAATGCATAATTTAGAACAAAATATTAAGTTATCAAATAACTGCTGAATATTTTAAAGAAATAAGCTCCACAGCCACTGACTTATGTCAGTGCTAACTAAATAAACCATAGAAGTGCTTTATTGATTCCTATGTAATACCAAATCTTACAAAACCTTTACCAACATTCCAAAACATTACCTCATGTAGCCAAAGGCCTTTGTGGAGGATGAACAGATTCATTTGCACCCAAGAGCTGCCTAGGAATTCCCTAGCAATCTGCTCTTTGTTCTGTGTGAGCAAATTGCAGAAAACGTGTGTATAAAATACAGACTTGGCATTGGAGATTGTGCAGTTTCTCATGGGGAGTATTTGTTCACGGCGGAGGCATCTCTGAATGATTTAGAGTGCTGAAGA
Source organism: Danio kyathit (assembly GCA_903798195.1). Classification (NCBI taxonomy): domain Eukaryota; kingdom Metazoa; phylum Chordata; class Actinopteri; order Cypriniformes; family Danionidae; genus Danio; species Danio kyathit. The sequence goes on from LR812529.1 coordinate 47,984,493, forward strand.
AAAGACATGTCCCTCAGTGTGTGTCTCAAAAGACGTGGATGAGAATTAAGTCTGTCCCTGCAGAGTGTCTCTAAAGAGACCGCTGCTAATTGTCTGACAACTGCAGCATGTTGCTCCTAACAATTCCCCAACAGTGGTTTAGAAGCGTTTCAGCATTTCACAAAAGGTGTAGTCTACAAAAGGTGAAGGACTCTGATGTCCAATCTGACAAAATCTATGCTGTTATGGTTAAAATAGCTATGTTTACATCCACCTATTTTTAAATTGCATTAAAAATAAAAAAAACCTGGATCGAAATGCCAAGATGCGCATAAATTTAAAAAATGGCCATAAAAAATTCTGTGCACAACTGAGTAGGATGAACTTTTTATCCGATAAGAAAAAGTGTGCATAAACTCCAATGAAAATGCTGAATAAATCCCAGTATGCGTGTTATAATCACCAGTGATATAGTCCATACAGATCGCTGGAGAACTACAAATCTGCCACCAAAAGAACTGACATGCACCACACACTCACACCTGTTCCTGTTTCACTTTGATTACACACACACACACACACACACACACACACACACACACACACACACACACACACACACACACACACACACACACACACACACACACACACACACACACACACACACAGATGGAGGATCGCTATGAACTGATTACATGGACTTTAAAAGCAGCACAGACACACACACTAGTTGCTGAGTCTTGTTATACTTTGTTGTAAACATTACAATGCATTTCCTTTGCCTTGCCTTGCCATGTTTGACCTTTGCATTATTCTGTTTGTTTGCTTGCTGCTTGTACTGACCATGACTCTGGATTCCCTGCATGCATCTGTTTGCCGCTGTTTTCACCGTTGCTTGCCTGACCATTCTCATAATAAACCTATATTTGGATCCTCAATTCCAATGTCAGCGTCTCTCACATAATGCACATTAAAAATGTCATGGGATTTTTGTTATAAGTGATCATGTGGTATAGGTGGTATAGGTGAACTGGGTATGCTAAAATTGACCGTAGTGTATGTGTGTGGATGTTTCCCAGTGACAGGTTGCAGCTGGAAGGGCATCCGCTGTGTAAATTGTGCTAGATAAGTTGGCGGTTCATTCCGCTGTGGGGACCCCAGATTAATAAAGGGACTAAGCCGAAAAGAAAACGAATGAATGAATGAATGAATGAATGAATGAATAAATAATCACACTTGATAAAAACAGTCTGCAGAAACATTTTGATTGACATTCTCCCTTTGTACGTGTCATCAGAGTGGGAAAGCCCCCCCTATTAGTGAGCATCTCTCCCTCATTAGCATAGGACATTAGTCTTGTTTTGGAATCTGCCACTATGCTGACACACATGCATTTGTACCTCCGCCCTCTTTTAAAAGAGCACAATCTAATTTGAATTTAAAGCGACAGTCACCAAAATGGCTCATTTAGGATCAAAGCCTAAAAGGGTCAGTTTCAGAGAGTTCTAAAACATTATTTGTGGGGTATTTTGAGCTCAGACTTCACATAAACACTCAAGGGACATCAGAGATTACATCTTGTAAACAGGGGCTTAATAGGTCCCCTTTAAAACACAGCCAAATCAAGATCTTTAGGGTGTTAAGTTTTGCAATGACTCCACAAATCATGTGTTCTGTAGTTTCTGATTAATTATAAACCCAATTTGACATTGGGTTTGCAACATTAACATTGCCATGTGACTATTGCAGATGTGATTTCGATGCTGAAATGATATATTGTGCAGGCCTAATCTGCACCACATATAAAACACTTCACTGCTGCTCATTTGTCTTAATTTCAACTGCATCACTCCTGTTTCCTATCTGTTTCTCAAGTACTTTCTCACTTCCAGACAACTAAACAGTCCTACAGATAAGGCTTAGTTGCACTAAACACAAGTGTCACTTTTGGCCACATCTAATGCACATTATCAGACCTTAGGTGAAGGTGCTAAAAGACCAATATGTCAAACTGTAGATAGAGTCTGTTAAGATAAAGAGGAGGTTTACTGATGTCAGACTAACAGCCGTGCAACCAACTTAGTATTGTAATGCTCTGACTATGCAGTATTATGTGCATTAAATTCTAGAGTCTGACATTAAATAAAGCCTCTAAACATTCTTAAGATGAAAAGAAACACATCATATGAGCAATTTGGCAATAAAACAGATTTAAGTCAAACGATTGTTGCTTCAAAGTAGATCTCAAAGTAATCAATTACTCTCAGACTAACAATTTAGCACAAAGTCTGAAGTTATTCAATTTAATACACGTTTATTTCTACAGTGCTTTTACAATGTAGATTGTGTCAAAGCAGCTTAACAAAGAAGTTCTAGTAAATTGAAACTGCGGTAGTCCAATAACTAGGGGTGTCAAAATTAATTGTTTTTTCAGTGCACTGCGATGCAGACGCGGACAATTCGGTATCGGTTCAGTAACAATCATAACCAGTTATTATGTACTGACGTCTTTTATCTCATATGCGCTATGTTGCGGTAGCTTACTATGGCGAGGGAGGCGAGCGCGAGTATTTAAAACGCTCCAACTACTTAACAATTTCACTGCGTGTGGGTTTGCTGGACAGTGTTTCACTGACACTTACGGCAGAAGCCCCTATTTCACTGCGATTGAGAGAATGAAAGTAAACTCCATTTCTCTCTCTCTCACTGAGGCCCATTTGACCTGCTGAGCGTGACTTTTCCTCTCCTCCCGGCTGTTACAGCGATACTTCTGGATACAGACACGGGCGCATGCCTGCAGAGTCTTCTCTACCGCGTCTATTATGGATCAGCTGTGATCTGCAGTTTATCAGTGTCACTAATCTGTGAAGATCGCCAGCACCAATCGCACCCCTTTCTGTTGAGCGCGTGACCAAGACAAAGCTCAGAGAGCGAGAGGGATATTTATATTTGTTTATTTGCTATAAATGCTTGTGTTTCTTAAAGGTACAGTTTATATATCTTACTGTTTGTAATAAATGACAAAATTGTATTACAAACAATATAAATATTAATATATAGAGAGATTTTAAAACAAGAATTGTTGTGCTATGAAGAAAATATAAAACTGTGTATGGAAAGCATCGTCAACGCACAGCGATGCACCGAGAATTCGTATTGAACCGAATCGATGGAATGATAAACGTAACCGAACCGTGAGACCAGTGTAGGTTCACACCTCTACCAAAAAAATATTCTCAAGTTGTTATTAGAGCTTATGCATTGAGCAGATCTCCTTAATAAGGAGCATGGTTTATGATGTGTGTAATACTGACTTGGAAAACGAAAACAACATGTACATAGGCAGCAAACTTCAATAAACAAAACATCTCAAAAATATATAAGCAAGTCTGAATACATTATGCACGCAACAGAAAACCTCATTTGTAAAAAGCATTCAGAAATATGAATAGACTGAATATGCAGTCTACTGGCAGCACCTTTCAAAAGCATGGTACTTTTGAGAGCAGTATTTACATGCAGATGATGTTTGCTTGTAAAGACCAGGAAGTATGATGAATAAAGGGAACTCAACAAAGAGACCTGCATCAAGCAAATAAGTTAGATGAAAAGCATTCGATGCATGCAATTTAAAGCTCTAAAAGCTCCTAAACGGCCTAAAAATAAAACTTCATCATTACAATACTATTACAGCGTGGGTGGAAAAGTACATTTCTGAAACCATTTCCAGGCTTGTAAGATAAATAACTGGGATGTGCTTCATTAAAATCTGTCTAGAAGAACTGTTCGGATTAAACAAACGTTGCTATTACAGGCTTCTCTATTTAAATAGCAATAACGAAAGTAAAGTTTAATGGCAAAACAGATCTAATGAACTCATGAAAACATACGTCTGCACTAATTTTGCATGTCAAATAACAGAAAGAGTGAAACTACAAAGTCAATTCTTTGAATATCCAAAACATCAGGGTGTGATTGGTTTTCTTGATTAATTTTGGCTGGAAAATTATATTTGAAGGGTTCAGATGCAAAAACCTCCAAATGCTGTCTGAAATTTTCTTCTAAAATGAGCATTTTTATCAAGCTCCTGTGTGTAGGTTCAGTAATATTACTTTTATGGAAAATAATAAGTCCTTTTTATGGTCTTTAAAGGGAAATATCTCAACATAAACAAAAGAGGCTGAGAAAATTGTTCATTTTCTTTGGAAATTTTAGACGGCATTTAGGGGTTTTTTTGCATCTGAACTTATTTATTCCTTTCCCATTAGCATTAACATTGCCATTTCTAATATTAATAACTAAAAAAAACAGCTTTTATAAGATACTTTGTGACACAACTAACTTAAACAGTGGGTAGCACAATCGCCTCACAGCAAGAAGGTCGCTGGTTCAAGCCCCGGCTGGGTCAGTTGGCATTTCTGTGTGGAGTTTGCATGTTCTCCCCGTGTTGGTGTGGGTTTCCTCCGAGTGCTCCAATTTCCGCCACAAATCCAATAACATGTGGTATAGGTGAATTGGATAGGCTAAATTGTCCGTAGTGTATGAGTGTGAATGAGTGTGTATGGATGTTTCCCAGTGATGGGTTGCAGCTGGAAGGGCATCCGCTACGTAAAAACATATGCTGGATAAGTTGGCGGTTCATTCCACTGTGGCGACCCCAGATTAATAAAGGGACTAAGCCAAAAAGAAAATGAATGAATGAATGAATAACTTGAGTATCAAAAATACAATGCTTTATGTGCATAGCATTGCTTTTTCTAACATCTATGTTGAACTGTAACGTGCAACTACCATCGCTTTAACTGCCCCACCAAGAAAAACATTTTTGGATTGCATTTCTTAACTCGTAATGTCGCTAGTTAACACACTCAATGCATTTTTTTTTCAACATATCCCATAATTTCTAAAATATCAACCTCTACCAAATGGTTGACATGTCGGCTTATGGTAAAAGTAGTGGAATTAATACATATACTATAAAATATCTGAAAATATGAAGTGTAAGACCAATGTCTTTTAAGAAAAATATACAAAATAAAACATTTTTGAATAATAAATCACCTTTATTTTTTTAAAGAATGCCAAAAATATTTCAGATTCTCATTAAACAAGTTCTTGTTTTTAGAATAAAACCAAAAGCAAGTGTAATAGTGCAACAGGATTGTTTGTTTGATTTATTTTTTTTGTAAACAAACAATGCTGTGTGTGTAAACCATTATTTAAAACAATAATTTTTTAAATTACTTTAACAGTCATTATTTAACAGTAAAAACACGGTCAACCATTTGGTAGAGAAAAAAAACATGAATGCATTGTATATTTTAATGGTTATGGCATTATGTGACATCATATCCTGTTTGTTTCATTTTGATGTCTTTGGTCCATGCTGTGTTCAAATTGCAGTCTAAGCTTGCAAGAATTTATTTAGCAGAACAGAAACCATATCTCCAGGGATCTTGGTCTGCTTGTTTGGAGCATGGCAACATTCAGATGGCATTCACATTTATTCTAATGAGCTAAACTATTGAACAAAAAAAAATCATCAAATCCACAACTCATTCTTAATCACAGCAATAAAAAAAATCCTCCCAATGACAAGTCAGTTTTCTGATTTTACATTCTTTAAATTATGTAATTAAGTACATTACAGTCAAAAGGGACAGTATTGTAATTAGCCTAAGAACTGACCTTCCTCAAGGCCTGGCACCTTGATTATTTCATAATATTTTAATAGCTATTTACACCCTGTAAGAAAACCTTAAATCTTGTGGTATTATCATAACCTTTTTATGCAAAATGAAACATTTGGAGATCTCAAGACACACACATGCATATAACCAGAGTTCAGACTGCACAAGTCAGATTTTCACCCAAATCGGTTTGATGTAGGGAGTTGTGATTAAAACAATAGGCATCAATACTCAAGAATCAATCAATTTATGGCATTTTTTAAGTCAATGAGTGACAACCAACACAACATATGTGATGCCTCACAAAGTCCCAAAATTATGCCTAACATGTACACTTATTTATTCTAATATAATATGATATAAATTAATCTAATTGAAGTATATTAAATTACTATTGGTCTTCCATAATAAGCTTTGTGATGCTCACCAATTGGAGCACAGAGACTCTTTCGCAAACATCTTTTAAACATTCAAAAAGAAACCAAGACAATGCTTTTAGTGTTTCTAGGTGGAATTATGCAATTGCAAAAAAGGTTTCAGGAGCTATTATGGCAACAATCCTCCTGTTTTACTGATGTTTCATCAAGGTTTGTTTATGCTCTGGTTTCTCAGAGTCAGTAGCTGGTTTAGCCTTCCCTGATGACATCACCCATATTTCTAAACATGGCAAGCTACGATTTTTAAGGAAGCAACTTGACAGCAACTTGACCACAACACAACAATAATTTAAGAGTCAAATCAAATAATCAGACAAAGTTGCTCTTATATTAGCCAACATGCTGTTCTTTGTATCATAAAAACTTGCACAAAGATTGTGGGAAAAATTGTAATTGTTTTTAATGTAGGAAAGTTGTTCATTGTTTTTATTATTGAAGCCATGTGAATAAAGTCTTTTAAGTTTTGCCACAATCTTTTCGAGTACCTTGGATTTATGAGTATCTTGATGATACAAAAGAATCATAAATCCACAGAGAGGCAATACATAGGGTTCTATTTTAACGATCTAATCACATGGTCTTAAGCGCAAGGCGCAGGTAATCTTGTGATCGCAGGTGTTTGAATCCACTTTTGCTATTTTAAGGACAGGAAAAACAGTTGGTGTGCCTGGTGCATGGTCTAAAAGGGTTGTCCTTATTCTCTTGATGAGTTATGGCTGTGTTTTGGGTGTAAAGTAAATTAAACCAATCAGAGTCTCATCTCCTATTCCCTTTAAGAGCTGCAGTCACACAATGTCACATTTGTTATTTACATGGCAAACTTTGTAAGGAGAAAAACTCAACGCTTCATTAGTGAGGAAACGGGTCTGCTCGTGCATGAGGTTGGGTCCTGGTGCTCCCTATGGCCAGTCCACCCCTGGTGTCAGATGTCCAATAGGGCCTATAGTTTGTAGATATTGTAGCATCTTCTACAATACCACAACTACTAGAAACGAGACAAAGCAAAATAAGTAGCATCTTCTGCATGTTTCCGGGTGCATTATAGGGAATAGAGCTGCACGATATTGGAAAAATCTGATATTGCAATATTTCATTTTTCTGAGATAAATATTGTGATATGAATACAGTTTCACAAGTTTGAAGAGCACTATTTGGTGGTTTTCTGGACAGTAATCAAGTACAGAAATTAAATAATCACAATGCAAAAAAATGCTTTTCTTATTTTGCTTTGTCTCGTTTCTAGTCTAAATATCTAAAAATTCTTAGATCAAGTAAAAATATTGTTTTGTTTTAAAACAAGTAAATTATCTGTCAGTGTGTAAAGTCAAAATAAATCTTGTTTACGCTTTGAAATGTAGGTATTTGGACAAGAAACAATAATCCTAAGCTAAAAAAATCTTTTTTTTTTTGCATAACTAGTTATTAAATACAATTCTGTAGCTCCTGGTCAACTATAATTTAGATTCAAAATCGCATGTCTTGCGATGTGACTATTGCAAATATGCATATTGTGATATCGATGCTCAAATGATATACAGTTGAAGTCAGAATTATTAGCGCCCCTGAATTATTAGCCCCCTGTTTATTTTTTTCCCCAATTTCTGTTTAATGAAGAGAAGATTTTTTTCAACACATTTCTAATCATAATAGTTTTAATAACTCATTTATAATAACTGATTTATTTTATCTTTGCCATGATGACAGTAAATAATATTTGACTAGATATTTTTCAAGACACTTCTATACAGCTTGAAGTGACACTTAAATGCTTAACTAGGTTAACTAGGCAAGTTAGGGTAATTAGGCAAGTTATTGTATAATGATGGTTTGTTCTGTAGACTATCGAGAAAAAAAATTTGCTTAAAGGGGCTAATAATTTTGACCTTAAAATGGTGTTTAAAAAATTAATAACTGCTTTTATTCTAGTCGAAATAAAACAAATAAGACTTTCTGCAGAAGAAAAAACATTATCAGACATACTGTGAAAATTTCCTTGCTCTGTTAAACATCATTTGAGAAATATTTAAAAAAGTAAAAAAAAATTCAAAGGGGGGCTAATAATTCTGACTTCAACTATATATTGTGCAGCCCTAATAGGCAAAGAAAGAAATTAGTGTGTGCACATCTAAGCACACTGCCACTGATGTATGATAGGATAGAGTGTGTATCCCAGTAGTATCTTCTGCAATGCGCCCGAAATTTAATCTATGCAACCTCAAAAAATATTTGGGAGCATTTGTGCGAGTGCATAAAATTGTTGCCATGTGACCTGCTTTTATTACAAAATGTTCCCCGCATGCGCAGATTAGGAGATATTCACGCAGAATGCATCTTTGCATCTGAAAACGTGTAACGCAGCGCTCAGGAATGATTTAAAACAGTTGTCATGCCAACTTGCTACAGTAAACAAAGTCTGTGACGCTTGCTCCGCCTTTGCACCCATCTGATTGGCCCACTGCTCTGGAACTGAGAGACAGTGCTGCATGTAAAAGTTGAAAATCTTTAACTTGACGCGGCATCTTAAAAACAGGAGGTGCTGAAATAATGGGAGTCGTGCATGTTCGTCAAGTGCATGTTTACAAAGAAAAAAGTAGAAAAAGTAGCGCATTTGAGTAGAAAAACGTGAACGGATTGGTTACTATTAGCGGTCAATCCCTCACTCAATCCTTTATCCTTCATTTATTCAATTTAATCTAAACACAGCGGTTAAATTATTGTCAGCTCAGTTCATCCTGTTCATGGTAAGAAGTCTGTGCATGCAGATTTTTTATTTTTGATTAGTGCTGATTTCCAATGCAATAAATCTGTAACTATAAAATGTGAAGTGGTGCTCTTAATTTTTGGTGGGTGTGCCTAAATTTTGGCTGGTGCTCTTAAATTTTTAAAGTTTGGAGCACCAGTGCTACCGAGCAAAAAGCGTTAATTTCGAGCCCTGTTTGTGGATGTAAAATACTGTGTAGTCTGAACCCAGCATAATCCGATAAAGAATAAAGGCTAGCAAACACACCTGTATCTCCTCATAGGCCTCGTCAACCGTGGTGACTTGATGCTGTTCGTGTAATGCAGGCTCATCACAGAAGAAGCACACCAGGCTCTTGTCACTTAAGCAGAAGAGCTTGACCTTTTCATGGTCTTTGCACGGATACGAGTTCCTCTGAGCATTGAGGATTGCATCCAGGGGGAAAGCGGTGTACCTCTCCACGATGTTGGAGAGCTTGAGGCTCGGCGATAGAAGGGGATCCGTGAAGGTCCTCCTGCACTCTGGGCAGTCTCGTGTCCCGTGATGCTCCTGTCTGCTCCAGTGCTCAGTGATGCACTTACGGCAGAAGTAGTGCTCGCAACCGAAACTCACTGGGTCTTGATAAATGCTCAGACAAATAGAACACAAGAGCTCGTCCTTCAGATAGCTAGCCATTTGAATCTATGGAGGAGTCGGTCATGTACTGTGCAGGTAGCGGGATGCACAAACCCTGAGCCTCTTAACCAGCTGGGCTTCCTACTGTGCTCTGTGAGGCTTGAAAATGACTCAGATGAAATTTTCTAGAAAACACAAAGCAAAAATAGAGAGAATAAGTAAGACATCTTCACCAACAGACATGCATTTATTATTAGACTCCCCCATGACTACGTTTCAAAGCTTTAGATATGGACTTTACTCTAAATTATCATGCATCGATGAGCAAGTGCTGATACAGTAAATCTTCCACTGATGGAAAGCAGATAAGGTTGATAATGTTGATATTACTTCATTTAAAGAAGACTCGTCTCAAAATCTGATTATTTGCTCTCATTATGCAGGACTCAATAGAACCTTATCAAGCCCATTAAAAAAATAATTACATTTTCATTAAGGAATCAAAACGATATTCCCTTGGCTAATTAAACGCATTCATTTTTAAAAAGGTTATTATATGCAGACTGTCACTCAGTCACCATTAGACATGTGCTGATATTGAACACAATACTATACTGGATAATGAACAAATTGCCATGAATAATTATTTATCATTTAAACCTTTAGAATCAGTATTGAAAGAACTCTTGTATGTAGATTGAAAAATAATTAATAAATGTAATAGAAGAAAAATGAATGAATAAAGCACAGATAAAAAAAGTATAAATATAATATATAATCACTTTTTTTTTTCAAATATTACCTTCTGGATTTTTAATAACCTTTTAATATTTTTGTCATGACATTATTTTACTTATTGTTACTTGTGCAGGTTTTCAAGATTTCCATGATATTGTCACATCCATTTAATGAACAAACCAAACAATTAAATAAATAAACTAATTATAAAACAGGTTAGTTTACAGTCTGCCACTCCACATCCATTCAATATTCAACAACATCTGCACAGAATGTAACATCTAAAACGAATAAAACACATGCAAACCCATGAATCTCTAAACCAGGTTATTGAGGTTGCCACCATAGACTTGCACTAAACTTAATTGGATCTCACCAAGTCCATTTAAATCAGCGGTGTAAAGAAATCTGTGTTTTTGAAACAAATGAAGACAGCAGAATTAATGATTCATTCATTCATTAATTCATTATTCAGCCTGACATGTTTACTGTTCCAAATTATTTTAAATGTTTCTCAAAATAAAATATTTTGTGTTTAATGGGGGGGGGGTTAGTTTTTTGCCCAGATATTTAAAAATAATATATTTTAGAGCAGTAATCACAATACCGTGAAACCGTCATATTTTTATCCAAGGTTATCATATTGTCAGAATCTTGATAATAACAGAATCGCAATCACATAATGAACAAATTGCCATGAATGGTTGTTTATCATTTAAACCTGTAGAATAAGAATTGAAAAAATTCTTATATGTAACGTTAGTTTGAAAAAAAAATATGAATAAATGTAATAAAAAAAATAATCTGGGTGTTATTCTGGATGATGGCTTGAGCTTTGACAAACAGATAAAAGCAGTGGTCAAATCCTGCTTCTTTCAGCTTCAACTTTTAAAAACAGTCAAATCTATTCTATCTAGAAAAAAATTGTAAAAAATAATCCATGCTTTTATTACTACTAGATTGGACTATTGTAACTCATTATACTTTGGGATTAGTCAGAAAACCTTATCCCGTTTACAATTAGTTCAAAATGCTGCTATTAGGTACCAAGAAACATGACCACATTACACCAGTTTTACGCTCTTTGCACTGGTTGCCTGTGCACTATCGAGTCACTTTTAAAATTCTTCTCTTGGTTTTTAAATCTCTAAATGGCCTGGCACCTTCTTATCTGTCAGACATGTTAATTGAGCATCAGCCTGGTCGGTCTCTTCGGTCATCAAACCAGAGATTGTTATGCATCTTTAAGTCGAGGCTGAAATGCAGAGGTGACCGTGCTTACGCAGTAGCTGGTCGTAGGTTGTGAAATGCTCTGCTTCTCTGTATTAGATCTGTTTCATCTCTGTCTGTTTTTAAATCTAGGTTGAAAACTTACCTCTTTGATTTGGCATTGTATCAATGAAAATTGCATGTTTTAGCTATAATTTTATATTTTTTTTTGTTGTAATGTGTATTGTAGGCATGGGCCGATATAAGATTCTGATGGTATGATAACCTTGAATAAAAATATCACGGTTTTACGGTATTGTGATTACTGCTCTAAAATATATTCTTTTTAAATGTCTGGGTAAAAAACAAAAATAAATTTCTCTTTTGAACACAATATATTTTTTTGAGAAACATTTATAATATTTTGAAACAGTAAACATGTCAGGCTAAATGAATCATTGACTTCTGCTGTCTTCATTGGTTTCAAAAACAGTTTTTTTTTTTTTACAATTTAAAAGGCATCTTTGGATATCTTTTCTGCTTAAGACACTGTTGTCCTAAAAAAACAAAAACAAAAAAAGTAAATAAAAAAATCTTACTCATAATTTAGGAACGATATTGCATAAAAGTTAACATTTTAAAACCTTGACTTTTTCAAACCGCAGTATACCATGAAAACGGTTATCGTCCTATGCCTAGTGTATTGTGCAGCACATTGGTCAACCTCTGGTTGTGTTTATTAGTGCTATATAAATGAAATTGAGATTGACATTGACAAAATAAAATAAAATGAATAAACCACAGTTAAAACAAGTATAGATGTAATTCACTTCTGTATCACTTTTTTTTTTTCAAATATTACCATTCTGGATTTTAATAACCTTTTATCATCCTGTTCCCCATAACATTATTTTACTTATTGGTATTTGTGCAGGTTTTCAAGACTCACATCCATTTAACGAATAAACCAAACAATTAAATAATTAAACTAATTATAAAACAGGTTAGTTTATACAGTCTGCCACTTCACATCCCTTCAATTTTCAACAACATCTGCACAGAATGTAAGATCTGAAACAAATAAAACACATGCAAAACCATGAATCTCTAAACCAGGTTATTTAGGTTGCCACCATAGACTTGCACTAAACTTAATTGGATCTCACCAAGTCCATTTAAATCAGCAGTGTAACGTACACATCAGAAAAGCTTCCGTACACCATGGCAATTCCACAAAAGTTACTAACATCACTGCTTTATTTCACATGACACCTTTTTAGCCATTCCTCATCCCCTTTCCCCGTTATCTTCATCGTGTTGTTTATCAAAGCCGGTTGCTAAATAATTAGCCAGCTAGCAGGATGTGTAAACAAATTTTCCATCTATTCGATCCTGTGCAAAAAACTGACAATATGACTTCATTCGCTTACCCAAAACGGTCCTGACGCGTTGTACACTGGAAGCAGCCGACTGTCACATAATTAGGAGAGCGGGTCGTGGTTTTAATTAAACATTTTCATCACGTCAGACCCTTCAAAAGCTGAAGCGACCGACCGACCGCACGCGCAGCTCCTCACAATCCCACTGCTCCACACTCGATCCAGAGGCGCACAGCAACGGAGCGAACCAACTCCACGCGGGGAGGGACATTAACACACATACTGTAGGCTGATACAACTCTGTCAGTATATTTATATGTGGAATAAGTTTCATTAATCAAAGAACTCATTTTCCCTATGTGATGATTATCTGGGCTGATTTCGTGAAATATTTAAGACGATCTTTTCCCCACAGATGAAGGGCGAATCCCTGCCGCTGCTGTGATGGTTCAGCTCAGGCTTCCTCATCACAGGCAGAAATGAGCATATGATAATATCAGTGATTGCTCGCACTCTGCTGGCGTGTTTGTAGGTCGAATATATTTTTATACGAGTTCAGCATACTGGTAAGTTCTTTTTAAAATAAAGACCAGATTTAAACCACAAAATCAAACCATACTTGATTATAACTTGTTATTTATTTGCTTGTCCTACATCCCATAAGAATATGTAGCCTACTGATATATTTTTGCACACCTTTATCTATTATTAATGTTCTATTATCGTAATTTATTTGTATTATAAGCCTTTTATTATTATATTTTTGTTATTTTGTATGATAATAACTGTTATAGTAATATTAATATCTGTTTTGTGTAATAATAATAATAATAATAATAATAATAGTAATAATAACATTGTTATTGTGGATAAATGCATTTGTATTATGATATATAACATTTACATTTTACATTTATGCAGTGGGTAACACAATCGCCTCACAGCAAGAAGGTCGCTGGTTCGAGCCCCGGCTGGGTCAGTTGGCGTTTCTGTGTGGAGTTTGCATGTTCTCCCCGTGTTCACGTGGGTTTCCTCCGGGTGCTCCGGTTTCCCTCACAAGTCCAAAGACATGTGGTATAGGTGAATTGTGTAAGCTAAATTGGCCGTAGTGTATGGGTGTGAATAGGAGTGTATGGGTGTTTCCCAGTGATGGGTTGCAGCTAAAGGGCATCTGCTGCGTTAAAAAATATGCTGGATAAGTTGGCGGTTCATTCCGCTGTGGCGACCCCAGATTAATAAAGGGACTAAGCTGAAAAGAAAATGAATAAATTTACGCATTGGGGGATGCCTTTATCCAAAGCGACATACATTGCATTGAAGGTACACATTTTATCAGCTCTCACTTTTGCTGCATGAGGATCAAACCCACAACTCATTTTTCTTTACCTTATTAGAACAATTTTTAAAACTTAGCACTATTCTCAAGGCATTTTGACCAAAATTAAATATTTTATGAATGATTTTCATATTGCAATATAAAAAAAACTAATCCAGGTTTGGGGCAAAGAAAATAAATAATTTTGAAAATAAATAAATGAAAAGAAATTAACTAAAAAAATAGGCTTTAAAAAATACAATAGCAGTGAAAGCAACAGCAAGAATAAGAAACTATTGTTGTTGAGGATAAATAAATATCTAAAACTATTATATATTTATTTATGCATCTAATCCTTCATTCATTCATTTTCTTGTCGGCTTTGTCCCTTGCGGGGTCGCCACAGCGGAATGAACCGCCAACTTATCCAGCACGATTTTACGCAGCGGATGCCCTTCCAGCCAAAACCCATCTGTGGGAACTTCCACACACACATTCACACTCATACACTATGGACAATTTAGCTTACCCAATTCACCTGTACTGCATGTCTTTGGACTGTGGGGGAAACCGGAGCACCCGGAGGAAACCCACGCGAACCCAGGGAGAACATGCAAACTCCACACAGAAACGCCAACTGACCCAGCCCAGCCGAGGTTCGAACCTACGACCCAGCGACGTTCTTGCTGTGAGCCAACAGCACTACCTACTGCGCCACTGGGTTGCCCTATTTATGCATCTAATATTATTATATATAACATTATATAATAAAATATTAAAATGCAGTTTTATTTTTGCAGCGGCGTGGTGGCACAGTGGGTAGCGCTGTCGCCTCACAGCAAGAAGGTCGCTGGTTTGAGTCCCGGCTGGGTCAGTTGGTAATTCTGTGTGGAGTTAGCATGTTCTCCCTGTGTTGGCGTGGGTTTCCTCCAGGGGCTCCGGTTTCCCCCACAAGTCCAAAGACATGCGCTGTAGGGGAATTGGGTAAAGCTAAATTGTCCATGTATGAGTGTGAATGAGAGTGTATGGGTGTTTCCCAGTAATGGGTTGCAGCTGGAAGGGCATCCGCTGTGTAAAACATATGCTGGATAAGATGACGGTTCATTCCGCTGTGGCGACCCCTGATGAATAAAGAGACTTAGCCGAAAAGTTTTATTTTTGCACTAAATATATACATTTATGCAATTATATTTATACAATATTAATAATTTTAAAACAGGATTTTTGTTTATATAAACATTTTGATTGTAATAAACTTAATTTTCTTATGAAAAAATGTATTTATGTGTAGGTGTATTCATAATTTGTATATCTCAGTGGGGATTTAAACCTGATTAGTATTGTGAGAGTTTATGAGTTCACTATAGTCAGTGGTGTAAAGTAACTAATTACAAATACTCAAATTACTGTAATTGAGTAGTTTTTCTCAGGAATTGTAATTTACTTAGTAGTTTTAAAAATGTGTACTTTTACTTTCCCTTGAGTACATTTTTACTGCAGTATCTGTATTTTTACTCCACTACTTTCTTTCAACCTGCAGTAACTACTTTATTTTTTCCTGTCTATGGGGATTAGAAAGCTTAGTCCTGTGATTCCTGTCCAATCAAATCGCACATACCGTAGAAGGTAAATCGCATAATAATGAAGTACCTCAAGACATGTGCGCTTTATAATTGCAGCAAACTGTTTGGAAGTATTAAAAACGTCCAAGAAGATGTTCAAAATCTTTACGCGCATTGACCCAGAGACTGTTTAGATGCATGTCACTGATGAGAAGATGACGGATGTTTACTGTATGATGACCGAAATGGCCTTAAACACCCTGCAGGCACTGGACATCAACATGGCGTCTGATTGACGTTGAACCCTAACGTCATGGGGACATTTTGTTTGGGAAAAGAAAATTGGGTTGACGTCAGAACTCAATGTCAGGCCAATGTCCAACCTAAAACCAACCAAATATCAACATCTAATAATGTTACAGCTTGACATTGTGTCAACGTTACCCCTATGACATCTATCAGACGTTGGATTTTGGTTGCCGTACCTGATGAATAGGCCCACACGGAATCTGCGTGCGCAGAATTCCGCATATTTTAAGCCAATCATTGATTCTGTTTATTTACTTGTGTAAAGGTGTGTAAATCTTTATTTATTCAGTTTTTAAATTAATTTCAGTAATATTATTGACTAATATAAAAATATTAATCTGATTTATTTACAGTTTTAAAGTAATTTATAGTTTGTAAAGTAATATTTTCTGTCTTTTAGTAGATATATTATATGAGAGACTTGCTTTGGTTACCAAATTAAGTAAATCTAATTGGATTTGCATTGTAAACATTAAATACACGTTAAAAATTTATTACTTTTTATTTCATATATTAAGGTTTTAGTTATGATACTCCCAAAATAATTCCACATAAATCTGCATATTTTTAACAAAATTCTGCGCAGAAATAGCAAAAAATGTCCGCAGATTCCGTCTGGCCCTACTGATGAATAAACGCCAGTATTTGACGTCATATATGACGTTGATTTAAGATGTTGGCTCGACGCTGGATTTTGCTCACCAACAACCTAAAATCAACCAAATATCAACGTCATTTGACGTCATTATTGGACATCAAAATAACATTGTCCTTAGCTGCTGGCTTGACATTTTTGGTCACCTGACATTACAACCTAAATATAACCTAATATTATTGTCTCATGATGTTGTGTGCCTTCAGGGCAATAACTAAATGCACTACAGAATGTTACGTTTACACACACATGCACAAATTACATGTAAACATATCAGCTTTTGACAGCATAATACTCACTACTCTTGAGTACTTTTAAAAGGTCTACTTTTTACTCTTACTTTGAGTAATATTTACAACAGATATTTTTACTCTACTTAAACTACATTTTTAGGCAAGTAATGGTACTTTTACTTGAGTATGATTTTTCAGTACTCTTTCCACCACTGACTATACAGTAGTTACTACTACAGTATGCTCTAGCATTCATTAGCAAAGTGTTGTAAATACTATGAAACATACAGTATATAACACACTTTACCATAGTACTATAGTATTTGCTATAAAGTAACATTTATTAATTTTCCTTTGGCTTAATCCCTTTATTCATCAGGGGTCACCACAGCAGAATGAACAAATGAACTTCCAGCTGCAACCCAGTACTGGGAAACATGCACACTCATTCATACTCATACACTACGGCCAACTTAGTTTATTCAATTCACCTATAGCGCATGTGTTTGGACTGTGGGGGAAACCGGAGCACCCGGAGGAAACCCACGCCAACACGGGGAGAACATGCAAACTCCACACAGAAATGCCAACTGACCCAGCTGGGACTTGATCCAGCGATTTTCTTGCTGTGAAGACAGTGCTAACCACCGAGTCACCGTGTCGCCTCCTATAAATTAACATATTTTTAATGTTGGTTATAAATTAGTTCTCTAGAGTCTTGTCTGAACAATGTTTAATACTTTAGGGAACACAAAAAGGAGAAGATATAGCCAGATTCTGCTGTTTCTCATTTGCACTGAAAGAGAGCTGTGAAATGTAGTTTATCCTGCACTGAACTGGCATTTAGGCCTACCTGAAACAGGAAGAACATGTTTCCTTGTTTATAATATTGCAGATCATAAGTAGTTAACCGTGGTTGACAAAACACAGATAGGCACTTAAGTAAAAGTACAGACATCCTAATAAAATAGTAATTCAGTAGAAGAATATGGACCTTTTCAATATTACTTACTGAAGGCAAAGTGTGAGTATAAAGTGTACTATAGTACAGTTCAAAAAACATTTTAGTATAGCAATTACTATAAATATTTTTTCATGTGGGTTATTATTCATTCATTTATTTTATTTTCAGCTTAGTCCCTTTATTAATCAGGGATCGCCACCGTGGAATGAACCACCAACTTATCCAGCACATGTTTTACGCAGCGGATGCCCTTTCAGCCGAAACCCATCTCTGGGAAACACCCATACACACTCATTCACACTCATACACCACGGCCAATTTAGCTTACCCAATTCACCTGTACCACATGTCTTTGGACTGTGGGGGAAACAGGAGGAAACCCACACGAATGCAGGGAAAACATGCAAACTCCACACAGAAACGCCAACTGACCCAGCCGAGGCTCGAACCAGCGACCTTCTTACTGTGAGGCGACAGCCCTACCTACTGCGCCACTGCGTCACCTAGAAATGAGTTATTAAAACTATTATGTTTAGAAATGTGCTGAAAAAATCTTCTCTCAGTTAAACAGAAATTGGGGAAAAAAATAAACAGGGGGGCTAATAAAGCTAACTTCAACTGTATACTGAATATGGAATTAAATCTGTCACATTTATGACAAACAAAACCTTCGTTTCAATTTTTTTCCCCACAACCCCGGATTACTAAAGGGACTAAGCCGAAAAGAAAATGAATGAATGAATGAACTCATTTCTAATAACCGATTTATTCCTCCGGAATTAATAATAAAAGAAAACAAATAGAGTGGGAGAGTTTAGCTGACACGGTTAACGCAGTGGGTTCTGAACATCAAATCAAATCAAATCACTTTTATTGTCACATCATCAGCAGCACGTGTGCTATGATGAGTGAAAAGCTTAGGTGCTGGCTCCAGACAGTGCAAAATACAGACAGTGTAAATACAACGACAGTGCAAAATACAGACAGTGCAAATACAACGACAGTGCAAAATACAGACAGTGCAGATACAACGACAGTGCAAAATACAGACAGTGCAAAATACAGACAGTGCAGGATACAGACAGTGCAGTATACAACAACATACTCACATAAAACAAGACAATGTAAAATTGGCAATGTTGACAGCGATACGTAGTGTACATCCAGCATGAAAAACAACAAAAATACAAGAAAAACATACAAAATGCAACGAAGTTTGATGGGAGCTCGCAACACGGCAGCCATGCTCAGCGCCATCTTGTGACGTAATCACAAGAACATCGCACTGTGAGTGAATTAAAAAAGAAATGGTCCGATGTAAAGGTGCAGGTTAAGAGGAGAACAGTGGCGCACCATCAAAGTGTAGACCGAACAGGTGGGGGAACTGGATGCTGAACTAACACCCTTTGAGGAGAGAGTTGCCTCAATTGTGGGCGACACTTTACTGTCTGAAGTAGTATCCATGTCTGTGGAAGACACGGATGTATTAAAGGAACACTTTGTTAGGGCGGTATAGCAGCACCCCTCCACTCTTATTAAGGCAGCGCCACCGGCATTTCAGCTGCCTAATCGCCCGCTCTAAAACTGACCGAGTGCGAGAATGGGCATCATTGTATCTGCGCTCTTGGTCGGTTTTGTGGGTTGTTGAGGGGGGGTTAACAGCCACGTCTTTAATGGATAACCGCGGTCTCCTGATAATAATTACACTCAATAAAATAAAATAAACTTAGCTGGAATAATATCTTTAAATGCTTTACTCACCAAGAAGCCACCCATCACGGTGAGGATGAATGAATCATGGGTTGACCAAGGCTACCTCACCACAATATTATATACTGTTCATATATATACTGTTCATTTACAAATGCTTTTATATGTTCTGAATCACATACTTGGTAAAAAAAAAAAATATTGTGTCAATTAAGCCATTTTATCAATTATAAATGAATAGCAATGTTTTTCACATGTTTTAGTGCGATACTTTGTAGTGTGCAATTTAACATAATTGCCTCTAGGAGTCGCCAATGGAAATAAACCAAACACACACAAGAAATACACGTACGCCAGACATGAAGTTGGCACGGACCAACGCACATTCTCACGTTAATTTCATCGTTAGTAAATCCAAACGCGAGCGTGAAATCTGGAATACGCAAAGTTTGTGTGCGTACGCAGCGTTGATACATGAGGCCCCAGGTGTGTGGTGCGCGCACTGGCGCCGTTGTCCTGTGGCTGCTGTCGCATCATCCAAGTGGATGCTGCACACTGGTGGTGGTGTGGAGACCCCCCCTCATGATTGTGAAGCGCTTCGGGTGTATGGCCACACATGATAAATGTACTATATAAATACACACATTACATTACATTCAAAGAGTACATGGTACTTAAAATCAGGTCTGATTCAAGCTTCAAAGTATAACACAAGCTAAAACCTGTTCAACTAAAAACATTAAAAATGGAGTGTCCCTGTAAACCATGGATATGAGAGAGAGAGAGAGAGAGAGAGTATAGTTCTATAGAGTATAGAGTTCTAGTATGGATTGGTATGTTTCTTGCTAGGTGGTTGCTAGGGTGTTCAGAGTGGTTGCTAAGGTATTGCTAGGGTGTTCTGAGTCATTGCTAAGATATTGCTAGGCGGCTGCTAGTGTGTTCCGAGTGGTTGCTCAGCAGTTGCTAAGGCGTTGCTAGGGTGTTCCAGGTAGTTATTAAGGTGTTGCTAGGATATTCTGAATGGTTGCTAGTTGACCACTGAGCAGTTATTAAGGTATTGCTAGACGGTTGCTAGGTTGTTCTGAGTGGTTGCTAGGGTATTCTAGGTGGTCGCTAGGGTGTTGCTAGGCGGTTGCTAAGGTGTTGCTAGGGTGCTCTAGGTGGTCGCTAAGGTGTTGCTAGGCGGTTGCTAGGGTGTTCTGAGTGGTTGCTAAGGCATTGCTAGGTGGTTGCTAAGGTGTTCTGAGTGGTTGTTAGATTGTTAAAAAGTCATTGCTTGGTGGTTGCTAAGACGTTGCTAGGTGGTTGCTAGGGTGTTCTGAGTGGTTGCTAGGCAGTTGCTAGGCTGTTTTGAGTGTTTGCAAATGCGTTGCTAGGCAGTTGCTAAGATGTTCTGATTGGCTGCTAGGTGGTTGCTGAGGTGTTGCCAAGATGTTCTAGGTTGTTGCTAAGGTGTTGCTAGGTGGTTGCTAGGTTTTGTATGTTTGCTAGGCCGTGGCCAGTATCTTCTGAGTGGTTGATAAGGTGTTGCTGGACAGTTGCTATGGTGTTCTGAATGGTTGCTAAGGCATTGCTAGGCAGGTGCTAAGGTGTTCTGAGTGGTTACTAAGGCGTTGTTAGGTGGTTGCTATGGTGTTCTAAGTCTTTTTTTTTTTTTTTTAAGGCGTTGCTAGACTATTGTTTATGTGTTCTGGATGGTTGCTAGGCAGTTGCTAGGGCAATCTAGGGGGTTAATAAGGTGTTCCTAGGCGGTTGCTAAAGTGTTTTGAGTGGTTGCTAGGTAGTTGCTAACATAAATTACCATGTTTCTAGCATAAATTAGCATGTCGTTAGCATTGAGTATGAATTAGAATGTCAGTAGCATGTTGCTAGTATAAACTAGCATGCCGTTAGCATGAATTCACATGTTTGCTAGTGTGATTAGTATGTTTGTTAGTATGTTTCCAGTATGGATTAGTATATTGTTAGTATGAATTAGCATGTTGCTAGTATGATTAGTGTTTCTGGTATGGATTGGTATATTGTTAGTATGAGTCGGTATGTTATTGGTGTGTTCAATGTAGTCAATGGCAGTTTTTTTTTTTTTTTTTTGGAAGTCTATGGGACAGTTGCTAGGGTGGCGTAAGTGGTTGCAAGGGTGTGGCTAGTAAGTTAAACGGTCATCGGTGATTGGCAGATTGGTAGTCTGAGTTAAATGGGCCCAACATTAAGTCTGACAGTCTGGCGGAAAGTTATGATTTTCTCAAGCCACCATACAGTAAATATGATATATTGAGTAATATGATGTATTATCTATATTTTAATTATAATATATATTTATAATATATATAAAAGGTTTTTAAATTTTATTTATTTATTTATTTATTTTTTTTACTACTACTACTACTATCTATTGCGTGTACTGTTTTTTTATTATATATATATATATATATATGTTACCTTTTCATGTAAACTTTAGAACTGCTTTGGCAATACTTTTGTAACATTTGTCATGCCAGTAAAGCAACTATTGAATTGAATTGAATTGAAAGAGAAAGAGAGAGAGAGAGAGAGAGAGAGAGAGAGAGAGAGATAGCATCCTGACCTGTGATGTTGTTACTTTTTGATTCAGAGAAATGACAATGGAATGTCTGTTGCTCATCGTTGCTAATGAACACCGTTTATTTTCTAAATGCATACAGTTAAAGAAAGCCCAGGTATTTAGCACCGACTCATTTCAGTAAAGCTCCTCCATTTTAATTAATCCCTGTCGTGAAACCACAGCAATGTGTGAATAGCACAAGTGCTGTTATTATGAGTAAGCAAACAGCACAGATAACGTTCGCTTCATGGCAAATGCTTGTTTTTCTCTCTATGACAGGAAATCCTGATGTGAAGCTGAAGCAGGGAATCAAAGCGACACCCTGCATTTCCTCCGGCGCGATGCATTGCAAGCTACAGCATGAATGAAGTCTGATCATATCGTTTTTGCACGCTTTCATTATGAACAGCGTATTTGTGCTGCAAACAATGAATGCAAACCGCAGCACGTCGGATTTTTACACATCGAAACTACAGAGATAAACAAGGCCCAGAACTGATGAATGCGTCTGACTGCATCGGGAAACGTATGAATCAGCAGTTTGTGTTGTTCCTGTAAAGTGTGGACAGGTGCTGGAAGACATCCTTGTTTCTTTTAAATACTTGTATTGAATGTTTTGCTGTGAGTCAAACTGCGAGCCTTTAGCATAACAGAAGCTGCAGGTCAAAGTTCAGCCTCTGAAGCGAGCGGGAAATGTGGGTGCAGATTGATGCACGGCCATTTTGTGGAAAGTTATTTCATAATAAGGATTAATCGAGTCTGGCAGAGAGGTTTCGGGTCGTTTTGAGGATTGTGAGGTTTGGTTATGAGTTGAAAAGTTCTAACAAGAAACATGTCCCTCCTGTTTAAGTTAATGACAGTGGGCTATATACACTCTTTTCATGGATACTCACATCAACATGGCCGGATTTAACCAATAAGCAGTTGTAGGGAGGTTACTTTGGAAATGTAATAGATTACAGATTACAAATGACTCTATTTAAAATGTAATAAGTAGTGTATCTTTTCAATTACTTTATAAAAGTAAAGTAACTGATTACATCTGATTACTTTTAAGTTTCTAATGGATATTTTCAACTAAATCATTTTCAAGCATTTATACCAAGCAGGTGTGACCTAGGGCTGGACAATAATTCGATATCAATATATATCGCGATAGAATTTTTTTCAATAACGATGATATGATTTTTATACCCATTTCCGATATTTCGATATAAATTCGCATATATATAAATATATATATATTATTATTTATATAAGATTATATACATGTATCACTTGTCACTGAATGACGTTCAGTGCTCAGCCGTCAGAAAGAGCGTGATCTATGTCACTTACATGATGACGAACAACACAGACACGCAGTGTTGCCAGATTGGGCGGTTTCCCGCCCAATTGGGCGGTTTTGAATCCAAGTTTGCGGGTAAAAAATAACATGGGCGGGTAGTGGATATTTGGGCGGTATTGTAAAGGTACACCCGCCTGCCCGTGATCAGCTGTAACCCCCCCACTATTCGTGAAACTTTGGACCGTTCCCCCCACTTTTCGTGAAATATAGGATGATCCAACCACCTGTCATACAATTTGGAGCGTCCAGCCACCCCCTCCCATTTCGTGATATTTATCAGGAATCAGGTTATTGCAAAGCTGATGAAGTAGAAAGAATGTGTTCAATAGAGCTATTAAATCTGTTAAATAATGAAAACTTGTTATATAAAATATTAGTCTATATAAATAAACTATATAAAATATATAAGAGATATTTATGTTAAACCTTTCAATTTAATTAGGTAATTACATACACAAATATAAATAGACAGATAAAACCCTTAAAGGACGTTCAAGATGAAAAGCAATTAGAATTATGAATATACTCAAACAACTCTTCTATTGCAAATATTAATGTAGCCTTTACTCTTTATGATTTTTAATTATTATAATTATTATTCTTTTTCTATGTTTTTTTACGATGTGGATGTCATAATTGTAAGATTTTGGTATTATTTTGATTGTTAAATATTCAGCATATACAAAAAAAAACACTGATAAAAGTTTCTGTTCATCACGTTGGTCAAGCTAACCCCAACAAACTGTCTATATATTATAAGCTGAGTCTGAGAGTTTTATTTATTTGATAGTTTATTTCACATTTCTTGCTTGTATAGGCTTAATACAAATAAAAAGTGAACAAATTTTTTTGTGCTGTTTTAATTTAAAAAAAAAGTTATAAGAGTCTGGAGGTATTATCGACTTAGCAAATTCACTTTGCAGACATTTGTAGGTACAGACATCCATTGTGTGCGTTCTTGGCAGTTTTTCCTTTCTTTTTAATATTGTCCATATCGATATCGGAATTATATCATATCGTGATATAAATTTTTGCCATATCGTCCAGCCCTAGTGTGACCTTACCACTCCATTTACTGCTAGAATTTCAAAATCTTTCATCACGAATTAAGATTATATTAATTAAAAAAACTAGACCTTATAACAAAAAATAGTTTACTGTTGTTACAAAGTCTAAATTTTAGTTAGTTTTGAGGGTGATTTTTGTGGCATTTGCTATTTAAAAAAAATCCATCTAAGCTATTTTTGCAATTTTCATTTTGAAATCGAAGCAACTTAAATCCAAGTCAGACATATCTTAGTGACCAATAAAACTGTCAATGAAACATATGAGGCAGAATTGTTCAGTTCAGTTATTTACTGCAAATAATATTGTACTAAACAGAAACAAATGATAGTATAACAGCAAAAACAGAAAATCCAATAAAACCAGGTGTTACACATTTAAAATACTATAGTATTTTATAGTAAAGGGAAATATTTAGGAATGAGCATTATATTGTATATATATTTACAACTCCTCATTAATACATTACACTACTTACTGTAGTATCATTAGTAACTATCATGAACTAATAGTAATTACCATAGTATACTTTAGCTTGTACTGCAGTAAACTATATACAGTTGAAACCTGAAGTTTACATACACTGTATAAAAAGGCACATAAAAAAAGGTGTTAATGCGACTAAACTTTTTCTCTTTTAGGTAAGTTAGGATTGTCACATTTGTTTCTGTTGTGCTTAATAGCAGAATAATGAGAGAGATATTTTTGGAGAAATTGTTATAACTTGAAAGTCAAGTTTACATACAATAAGATTATTATGCCTGGGGGCGGCAGCATCATGTTGTGGGGCTGTTTTTCTGCAGGAGGGACTGGACAACTTCACAGCATAGACGGCATCATAAAGAAAGAACATTATGTAGAAATACTGAAGCAACATCTCAAGACATCAGCCAGGAAATTAAAACTTGGCCACAAATGGGTCTTCCAAACAGACCATGACCCTAAGCATACTGCCAAATTAGTTCAAATGTGCTTTAAGGACAACAGAGTGAATGTTTTGGAGTGGCCATCACAAAGCCCTGAACTCAGTCCTATTTGTGGGCAGAGTTGAAGAAGCTTGTGCGAGCAAGACAGCCTACAAATCTGACTCAGTTACACCAATTCTGTCAGGAGGAATGGGCCAAAATTCCTGCAAACTATTGTGAGAAGCTTGTGGAAGGATACCCAAAACATTTGACCAAAGTTATACAGTTTAAAAGCAAAGCTAAAAAATACCAAGGAAATGTGTGTAAACTTTTGACTGTCTAGAAATTAATAAAAAAAATTCTCTAAAAAAAATTAACTCATTATTCTGGCATTTAGCAAATGTAAATGATTTAGGTAATCCTAACGGACCTGAAATAGTAAACGTTTAGTATGATTTACCATCAGACATATATATATACAGACCTCCTCTCCCTCAGTCATCTTTCCATCAAGCAAATTTCTTGTGTTAGCCTAATTGGTTGGCGACGTCACCGACCAGTGCGAGAGGTGGCAGTAACGCACCAACAAGTTTGTTGTCGACCACCGAAAAACAGGAAGAAGAAATAGTCACTCTCGCCCTCGTCCTCTCGGATTTACTTTCATCGGCTAGACACCGGCCTCACAGCTCCGTGAATGCCAGTGCCGTCACTTATTGATCCTCGATCGGTAAATGTAGCTTGTGTGGACGCTACTGCGCTACTTGACTAATAAAATAGCTTTGCTACTGAAAAACTATTTGATTTAGAAAGTAGCGACGCTACCGCCAAAAAATATAGTTATAGCAGAATAACACCGATTTAATAAATGGCATCCTGCATATCAAAAACATATCCCAGAGTTTTTAAAGAATATTTTTAGATGTAACCCCATATGTAATCTTTAACATTTTCATAAGTAACTGTAATTTAATTACACATTTTTTCCTCAGTAACTGTAACGAATTACTGTTGTAATTAAATTACGTAACGCCGCTACATGTATGTAGTTACTCCCCGACACTGCCAATAAGCAAAGTAAGCAGTATCCGTTATTTAAGTATCCGTTATGTTAATGTACAAAATAAACCTGATTTAACGGCCATGGACTGGGATTGAATCGTCTTCTTTTATAATTGTACTGACATGCTGCTGTGGTGATAAAGATGGTAAAATCACTGTAATTCATTAACATGCACTGTTTTAAAACCTTTTAAACTTGTAAAACTCACTCTTGATCACATTTAATGATGATCACAGTGAGCTGAACAGATCTTTTAATCCCGGTTGATTTGCGCACGCCCTGTCTTGTTGATATGATTATACGTGGTACTATGGAGACATGTTAATACGTGGCTGTCAATTCGGTGGGCGGGGAAACCGCACTCCTACATCACGTTGCGGTGGGCCTCAAAATGGGAGGGATTTAGATCCTATTTTAACGTCATGAAATAAAATAAAAAAGAGACTTCTTATTGTGTTTCTATCACTCCAATATGACTGTGGACACACTATATCTGCACACAGTTCTGTCCAAACAGCTTACAAAAGATTATATTCATCATAGGTGCCCTTTAAACTAAAGTGTTACCTAAAAAAAGATACCACAGTACAACCAAAATAAAAACTCTTACAACATAAACACTCACACCTCTAAATAACAACGTTACAGCATCCAAAAACGTGCTCTTGCTCGAAATAGCTAGAACAGATCAAGCGATTACTCAATGAGCTCCAAATGCAAACCAGGCTTCCTGAAGCGATCCCACAACAAACAGACTGTGGCTTCCATCACCTGCAGAACAGCAGAGCATCCAAAGCATGATCAATATTTAATCAGCTTCTAAAGAGAGACTCGTCTGATTCTTTAAGTCTGTTAACACCTGTATCGACCCGCTGCTGCAGGCTGTCCTGCGGCCCCATATTAACCATACACCTTCATCTTAAAGAGCGTTTTGTGCCGGTGGTCTGACTGTGAGACAGATGTTCTGGCCGCAGTTCGCTCTCTTCACTTCCACTGCTGTCAGTGAAGGAAATACAGAAATCAAAGACACTCGGCCTGAATAAAAGATGATTGTGAAAGATTCCATTTTTTAAAATAAACGTCTTATATTTTTCACCAGGTGAATACTGTGAATGCATCATTCATATCCTGCATTGTAAACATATATCTGGGAATTAGCAGATTATGTATTTTGCAGCCTGATCTCACGAGGAAACGTAAGTATTTTATGTTAGGCTAATTCGTACGAGTTCAGTCGTACAAAAATGTACGATTTTAAAAAGGAGGCGTGGCACCTAACCCCACCCCTAACCTCAACCGTCATTGGGTGATGAGAAAATCGTACTAATTTGTATGAATTAGATCGTACGAATTCATACGAATTAGCCACTAATTCAAAACGTTACGAATTGCCGTGAGACTGCGTTGGTATTTTGGGATTCAAGATTTAAAGGGCACATATGATGAAAATGTTTAGACAGAACTGTGTGTGTTCAGTTATATTGGAGTGCTAAAAACACAATAAGTCTCTTGTTTTTTTTTTAATTCCTGGCATTAAAATAGGATCCAAATCCCTCCCATTTTGAAGCCGTAGGAGTGCAGTTCCCCCCGCCCACCAAATTGATTGACAATACCGTATTAACATGTCTTTGTAGTAACATGTATAATCATATCCACAAGACAGGACATGCGCAAAGCAACTGGGAATAAAAGATCTGTTGAGCTCTCCGTGATCATCAGTCATCATCAAATGTGATCAAGAACAGTGTTGCCAGATGTAGCTGACTGATTCCAGCTCAATAACTATCCAAAACCCGCCGAAATGCACAGTCCCAGTTTTCACGAAAAGTGTGTGTGTAGAGTGTGTGTATAGGGGGGTTGACGGGCGCAATTTTTCCAAAAAGTTTTTTCTTTCCAAAATATACACTACCCGCCTATGTACACATTTTACAATCGGATTCAAAACCGCCCAATCTGGCAACACTGATCAAGAATGAGTTTTACAAGTTTAAAAGGTTTTAAAACAGCGCATGTTTGTAATGAATTACAGTGATTTTACCATCTTTATCACCGCAGCCGTGTGTCAGTACAATTATAAAAGAAGACGCTTCAATCCCGGTTTGTGAACGTTAAATCAGGTTTATTTTGTGCATTAACATAACGGATATCCACACAGCAGTGGTGTAGCGTCCTGGTTAAAAAGTTGATTAAGTCTTTCACTGATGGTTCACGATTCATTTATTAGTCACACTCCACAGTATTATTAACCATCACTGCATCATGAATCACTGTAAGAACTAGAGAGAAAGTAAACAAACAACAAACACAAATAAATCGCAATAGTCAAAAAACACTAAGCCAACATCAACAATCAAACATTAATCTTAAACAAATAAACCAAATTACCTTATTTTTCCCTCAAACAAGGAGCTAAAACTCATGAAAGAGGAATCCGTGAAGCAAGCGTATACCTGTGCCCCTTTTACCGTGTTTCACCTAGCGTTCCATGCTTTGTTTTCATTCATAACTACACGCAATATATATCCGCTAGGCTCCGCAATTTGATGTCATAATTAAAGTCCCCAAACAACTTAATTCATTCAACAAATCAAACCATATACAACAAAATAACAAAAATAAAATTCTAAATAATAAACAAAGTAACGCATTGTTTCAAGTTTCTTTACAAGTGGATATTAACCTGTATCCTGTCACATTTGCCGTGCAAAGTTAAATGTGCTGTGTGTGTGTATGTGAACTTTGTAACGACATTGTGTGTGACTCATCATTGCAGAAAGGCTTGAATTAACTCCACAACAAATACATCAAATAATCATTGGGAAAGTTCTTACTGTAGTATTTCTCACAAACTTTACGTGAGATCTGCTTCCTTCATGTCTGCCGCTGTGCTGTTTATCTGACGCAGATAGAGACACTCTTGACAGGCACCAGTGACGGCTGGTCAATAGAGGGCGCTGGGGCGCCGCCCCCGTCAAGTTAGACTCCTTCAATATGTCAATATTTATTATCACAAATATTAACAAAATAAATTGATTTATTTATAACATTCTAACATTTATTGTAGTCATACTAACATTTATTGAAAAAAAAAGTATGAACAATATTTTTTCATATGTGTGCGGGGCGCCGGACTAATGGGTGTCTATGTAGGTACACAAACTTTTGCAAAGCATGTGATATGACGATAAGCTCTAATTGGCAGGTTTTAAATTGTCCTTAGGGCGCAGCGCTCTGCGCCCCGAACCCTCCCATTTTTGTTGTTAGAACGAATCATATTTGTTTTTATATGATTGGACCATTCTCACTTAGACTGTTCACTCAGCAGCAGCTCGTCAGTTAGCTGTGCTGACCTTTAATCATATAGTGAAAGCAAGTGCAAGATGAAGGAAAATTCTGTTGTATCTTTGCAAAGATATCCGTTCACAAGGCGTTTGGATGATGAAAAAAAAAGAATCAAGGAGCTTGGACCAGATCGACCTTCCTTGCAAAACTAATGAAAACAAATTCACCAGTAGTCAAGTGATGGCGAGCGCGAGTACACTCGGGGCTTTTCCAGCCTTTTACTATTTTCATGTTTGCTGTTTCAAACAGCATGACGCAAGAGAGGCTGAATGCATTGGCCATGCTGTCAATAGAGAAGAGACTGGTGACTGAGATGACTGACTTTAACCAAAAGGTTATTGAGAAATTTTCAAGCTAGAAAAAAAGGAGGACATAATTTATTTTCAAGTAGTGCTACTGGCCAGTGATTAGGCAACATTTATGTGTGTGTGTGTTTACTGATTATCTTGATTACTTCATTACTTATAAACCCAAATTAAACTAAAATGAACTGATTTGTGATGCATTTATTGTATGCTTTAGTCATTTTTGTTTTTTGGTACGTCACCTGAAAAATGGCTTTTA
This sequence comes from Danio kyathit, assembly GCA_903798195.1. Lineage (NCBI taxonomy): Eukaryota > Metazoa > Chordata > Actinopteri > Cypriniformes > Danionidae > Danio > Danio kyathit. Next base: position 48,014,896 of record LR812529.1, read on the forward strand.
AAATGCACCCCCCTCACATTTTTTAACACCAGCCGCCACTGACAGGCACGTGGGAACGGTGAGCGGGGAGAACTAGCATTAAAGGTACAGGCAACAAAAACAGCTACATCGTGTTCAGAGCAGAAAAGTCTAATGTTCTGAAAGCTATAATCAATAATCTGATGGGTGTTTTGAGCTGAAACTTTACAGACACATTCTGGAGACACCAAAGACTAATCTTAAATCTTGAAAAGGGGGAAAATACTGTAGGTGCTCTTTAATATTTCCCTATTTATTTATGATTTTGAATTGCATTATGAGAGCTTGATCTTTCTTCCAACAACTTTTATCTTGAAAAGTTTGAAAAAAGTTTCTTTTACTAATTTTTTTAATAGTTTAAAGTGATCTATTGTCTGGGTTGGTGTTGTATATTACGCTACAAAAAACTTATAAACATTAAATATTTCTCTTTATATTATTTCAAACTACTAAAATGTCAATAAACGTCACTTTGTTCAACTGTAGAGTTAAATTTACAACATCAGAAGTCAACATCAGAGCAGAGATCAACATCCCATAATGCAATTCACAACTGTAAATAAACGGAAAACACTTAAAACTGTTAATTTACTGTCATTTTTTTTTTGTTAAATTCTGTTAAATAATTCATCCAAACACTCAAAAATAAAATACTGGGTTGTTTTAACCTAATGTTGGGTCAAAAATAGCACAAATTAAACCGTTGGGTTAAAAATTGTCAAATAATCTGGTCACACATTACAATTACTAACATGAACCATTATGAATAATACAGTTACATTTAGTCATTTAGCACAGGGGTTCCCAAACTTTTCAGCCCGCAACCCCCAAAATAATAATGCCAGTGACTCGCACCACCTCGGAGGCGGTTATTAATATACAAATGTTGCGCACACAACAATAGGCCTATATAAACAAGAGCATAATGACAACACAAAAACCTCCAGCTCTGCACATTTACCATGTCTACTTCACCAAACACACCTGATTCAGATCATCAGCTCATTAACAGAGACTGAAAGACCTGGAATGGGTTTGACAGACAAAGAAGACATCCAAAACATGCAGTGCTGGTGGGCCTCCAGAAACGTGGTTGAGAAACACTGGGGTAAAGAGTCATACTTACTGTAATACTTGGAAGTATTTATTCATTAACATTTACTAATATCAATATCCATATTGATTATCTAACCAAAGCACTGCAAGTTCACATGATCAATGGAAAATTTTATTTCCATTATTGTTAACAAAGATGAACAGATACTGTAGTATCTTTTAACTAACACAATTACCAACACAACCTCATTGTAAAGTGAAAACATGAAATTTAACTGCAAAATTAACCCAACTTAGGGTTAAAACAAACCAGCATTTGTTTTAGTATAATGAACAGTAGCAATAGCTTTCCCAATAGAAAACAAATACAGACAAACAATATAAAGAATATTGCTTTATATTTACAAAAAAGGTATTTACAAGTGTAAAAAAACTGGATAAAAATAACTCTATACATATCTGTAATTGTCTTTGGCAAAAAACAACAACTTGGCAGAGCAATACATTCAACTTCTATTGTTATCTTTAAGTTTGATAAGATTGTGTTGTATCACAGGGTTAATTTCTCATTTCCCTTACATAATTACTCATAAAAATTATACAAAATATAAAAAAACCTAACAAACAGAATGACAGTTTGTAATGGAGGTAGAGAAAATAACCACTAGGTGGTGCAAACTTCATTTATCAGAACTATTGTACACTTCAGGAGCATTTTATGATCCCAATGTTTGTCAATTACTAAATGAAGTAAAGATATAAAATAATTAAACTTCACTAATGTACAGAATCAGGACTAGAGGTCGACCAATATATCAGTAAGACCAATATTTGGTATTTTTAAATGATCATCATTACCTCTGCATAACCTGTTTGAGGACTTCATTTGCAGAATGGCAGAAAGTCTGATGCATTTTGGTAATTGTTAATCTGAATGCCCCGGTAATTATGTTTGTCATTTACTCCAATCAAACTAAGAAATTAAATCAGACTTCAACTGTCCCGACTTCTTAAAAATCATTTACACTAAAGCAGCAATGTACACTGTAAAAAGCGAGTTACTTTAAAAAAGTGAGTGAACCCATTGGTTTTAAAGCGATTAGTTTGCTTTACTTAAAAAAGTGAGTAAACCCATTGCTTTAAAATGATCAAGTCAATGAATTAAGTGCATAATTATAAAATTTACATTACATCAACTTAACCATTCCAAGTTTCAACAGATTTACTCACTTATTTAGGTAGTCATCTTATTGCTTTTAAGGTGATGGATTCACTCACTTTTTTAAGTGAAGTAACTAACCACGTTTTACACTGCATGTAATCTTAACCTGTAATGATACAAAATCTTTTTTTTTAAATAATGCACTATATCTTACAATACAAAGTCTTCTTAAACCATTGTTTATATAAAATGGACTCAAAAATTCCTAAATGCAATGTAATCTCAGCACAAATAAAGTGTGTCCCTTAATTGAGTAAAACATCCAATTAGAAGACATTAAATGAACTGAAAAACTCCTGACTGCTTAAACAGCAATACAAACCTTCAATTAATTGAAGTGCAAATAAGTGCAATACATGTTCCTCTCTTTAACATAACTTTGCATAAAAGCATTTAGCAAACGCCTTTATCTGAGGGTACACATTTGATCATTAAGGAGACAGTACATGAACTGAAACACTAATTAGCCCTTAAACAGTAACATGAGCTTTTTTGCAACAAGAAATTGCCATTTTTATCCTTGTTTAGCAAAAAATGCATGTAAAATTATGTATTAAAACATGAATTAGTGCACAGAACATTAAATGGTACTTAAGTCGAAACATAAACATCTAGTTTAACCCAGCTATTCCAGTTTAACATTATATTACATTCAGATAGCTTTGGTCAGTTTGTTTGTTAAAAGCATCTAACCAGAACACACTGACTGAAGATAAAAAAAATACTTATCTATTATGTATATATACACAGTTGAAGTCAGAATTATTAGCCCCCCTGTTTATTTTTTTTCCCCCAATTTCTGTTTAACAGAGGGAAGATTTTTTCAACACATTTCTAATCATAATAGTTTTAATAACTCATTTCTAATAACTGATTTATTTTATCTTTGCCATGATGACAGTAAATAATATTTGACTAAATATTATTCAAGACACTTCTATACAGCTTAAAGTGACATTTAAAGGCTTAACTAGGTTAATTAGGTTAACTAGGCAGGTTAGGGTAGTTAGGCAAGTTATTATATAACGATGGTTTGTTCTGTAGACTATCAGAAAAAATTAGCTTAAAGGGGCTAATCATTTTGACCTTAAAATTGTGTTTAAAAAATTAAAAACTGCTTTTATTCTAGCTGAAATAAAACAAATAAGACTTTCTCCACAAGAAAAAATATTATCAGACATGCTGTGAAAATTTCCTTCCTCTGTAAAACATCATTTGGGAAATATTAAAAAAAAAAAAAAAAAAACATTTAAAGGGGGGCTAATTATTTCGACTTCAGCTGTATATATGAATAATAATAATAATAATAACAATAATAATAATAATAATGCAATATATGCAATTTTGTTCATCAAAGTTTAACATTATATTGCATTCAGATATCTGGTAAATGCATTTAACTGTAGACGTTTAAGCAGACACCAATCAAACTAAAAGCAGATAATCAGCTTTTAAGTGGTATACTGAGAGCCTGGTTTAAAATAATGTCATTTCTTGTTTATATTTGACATTACATTGCAATTAGGAATCTCCAAACCCCTTTAAACAAATTAATCTTTCAGCAACCCTGCTATTAAAGGGACAGTTCACCCAAAAATTAACCTTCTATCAGCATTTACTCTTCTTCCAAACCTGCTTGAGTTTCTTTCAACTGTTGAAAAAAAACATCCATTGACTTCGATAGTATATTTTGTTCATACAAAAGAAGTCAAATGCTACTTTCTCCCAACATTTCTCTGTATATCTTCCTCTGTGTTCAACAGAAGAAAGAAATTCAAGTTTAGAACTACTCGAGTGTGAGTAAATGGTCAGGAGATGGTCATTTTTGGGTGAACTGTCTCTTTAAGACATTAAAAGGTGATAACACACTTAATTACATAGCTTAATACATACTATATACACATCAGTCTTAAGGACAGGACACACCAAGCCGATGGTCGGCTGTTGAGCTTTGTCAGTCCGGCTAGTTGGTTTGGTGTCCCACACATCGCTTCTCATCGGGTTAACATTAGAGCAATTCATCATGTCGAATTAGCATTAGCTGAAGAGAACACTCTGATTGGTTATTTAGCACGAGTGTGACGTAGAGAAGAGACATAGCAAGTAAAGAATTCAAGCGAAAAGGGAACATAAAAAGATTCTCAAATTTGTGGAATATTTGCACAAGCGAATCCAGCGGCAATTCTCTCAAAGGCTCTTCTTTTAGTCTGCTTTTTGCTTGGTGTGTTCACGCACAGCATTGTTTTGGCCGAGATGTGATCCAACACAAGGCGACAACATAGTTAGGTTTCGTTGTTGCTAGTTGTTTGGCGTTGGCTTGGTGTGTCTCGGCTGGCCCAGTTCAGTATGTCCAATCATTCGTTCTGAGTGTTCACGCACAGCTTTTTGGGCCAGACGTAATTCAATGCGAGGTGACAAGACAGTTAGGTTTCGTTGTTGCTAGTTGTTTGGCGTTGGCTTGGTGTGTCTCGGCTGGCCCAGTTCAGTATGTCCAATCATTTGTTTGGAGTGTTCACGCACAGCTTTTTGGGCCAGACGTAATTCAACGCGAGGTGACAACACATTTAGATTTTGTTGGTGCTAATTGTTTGGCGTTGGCTTGGTGTGTCCCGGTTGGCCCAATTCAGCATGTCCAATCGTCCGTTTGGTGTGGTCATGGGCAGTTTTTTGGTCCAGATGTGATCTAATGCGTGGCGACAACACAATTAGATTTCATTGGTGCTAGTTGTTTGGCGTTGGCTTGGTGTGTCCCGGTTGGCCCAATCATCCGATTGGTGTGGTCACGAGCAGTTTTTTGGTCCAGAAGTGATCCAACACGAGGTGACAACACAGTTAGGTTTCCTTGTTGCTAGTTGTTTGGCGTTAGCTTGGTGTGTTTCGGCTGGCCCAATTCAGCATGCCCAATCATCCGTTTGGTGTGTTCACACACAGCTTTTTGGGCCAGACGTAATTCAACGTGAGGCGACAACACAGTTAGACTTCGTTGGTGCTAATTGTTTGGCGTTGGCTTGGTGTGTCCCGGTTGGCCCAATTCAGCATGTCCAATCGTTCGTTTGGTGTGGTCATGGGCAGTTTTTTGGTCCAGATGTGATCTAACGCGTGGCGACAACACAATTAGATTTCATTGGTGCTAGTTGTTTGGCGTTGGCTTGGCGTGTCCCGGTTGGCCCAATTCAGCAGGTCCAATCATCCGTTTGGTGTGGTCACCAGCAGTTTTTTGGTCCAGACGTGATCCAACACGAGGTGACAACACAGTTAGATTTCGTTGCCGCTAGTTGTTTGGCGTTGGCTTGGTGTGTCCCAGTTGGCCCAATTCAGCATGTCCAATCATCCGTTTGGTGTGGTCACGAGCAGTTTTTTGGTCCAGACGTGATCCAACACGAGGTGACAACACAGTTAGGTTTTGTGTTACTAGTTGTTTGGCGTCAGCTTGGTGTGTCTCGGCTGGCCCAGTTCAGCATATCCAATCATTCGTTTGGAGTGTTCACGCACAGCTTTTTGGGCCAGACGTAATTCAACGCGAGGCGACAACACAGTTAGACTTTGTTGGTGCTAATTGTTTGCCGTTGGCTTGGTGTGTCCCGGTTGGCCCAATTCAGCATATCCAATTGTCCGTTTGGTGCGGTCACGAGCAGATTTTAGGGCCAGACGTGATCCAATGTGAGGTAACAATACAGTTAGATTTTGTTGGTGCTAGTTGTTTGGCGTTGACTTGGTGTGTCCCAGTTGGCCCAATTCAGCATGCCCAATCATCCGTTTGGTGTGGTCATGGGCAGTTTTTTGGTCTAGAAGTGATCTAACGCGGGGCGACAACACAATTAGATTTCATTGGTGCTAGTTGTTTGGCGTTGGCTTGGTGTGTCCCAGTTGGCCCAATTCAGCATGTCCAATCATCCGTTTAGTGTGGTCGCAAACAGTTTTTTGTTCCAGACGTAATCCAACACGAAGTGACAACACAGTTAGATTTCGTTGCCGCTAGTTGTTTGGCGTTGGCGTGGTGTGTCCCGGTTGGCCCAATTCAGCATGTCCAATCATCCGTTTGGTGTGTTCATGCACAGCTTTTTGGGCCAGACGTAATTCAACGCGAGGCGACAACACAGTTAGACTTCGTCGGTGCTAATTGTTTGGCGTTGGCTTGGTGTGTCCCGGTTGGCCCAATTCAGCATGTCCAATCGTCTGTTAGGTGTGGTCACGGGCAGTTTTTTGGTCCAGACGTGATCCAGCATAAGGTGACGACACAGTTGGGTTTCGTTTTTCGCTAGCAGTTTGGTATCGGTTTGGCAACTGAGGTCCTGACTCTCTGAGGTCATTAAAAATCCCAGGATGTCCTTTGAAAAAAAGTCGGGGTTTAACCCCGCCATCTTGGCTAAATTTGTCCACTGATCTGATTATTATCATTCATTCATTCATTCATTTTCTTGTCGGCTTTGTCCCTTGCGGGGTCGCCACAGCGGAATGAACCGCCAACTTATCCAGCACGATTTTACGCAGCGGATGCCCTTCCAGCCGCAACCCATCTCTGGGAACTTCCACACACACATTCACACACTATGGACAATTTAGCTTACCCAATTCACCTGTACTGCATGTCTTTGGACTGTGGGGGAAACCGGAGCACCCGGAGGAAACCCACGCGAACCCAGGGAGAACATGCAAACTCCACACAGAAACGCCAGCTGACCCAGCTCAGCCGAGGTTCGAACCTGCGACCCAGCGACGTTCTTGCTGTGAGGCAACAGCACTACCTACTGCGCCACTGGGTTGCCACTGATTATTATCAGATCTATTTAAATGAGCGAATCCCTTCTTGTTGAGTGACAATTACTGTGGTAATACTGTTTTGTTTACTCTTTGACTGTGCACGTCAGACGTTCGGTTTCCCATTGTGGAATGAGAAAACATACACTGCTCTCTGCAGAGAAGAAAACACATCCTTTTGCAAGGCTAGTTGTTTGGTGTCAGCTTGGTGTGTTTCAGCCGATACAAACAAACCTTTTTAAAGTGTGATGTTCAGTATAGGAACGGGCCACTCTCCTGCACTGACTGCAACGCTTCTTTGCCGTCCTCTTGTTGGCAGGATGATGTACAGACCTCCTCTTGAGAAAGCGGCACCTGGGCTTCTGCATGCGGCGTGAGAGTGGACGGGTTGATGGGGATGGAGCAGGACGCCGCGGCTGGGTTGAGCTGGCAGTTGAAGGTGGCCGTGATGCTGAGATTGACCACCGGACTGGAGACGGACGGACATTCGTCCTGACTGCTGCGCTCCAGCCACTCACTGCTGCTGTGGCTCTGACTGCAGTCCGGCTGACTCTGACTGTCTGATGAGCTCATGGACGGCTCCGTCTGGGTTCTGTCCACATGTAACAGATGCTGATGGTCAGGTGTGCTGCTCTGTGAGGGATCCTGCTCCACCTGGAGACCACAAAAGATGAGCAGAATGCCACAATGCAGTGTGATTCGCTTCATATTGTTTGATTTGTTTGCGCAAAAAAAGCTTTTGACTCATTTCTAGTCCAAATATCTACAAATTCTTAAATCATTGTAGTCTTGTTTTCAAAAATAATGTTGAAATTGAGTGATTCTTGTTCTTAAAACAAGCAAAATATTGTGTTAATGGGGTAAGAAAAAAAATCTTGTTTTTCCTTTTTATATAAGATTATTTTACTTACCCCATTGGCAGATTATTTGGCTTTATTATGGTTTATTATTGATTTATATATTATATACAGCAGATTAGCTCCAGATTTGACTTAAACTGATGAGTCTAATGTACAGTGCATCCTGAAAGTATTCATAGCGCTTCACTTTTTACACATTTGTTTATGTTACAGCCTTCCAAAATGGATTCAATTCATTTATTTCCTCAAAATTCTCCACACAATCCCCCATAATGACAATGTGAACAAAGAGTTTTTGAAATTGTTGCAAATTTATTAATATTAAAAAACCTGAAAAATCACATGTACATCAGTATTCTCAGCCTTTGCTCAATACTTTGTTGATGCACTTTTGGCAGCAATTACAGCTTCAAGTCTTTTTCAATATGATGCCACAAGCTCGGCACACCTGTCTTTGGGAATTTTTGCCCGTTCCTCTTTGCAGTACCTCTCAAGCTCTATCAGGTTGAATGGAAAGCGATGGTGTACAGCCATTTTCAGATCTCTCCAGAGATGTTCAATAGGATTTAGATCTGGGCTCTGGCTGGGCCACTCAAGGACATTCACCGAGTTGTTGTGAAGCCACTGCATTGATATTTTGGCGGTGTGCTTTGGGTCACTGTCCTATTGGAAGATGAAACGAGGTCAAGAGCACTCTGAAGCAGGTTTTCATTCAGGATGTCTCTGTGCATTGCTGCATTCATCTTTCCCTCTATCCTGACTAGTCTTCCAGTTTCTGCTGCTGAAAAACATCCCCACACCATGATGCTGCCACCACCATGCTTCACTGTAGGGATGGTATTAGCCGATGCCTGGTTTTCTCCAAACGTAACGCCTGGCATTCACTCCAAAGAGTTCAATTTTAGTCTCATCAGACCAGAGAATTTTGTTTCTTATGGTCTGAGAGTCCTTCAGATGCCTTTTGGCAAATTCCAGGCAGAGAGTGGCTTCTGTCTGGCCACTCTACCATCAAGCCTGGTTGGTGGATTGCTGCACAGATGGTTGTCCTTCCGTAAGGTTCTCCTCTCTCCACAGAAGAACGCTGGAGCTCAGACAGGGTGACCATCGGGTTATTGATCACCTCCCTGACTAAGGCCCTTCTCCCCCGATCACTCAGCTTAGATGGCCGGCCAGCTCTAGGAAGAGTCCTGGTGGTTTCAAACATCTTCCACTTACGGATGATGGAGGCCACTGTGCTCATTGGAACTTTCAGAGCAGCAGAAATGTTTCTGTAACCTTCCACAGCCTTGTGCCTCAAGACAATCCTGTCTCGGAGGTCTACAGACAATTCCTTTGTCTTCATGCTTGGTTTGTGCTTTGACATCCACTGTCAACCCTGGGACCTTATATAGACAGGTGTATGCCTTTTCAAATCATGTCCAATCAACTGAATTGACCACAGGTGAACTCCAATGAAGCCGCTGAAACATCTCAAAAATGATCAGTGGAAACAGAATGTATCTGAGCTCAATTTAGAGCTTCACGCCAAAGGCTGTGAATACTTATGTTCATGTGATTCTTCAGGTTTTTATTTTTAATAAATTTGCAACAATTTCAAGAACTATTTTTTCACATTGGCATTATGGGGGATTGTGTGCCAAATTTTGAGGGAAAAAATGAATTTAATCCATTCTGGAATAAGGCTGTGACATAAAAATGTGTAAAAAGTGAAGCGCTATGAATACTTTCCGGATGCACTGTATATGCAGAAAAACAATATTGTAAAGCATCCTATAGAAATATTAATTAAAAAAAGAGATTTGTTAGGGGTGGACCCATATACTGTATGCTGAGCACTGATATAGTAATTAGCTTGTTGGATACTAAGTCTGCACTAAGTAATTGCTTTAAATGAGTTCTTTAAAAATAAATAAGTGTTTCATGGTATATAATACACTTAAAAACTTACCGTGTTGGTATCTGTGATGGGAACTTTTGTTAAACCTGCTGGAGAAAGAACAAAATGTCACCGAAAGCATACTGAAACCATATTGATCAGGATGATAATGATTTAAAGAGAACACAACGTGAATCTGAACAGCTGATAGCATTTAGCTGAAGAACAAAAATCTGATCTTGATTGAAATGATCATACCTTTTCGTTCTCGTAACTTGCAAGTAACCACCGTCATAACCAGAATCAGCAAAACCAGCACAACAGCACCTGGAAAGACCAGAGAAAACCAAAACCACTGATGAAGAGCTCAGATGGAGGAGAGCAAACCAATGCATTACAGGGAGAGTGAACAATTCAAGCAATGTCACAGAAATACAGTTAAAAGTGACTCATTGACATAATTTAACTCAAGGCTGGTTAAAGATTCACTAACAATACAGTACCAGGCTTACTCATCTGGATGGATGGTACGATATTGTCCTTTACAGCACCAGTGTAAATTTATAGTATTACTCATGAAGAGCATGAAGAACTAGGTGTATATTCTTATGTTGTTAATAAAATTTTAGTTTTCATTTTTCCCATAGGGATTTTAAACTTTTATTAAAGCATTAATCAAATATCAATTATCTACAAGGATTACAACAAACTGTGATTTAAAATTATATATATAAACAATTATAATTGTAAACAAGTCTAAAAATATGGAACCATTTTATTATTTGTTGCAAAAAAACGCTCTTAATTTAACTTCGCAATGCAATCTTATGTGTGTGTGTGTATATATATATATATATATATATATATATATATATATATATATATATTATTAATCGTAACTAGAAATACCGAGAATGCTACAGCCTCATGGGTAAAAATAATGTGCGTTTTTCTACATTAATTTTGATATTAAACAGAATTGCTTAAAATTAAGTTGAATTTATGCAAACAGATGTGCTCAACAAAAGTTTCCGTAATCAGTCAATTAAACTCACAACTGTCTGTGTTTAAAGGTTTAGTATATTAGAGATCTGGAATACTTGAGTGTGATTGGTTGATCAAACATTCCAAATGGAACATATTTACGGAGCCAGATCAGTCTCAAAAATAATACATGCACAAATAAAATTCATGCATACACAGCACAAATCACATTTACAAAATTTAATCTGTCAATACAAAAAAATATTAAACAGTTTGTGAACTCACAAGTAAAAATCAACTATTTTCACCAAATAAATTGGATTTGTGTAATTTTGAATCATCTTTCAAATTACCAAATTTAATTTTTGTGAATTTATGAATCGTGTTTTGAATTTACGAATTGGATTGTGACTGTATGAATCATGTTTGAATTTACGAATTGGATTTGTGTATTTTTGAATCGTGTTCGTAATTTACGAACTGGATTTTTGTGTAATTATGAATCTTGTTTTGAATTTTCGAATTTGATTTGTGTATACTATGAATCGTGTTTTGAATTAACGAATTTGATTTGTGTGTACTATGAATCGTGTTTTGAATTGACGAATTGGATTTGTGTGTACTATGAATCGTGTTTTGAATTGACGAATTGGATTTGTGTATTTTTGAATCGTGTTTTCAATTTACGAATTGTATTTTTGTGTATTTATGAATTGTGTTTTGAATTTACGAGTTGGATTTGTGTATACTATGAATCGTGTTTTGAATTAACGAATTTGATTTGTGTGTACTATGAATCGTGTTTTGAATTGACGAATTGGATTTGTGTGTACTATGAATCGTGTTTTGAATTGACGAATTGGATTTGTGTATTTTTGAATCGTGTTTTGAATTTACGAATTATATTTTTGTGTATTTATGAATCGTGTTTTGAATTAACGAATTTGATTTGTGTGTACTATGAATCGTGTTTTTGAATTGACGAATTGGATTTGTGTATTTTTGAATCGTGTTTTGAATTTACGAATTGTATTTTTGTGTATTTATGAATCGTGTTTTGAATTTATGAGTCGGATTTGTGTATACTATGAATCGTGTTTTGAATTTACGAATTGGATTTGTGTGTACTATGAATCATGTTTTGAATTTACGAATTGGATTTGTGTATTTTTGAGTCGTGTTTTGAATTTACAAATTGTATTGTTGTGTATTTTTGTATAGTGTTTTGAATTTTTGAATATTTATTTTTGAGACTGATCTGGCTCCATACATATTTGCATAGCGTCCCTAAACCTGACTTCTGCCACAGTGCTTTAAAAAAAGCTCATAAAATAACTCTTATTTACCAGTGATGCAGATGATGGTCATGTAGTCTGGCTGAGGGTTGCTTCCAGTCTCTTGTGTCATCACTGTTCTGCTGTGTTTGACGTCGCTGCTCAATACAGAAACAGTTGATGGGCTGATAGTATACATGGGCCAAATTTTCGGCGTTCCAGTTGGTTTAGGCTTGCTTGAAGTCTGAATATGAACTTTTGATGTTGCTTTTAATGGTTTCACTACACAAACTGTGTCATCTGTAGAGTTGCCATCCGTTAAAACAGCACTACCTTCACATCTAACAGAAAAAAAGACATCAGCCATGTGCATGTGTGTGCATTTGTTAGTCTTTCTGTATATGTGCCTCTTACTGTGTGTGTGGTCTGCATGGCTCAGAACCGCTGCGGTCTGAAAACGTCCCAGTTGGACACGGTGCACACTTCACATCAGCTGTAGGTGTTCCTGAACCACAAAAAAACACATTATCATAATGACACTTCATACAACTGAACTGAAATTGCACAATATATCGATTCTGCATCAATACTGCAATGTTCGCATCCACAATAGTCAC
>LR812529.1:48032560-48052560 GCA_903798195.1 Danio kyathit
GTATTCTTGTTTTATGACGTACCTGGTTTGCATCTACTGCAGCAAAGTCTCAGTCTTTTCATGTAATATTCAGAGGTGGCGTCATTACATTGTTTTTCTTCAGGTCTATATGGCGGAGGTGTCTGTGAACAAAAAAGGACAAAAATATCAGTGACATTTTCCTTGGATTATCAGGAACTGATACTTGTACATGTGTCTTGTGAACGCAACAGTGCGCACCACTTCCTTATATAGTCACCATTTACAACTCTGAGTCTTTTCCCAGAGACGCCAATGACGCCACTGCTTGGGTATATAGTGAAAGACAAACGTCATTGTGATGCACAAGATAACGTGGACACATCCCAAATGGCACACTTTACATTCAAACACTCAACTGTGTAGCATATGAGTTAGACGTCATCACTACCTTTTTTTACTAAACGAAAATTCAAACAGTTTCCCAGTCGATGTTTAACAGGTGCCAAACTAGTGAAATGAATGACCAAACTACTAAATAGTACCACATTAACCATTAAGATGAGAAATAATCACTAACATTAACATCTTGCTTGCACAATCCACAATAAATAAATGAATCCAACCTCAGCACCTAATAGCTCCTCCACTTCCGCTACATGAGCAAAGCTGCAAGTGTTGAAGTGTTCAACATACCACACTTATTTTTAGACATTAGAGGACTAATATTTTCACCAGCTAAAATTTATATTGGCGTCACGGTGGCGCAGTGGGTAGTATGATCGCCTCACGGCAAGAAGGTCGCTGGTTCGAGCCCCAGCTGGGTCAGTTGGCATTTCTGTGTGGAGTTTGTATGTTCTCCCCGTGGTCGTGTGGGTTTCCTATAGGTGAATTGTGTAAGATAAATTGTCCGTAGTTTATGAGTGTCTGTGTGAATGTGTATATGGGTGTTTCCCAGTGATGGGTTGCAGTTGGATGGGCATCCGCTGCATAAAACATATGCTGGATAAGTTGGTGGTTCAATCCGCTGTGGCGACCCCTGATTAATAAAGGGACTAAGCTGAAAAGAAAATGAATGAATAATAATTTATAATAGGTGAGTTGATTATATCTTTTGCTGTTGTGTGTCAGCATGAAATCAGTTTAAGGGGACCGATTATGCAAAAATCCCTTTTATAAGAGGTTTAAACACAGTTGTGTGGCTACAGCGTGTTGAATATAACCAGCTTCTACTGATAAAAATCATTATAATCACACGTCATAAAAACAGTCTGCAGAAACACTTTGATTGTAAGTGTCAACAGAGGGGGAAAGCCCCACCCACCAGCGACAATCTCCCTCATTAGCATAGACAGCCCTTAGTGAAAAGCAGCTGCCCGCCATTAGAGTTTTGAATCTGATGCTATGGTGACACCTCACCTTTTAAAGAGTTATAAAACATAATTTGTGTGGTATTTTGGGCTGAAACTTCCCATACACTCTAGGAGCATCAGAAACTTATTTTACATCTTGTAAAAAGAGGCATAACAGGTCCCCTTTAACATTTCCAAATAACCATTTTCCCATTAATTGTGATTTTTTTTCCCATATCCCCAAGCCAGAGATGAACTACAAATAGAAAGATGTTAAAAATGCTGGGGTTTTGAGTTTGACCACTTTCAAACACATTCAGATGTTTTAGCCGGCAGCTAGCTCTCTGCAACTCTCACATGGTCGCCCACTGAAGCCAACCAGGGCTGTGCTCGGTCAGTACCTGGATGGGACACCACATTTGAAAGCTAGGTTGCTGCCGGAAGTGCTGTTAGTGAGGCCAGCAGGGGGCGCCCAACCTGCGGTCCGTGTGGGTCCTAATGCCCCAGTATAGTGAGGGGGACTCTATACTGCTCAGTGAGTGCAGTCTTTCGGATGAGATGTTAAACTGAGGTCCTGACTCTCTGTGGTCGTTAAAAATCCCAGGATGTCCTTCGAAAAAGAGTAGGGGTTTAACCCCGGCATCCTGGCCAAATCTGCCCACTGGCCTCTGTCCATCATGGCCTCCTAACCATCCCCATATCATAATTGGCTTCATCATTCTGTCTCCTCTCCACCAATCATCTGGTGTGTAGTGTGCGGTCTGGCGCAAAATGGCTGCCGTTGCGTAATCCAGGTGGATGCTGCACACTGGTGGTGGATGAGGAGATTCCCCCCTATGTGTAAAGTACTTTGAGTGCCCAGAAAAGCGCTATATTAATGTAAGATATTATTATTTTTATTAATTGTGCTAGTTCTTAAATTCGTGCTTCCTGTTTTCACTGCAAAATCCTCACCGCGTGCGCGGATTTAGGAGACATTTATGCAGAATGCATCTTTGCACCAAAAAACGGCAAACGCAGCGCTCAGGAACAGATTAAAACAGTTATGTGATTGTGAACTTGCTGAAGTAAAAAAAGCCTGCAATGCTTGCCCCGCCTTTGTGCTTTTCTTATTGGCCCACTGCTCTAGAACTGAACGCAAATGGATTGGTTAATATCAGCTGTTAATCACTCAGTCAATGCCTTCTGCCTTCACATGACAGGAGCTACAACCACGAAAATGTGAAGCGCTGAAGATGACAGAATGAAAATAACACTGACAGATTTAGATTTAGAAAGCACCTAAAGTTACTAATAATGACACATCTTATTAGTGATCATGTGCTGAATGTTAATCCACCATTGACACTTTTCCAAGAGTGGATAAAAGACTTCCAGTGGCTTCAAGTCCGCTATGAAGATAACTAAAGCCATTCACTGTAAAGTCTGTGGGACGGGATTTGCAGGTAACAGCGTTTGCCACTGAATCTACACATTTTAAGCGTGAGAGGTACTGTATAATCCTTCATTTAATCCTCACGATGCTGTCAGCCGTGCAAGCGGCAGCTATATGTAAAATATAACACAGCTCATGAAAAGACTGTTAATGCTATAAAGATGACATGCAAATAATAAGTTATATATCAATATAAATGTGGGGCGGGGCGATGGATCACGATGCCGGCTCAGCATCGTGAAGTTTATCAGCCATCTGTGATGGACGATGGCATTGTCTATCAGCCCAACCCTACAACCAACACTCTAAAAATATTGAGTTGTTTTAACCCAATGTTGATTAAATGATATAATTTGAATTTAATTGGTTTCCCAGTACTGGGTTGCAGCTGGAAGGGCATCCACTGTGTAAAACATGTGCTGGATAAGTTGGCGGTTCATTCCGCTGTGGTGACCCCTGATTAATAAAGGGACTAAGCCGAAGCATAATGAATGAAAAATTAACCCAAGTTTGGGTTTGTCCATATTAGACTCGACATTGGGTTAAAACAACCCAGTCTTTCTTACGCCCCATTTACACGAGGCTTCAGCTTCAACGCTTGAAAATGGGCGTGTCTGAAGTTGGGGCTGACGCGATCGTCATAGCAGAGTCAGCCAATGAAATTAGTCAGCAATAGGCCACTGTTGGAGCTGGTGTATTTGCATACAGCGATCTGATTGGCTGACGCTTCCGTCGGCGCTTGAAAAGTTGAGCATGTCCCAACTTCTGCAACAAGCAACGCCTTTGAAGCGACGCCGACGGATCCACAATGCAGTTCGGCAACGCCTGACGTCACCCATTCAAAGTGAATGGGAAGCGTTGAAGCTGACGCCCCGTTTGAATGGGGCGTTAGAGTGAAACAAGTATTGTAAAATAAAATCCCTATTTTGCCATTCAGAAATGTCCATCTGAATCACGATCAAAGACTGTGCACAAAATCTGGGGAAAAAACAGGGTTGCAAAAAGATTGCATCACATTGTCAAACCAATTAGTAGGTTTCGAAAACGACAGAATGAAGACTTCATTTACAAGAGATACTACTCTACTATAACCAACGCAGTGAAAAGCCAACCACACACGCTGCATTTATACAGTGGAAACCAATATGAATGGTCAAAGTGGGTCATTCAATGCAGGATGTCAAAGACTAAAGCTTCCTTTGTTGTTTTTTTTACTGTCCTCCAATGACATTCAGATTGAGTATATCCTGAGAGACAAACTCAAGACTGCAGAACTCAAAATAAACAATTACGACACAGCGAAGCAAAAGCAGAAGTGATATTAGACGGAAATGACTGTTAACTAGTTAAACAATGTGCAAATTAGTGTGGGAAAATAAGACAATCATGGCTGAGAAACTCAGATCGGGAAAGCAGGCAAACAGTTCAGAGGAAAAGCAAGGGACTTCTGTTAAACACCGGGAACTTTTCTGACAGCATTTGTTTATCTGTTTGACCACACAAAATTTACCAGGAGGCTATATAATGATATGATATGGTAGCATGTAGAGTACTACTTGGTTATAGTTTGATTTCCAAAAAATATACTAAGGTCACATTTTACCCTTAAAGACACAGTATGTGATTTTTCACCACTAGAGGGCGTGTATTTATTCATTTTCCTTCGGCTTAGTCCCTTTATTCATCAGGGGTCGCCACAGCGTAATGAACCGACAACTTATCCAGCATATGTTTTACACAGCGGATGCCCTTCCAGCTGCAACTCAGTACTCATTCACACACATACACTACGGCCAATTTAGTTTATTCAATTCCCCTATAGTGCATGTCTTTGGACTGTGGGGCAAACCGGAGCACCCGGAGGAAACCCACGCCAACACGAGAAGAATATGCAAACTCCATATAGAAATGGCAACTGGCCCAGCCGGGACTCGAACCAGTGACCTTCTTGCAGTGAGTGAGCCGACAATGCTAACCACTGAGCCATCTGGGGGGTGATGGGGGGTGGATGGGGGGGTTGCACGTGAACTTAAGGGGGGGGGGGGGGGGGGGTTAGTTTGTGCGCGCAAACTTGAAACATGAAATTCCGAGAGTTTTCCGGGAGACAGAACAATACTAAAGAATACGGGAGACTCCCGGGAAAAATGGGAGTGTTGGCAGGTATGGCTGGGGGGCGTGGTTGTGTCGCGGATGAAAGTTAACTGTTGGGGGGAGGGGGAGGGGGGGGGGGGTCGCAGGGGGGTGGGATGTTGTGTTGCGGATGAAAGTGAAGACAAGTGGGGCGGTGGGGGGTGTTTATGTCGCAGTCGAAATAAGCCGCCAACTATTCCAGCATATGTTTTACACAGCGGATGCCCTTCCAGCTGCAACCCAGTACTGGGAAACTTATCCAACATTTGACAGTGCTAACCACTGAGCCACCAGGGCTAATTCGATACAGTCTCAGAAACATTTCGATGGTGCCCCGGATGAAAGTGAAAATCAGGGGATGTTGAGTTGTAGAAGACGAATTTGAAGAGCGGAGCAGGGGGCATGGTTATGTTGTGAACAAAAAGTTGGGGGGGGGGGGGGGGGGGGGGGGGGGGGGGGGTTGGGGGTGTTGTGTGGCAGACAAAGGCGATGAGCGGTGGGGGGTGTTTATGTCGCAGACGAAGTAAATCGCCAACTTATTCAGCATATGTTTTACACAGCAGATGCCCTTCCAGCTGCAACCCAGTACTGGGAAACATCCATACACACTCAATCACACACACTATGGCCAATTTACCCAACTTACCTACAGCGCATGTGTTTTAAACTGTGGGGAAACCGGAGCACCCAAAGAAAACCCACGCCAACACGGGAAGAACATGCTAACTCCACACAGAAATGCCAACTGGCCCAGCTAGGACTCGAACCAGTGACCTTCTTGCTGTGAGCTGACAGTGCTAACCACTGAGCCACCGCGGCTAATTCGATACAGTCACAGAAAAATGTCTATGACAACATATCAATGGTGCCCCGGACGAAAGCAAAAACCAGAGGACGGTGAATTGTCGCGGACGAAAGTAAAGAGCGAGGTGGGGGGCATGGTTGTGTTGCGAACAAAAATTAAGTGTGGGGGGGTGGGGGTCACAGAGGGGTGGGATGTTGTGTTGCAGATGAAAGGGAAGAGCGGTGGGGCGGTGTTTATGTCCCAGACGAAGTAAACCGCCAACTTATCCAGCATATGTTTTACACAGCGGATGCCCTTCCAGCTGCAACCCAGTACTGGGAAACTTATCCAGCATATGACAGTGCTAACCATTGAGCCACCGGGACTTATTCAATACAGTTTCAGAAAAATGTCTATGACAATATTTCAATGGTGCCCCGGACGAAAGTGAAAACCAGGGGTGGGCGGCGAGTTGTCGTGGACGAAAGTGAAGAGCTGGGCGGGTGGCATGGTTGTGTTGCGGATGAAAATTAAGTGTGTGTGTGTGTGTGTGTGTGGGGGGGGGGGGGGGGGTCGCAGTGGGGTGGGATGTTGTGTTGCAAACCAAAGTGAAGAGCGGTGGGACGGTGGGGGGTGTTTATGTCGCAGATGAAAGTGAAGAGTGGGAGAGTATTGGGGGGTTCCTAATAATTCTGGGGGTCCCAAAATGGAGGGCGAATAAAGCCTCGTCATTCATGTGGATTACACCGTTAAGTGAGAACTATTACATATTATTTTAGCATGATATTGAGTATACTTTCACAGCTTCCTTAGAAACTAAAGTTGCGATCACTCAAGTCAAACACGCATCCTTGCAAAACCCATCTCGCATTCAAAGACCACAGTATTTTCTGAATCTCAGTGTGAACCCTCAAATGATTGAATCCCTGATAAACACAATCCTGCAGCCCGTATATCAGCAGCATTACTGATCTGTGCATCTTAAAAAGGAAGTCGCATGGAGGATTGCACTTTCTGCCACAGACCAAATTGCACAGAATGGTTTAACCTGCTGCAATCAAGCATCGCGCTCAATTCATGTGGCAAGTACTGACGAATAACTCATAACTGAAAACAGATCATCTGAGATCAGTCAACTTCCAAATAATAAAAAATTCTCTTTGTGAAAATTTCAGAGGCAGAAGTACATCCGGAGATCACACAGATTAGACGTTACGAAAAATGACTGCATCATCTCTAAAACCACTGACATCGTTTAAGACAAGTGACAAGTGCTCAGGAAATTGCTGTGTGTTACTGGGAAACGACCTACATATACAGGCCAGCAGACTTCCTGAAGAGCAGAGCATGGGTGCTTATCATTTACCGTATCAGTGCACTTGTAAATCAGCCAAAACAAGTAAAAGCCTTTGTCTGAGATGATTCCAGCAACTCGCTGCACACAAAGTGCATGCACGTATTCCTTTTTTAAACACCCTGAAATGCTGTATTCAGATTCATTCAGCTTCCTTTAGTTTGCATTTAACAAGGTTTCAAAAGGTTGATTTATACGTCTGCGTCGAGTGATAGCCATGACCCACGGCACATGCCTTGTGCTATGCATTTATACTTCTGTGTGCTGTTTGTGTTGCTCTGCAATAACACTTCCGAAATGCTAGCTGCAGTGGGTTTTATTGTTCCTCTGTGTCGAGTTTCTTTGTGGGTGTTTTGTTTTTTCTGAATGCTCCCTTAATGTACCAGTAGCTAAACCTCGCTCATTTAGAGGCGTAAACACAAGGTAAACACAAAACAAAAGTTTTCATCTGGAGCTCCTCCACGGGACTTGACACTTGTAAACACTCTCACGGCTCTCAGCACCGGCCAAGCTCGTAACAAACGGTGGAGGAAACCGGAGTACCCGGAGGAAACCCCCACCAACGCGGGGAGAACATGCAAACTCCACACAGAAATACCAACTGACCCAGCCGAAGCTCGAACCAGCGACCTTCTTGCTGTGAGGCGACAACGCTACCCACTGCGCCACCCCTTGTGTATTTTTATGAATCTAAATTTGCATCTCATTTCGGAGGTTGCTACTTTCCCCGGGAGGTTGCAAAATATATTTGGGTAAACTTGTAGCGGGCTGGTTATAGAGACCAAAACAAAGACATTCCAAAACGGAACATAACTGACTTAAAGGCCCAATCTTAATTCTACCCCTTAGCCCTTACCCCTACCCCTCGTTTTGCGCATTCCTGTGAAGGGGTAGGGGTGTCCCAATTCTCTTTAGCTTGAATGCGTAGGGCTAAGAGGAAGGGGTAGATAGCCCTCAAAAGAGAGATTTTTCAGGACCAAACTCAAAACCAAGGGGTAAGAAAATTTCCCATGATACACCAGCCACAACAGCAGCATGGCTGCACCTGGAAGGAGATGCACAAATTAGTATTTTTTGTCATTATTATGAACTTTTACGACAAACAAGCACATGTTTTAATACAGGCAGTGCAGAATTATTAGGCAAATGAGTATTTTGACCACATCATCCTCTTTATGCATGTTGTCTTACTCCAAGCTGTATAGCCTCGAAAGCCTACTACCAATTAAGCATATTAGGTGATGTGCATCTCTGTAATGAGAAGGGGTGTGGTCTAATGACATCAACACCCTATATCAGGTGTGCATAATTATTAGGCAACTTCCTTTTCTTTGGCAAAATGGGTCAAAAGAAGGACTTGACAGGCTCCGAAAAGTCAAAAATAGAGAGATATCTTGCAGAGGGATGCAGCACTCTTAAAATTGCCAAGCTTCTGAAGCGTGATCATCGAACAATCAAGCGTTTCATTCAAAATAGTGCCATGAACTGAGAAAAGTCAAGCGTGCAGCTGCCAAGATGCCACTTGCCACCAGTTTTGCCATATTTCAGAGCTGCAACATCACTGGAGTGCCCAAAAGCACAAGGTGTGCAATACTCAGAGACATGGCCAAGGTAAGAAAGGCTGAAAAACGACCACCACTGAACAAGACACACAAGCTGAAACGTCAAGACTGGGCCAAGAAATATCTCAAGACTGATTTTTCTAAGGTTTTATGGACTGATGAAATGAGAGTGAGTCTTGATGGGCCAGATGGATGGGCCCGTGGCTGGATCGGTAAAGGGCAGAGAGCTCCAGTCCAACTCAGACGCCAGCAAAGTGGGGGTGGAGTACTGGTTTGGGCTGGTATCATCAAAGACGAGCTTGTGGGGCCTTTTCGGCTTGAGGATGGAGTCAAGCTCAACTCCCAGTCCTACTGCCAGTTTCTGGAAGACACCTTCTTCAAGCAGTGGTACAGGAAGAAGTCTACATCCTTCAAGAAAAACATGATTTTCATGCAGGACAATGCTCCATCACACTTCAAGTACTCCACAGCGTGGCTGGCAAGAAAGGGTCTAAAAGAAGAAAAACTAATGACATGGCCTCCTTGTTCACCTGACCTGAACCCCATAGAGAACCTGTGGTCCATCATCAAATGTGAGATTTACAAGGAGGGAAAACAGTACACCTCTCTGAACAGTGTCTGGGAGGCTGTGGTTGCTGCTGCACGCAATGTTGATGGTGAACAGATCAAAACACTGACAGAATCCATGGATGGCAGGCTTTTGAGTGTCCTTGCTAAGAAAGGTGGCAAAATTGGTCACTGATTTGTTTTTCTTTTGTTTTTGAATGTCAGAAATGTATATTTGTGAATGTTGAGATGTTATATTGGTTTCACTGGTGAAAATAAATCATTGAAATGGGGATATATTTGTTTTTTGTTAAGTTGCCTAATAATTCTGCACAGTAATAGTCACCTGCACACACAGATATCCTCCTAAAAAAGCTCAAACTAAAAACAAACTAAAAACTACTTCCAAAAATATTCAGCTTTGATATTAATGAGTTTTTTGGGTTCATTGAGAACATGGTTGTTGTTCAATAATAAAATTAATCCTCAAACATACAACTTGCCTAAATATTCTGCACTCCCTGTATATTCATAACCGCGTTCATGTTTTACCAATTTTTTTATGATTTAACCAAATCATAAATAAATAAAGATAAGTTACACACAAATTACCATCTGTCAATCACTTTTTCCGCGGGACTCTGGCATGAGCAGGCAGAGTGATCCGTGTCAGTCATTTGTTTGGTGCGGTGGATGGCGGAGGGGTGTCGCGGACGAAAGTGAGCGGTGCAGGGGTTGCTAGCGGACAAAAGTGAGCGGCGCTTAGGTGTCGCGGACGAAGTGAAGAGGGTTGGAGAGTCGCGGAACAAAGTTAAAATGAACAGTGGACAGGGGAGGAGGGCGGTTGAGGAGGGAGATCGATAAAATGAGGTGCCGGATCCGGCGTGTTCCGGCACAAATTAGGCCCTGGATAGAGACAAGATTAATTAAATATCACGTTTAACAACTATAGTGAGACGCGATCCACTATCATCCTTGATAAACTGTCCGTTTACGTACGTACACTGTTCTCTGGAGCTCAGACGAGCGCATGACAATGTGTGTGTGTGTGTGTGGTCACGTGATGTGTGTTTTCAGTAGACGGAGGGCTGTTCAGAAATGCTAGGTGAAACACCAGTGTGGACTTGGGTCATTTTCGTTCTAAAATGCCATTTTAAAACTAAGCTGTATTAGTGTAAACAGGGCCTGAGTGTTTACTTTTCAGGAGGGGATTTGCGACGGGGGCGGGGCGATGGATCACGATGCCGGCTCAGCATCGTGATGTGTATCGGCCATCAGCGATGGACGATGGCATCGTCTATCGGCCCAACCCTAATGTAGGCTAAACAAGCAGTGACAGAAAACACCTTAAACTAATAGACAAAGAAAGCATTTAAGTAGGTCCCACCACAACTTTTTCCATCACCATAATATCTTACAGGGAAGCCAAAATGCTTTCATACGCGTGATTTGAATGACGCGGGAGGCGATCTCTCTGCAATTGTTATAATGTTGGATTAACCTACAAGTTCAAAAAAAGTTATTAATCTGCGGGTCACATGCGTTCCGAACCGTGGGTTGTGATCCGTACGGATCACGGATCAACAGTGATCCGTTACACCCCTATAACATAATATATGCCTTCAGTGATCTCCTGAAGATAAATACCAAAAAAAAAAGCAACTGGAATAGTAATGGGCGATATAAACGATATGCGATATAAACGATACAAAATTGGCCTACGATAGAGATTCTAATTCTATTGCACTATCGCGATAATGCATGTTTGATGACGCAATCTACCCGCGAAATTAAGAGCAACGAGCTGCAGCCGGCTGCAACGCATCATCTTGAATAAACAACAGTGCGACCATTTGGCTGCGGCCGATATATTATTGGGGCGGCCCGGTTCTGTGTTCGCGAGAAACTGAGAACACTGCCACAGACTCGCATGCTCTGCATGCAGACCCACAGAGACGCGCTGGATACAGAAGAGCGCGAAGACTAAATAGACTGATCCAGCTCATTATTTGGGGTGACAATACATTTTCCCCGGACATGTCCGAGAATCTGCTTTTGCTTTCGATATTAATTGTATTCATTTTTGCATTACTTTATAAGCAAACTTTGTCTGGTGCGTCTCAATCTCTCAGCAGCACCAACACTACAGCAGACAGAGAGAGAGGGAGAGAGAGAGAGAGAAAGAGCAGATCAAGACACCAGTTTTAATTTCATTAGGAGAACAAAATGTTTAAAATCAAATGTGTTACCTTAGGCTGCAGGTTAGAAATTTGTTTTTATTTAAAGTATCTGCAATACACAATTTTATTTGACTAATTTAATACTGGAAGTAATTTCAGTACAATGCAAGTTCCTTAACTAAAAAGACACCAGTTTTTTTTTGTTCTCTGCAACTTGGCATTTAGGAACCAAGGACTTAAAAGAAACGTCTTTCTTTCTAAAAGGCACTACATTTAGTTTATTTATCTGCAACATTGTGTTGTTTAATTACAGTTTTGCTTTTGCACAATAAATGTTCTCAAAATGACATCCAACGTTTCTTTATTTCCTAAATAAAATAGCAGTTTGGCTTTCCTAAGGGTCTCTGTAACCTGTTCTGAAATGGTTCTATTATAATTTATATATCGCAATATATATCGTTATCGCAAGAGGCTGCAATGTATATCGCAATATGGATTTTAGGCCATATCGCTCATCCCTAAACTGGAATAACTACAGCAGTCGTGATCGTCTGATCTCATATGAAGCAAGAGCTCACAATGACATATGATGACGTGTGCAGGTGCTGTAGTGCTGTCCCATTTCTTACAGGTAAATTTTGAAGCCCTTCCCCTTTCACACTCTGTTTGAAGGGCCAAGGGGAAATGGACGGGGTACAAAAATAGAATTGGGATTGGGCCAAAGTCTGCCTGGGGTCTGTTCTTCGTATGTGGATTACTCAATTAGCTGGATTTGGTTATTGACGATTTGACACGATCCAGGATCGTTTCGTTCTTCAAAACTCATCCGAGAGTTGTTGTCATAGCAACAGTTCTGGTAGCTCAAATCTGCTCGGGAGCAGGTTCATTTCATATAAACAGGATTAGATCAGGTCATTTCAAGCAAAGGTGGTTCTGAAAGTATGTGCCAAATGCTGATATCTTCTTACAGCAGTAGTTATATACACTTGGGAAAATAGTAAATAGTTAAAAAAAATTAATAAATAAAATGTTTTATAATTATATACAGTTGAAGTCAGAATTATTAGCCCCCCTATTTATTTCCCCAATTTCTGTTTAACAGAAAGAAGATTTTTTTCAACACATTTCTAAACATAATAGTTTTAATAACTCATTTCTAATATCTGATTTATTTTATCTTTGCCATGATGACAGTAAATAATATTTGACTAGATATTTTTCAAGACACTTCAGCTTAAAGTGACATTTAAAGGCTTAACTAGGTTAATTAGGTTAACTAGGCAGGTTAGGGGAATTAGGCAAGTTATTGTAAAATGATGGTTTGTTCTGTAGACTATTGAAAAAATATTTAGCTTAAAGGGGCTAATAATTTTGACCTTAAAATGTTTTTAAAAAATTAAAAACTGCTTTTATTCTAGCCAAAATAAAACAAATAAGACTTTCTCCAGAAGAAAAAATATTATCAGACATACTGTGAAAATTTCCTTGCTCTGTTAAACATCATTTGGGAAATATTTAAAAAAGAAAAAAAATTCAAAGGGGGGCTAATAATTCTGACTTCAAATATATATAGATGAGTTTAAAATATATAGAAATAAATGTATGCAATCTGCACTCAAAAATAAAAGTACAAAAACTTTTTTTTGGGGGGGTGGGGGGGGGGGGATGTTGGGTTCTATCCCCAGGGGGTTCAAAGAGAATATTTATTATTATGGACTTTTAGATACAAACGTGTCCTGTTTTAAGGTACCAGCTTTATTACAATTTGTGTATAATAATAGACATGCACAACATTAGACTGTTTCTTGTTTGTTTGTTTATTTGTTTGGTTTATTTTAAGAAATAATCCTTCATGCAGTCATGCACATGTTTTGACAGCTAATATGACGGTGATTTGATGTTTTGCAAAAGTTGCAGACACCTTTACAGATATCACAATGCAAATGCAAAAAGCTTTTTTGATGCAAAATTAATTTAAACAGTCAGTTATTCCTACCGATTAAGAAACTCGAATAGGCCAATAGGCTACTATAATAAAGAAAATCCGCTCTAAATGTAAAACTAAGTAAAATGACTAAATACTGAAAGTGTAAAGCCTGCAGCCCACAACAAAGGTGGAAAGTTATTGCGCATCATATTTAACAAACCATTTACTACGAATTTTATGTCATTTTGCTCACATGGGGAATTGAATATTTATCAAAGTTGTGTCATTATGCTGCTGTGCCGTCAACCAGTCGTTGCATTGCTGATTATGCAAGGATTTCAAGGATTGATAGATCAGTCCTTCACAACACACGCAGCGATCTCAGATCAGTGCATCCAGACATTTTAATCTGATTCCCGAACTCATATTGTTATTATTAAGGTGAATAACTGATCCGTGCAAGTTTAACCGCTGAAAATAATAGCTTGTTTTGGTAATTATCAAAGAAAGTCTGCTCATTTGCTTCTGCATTAGGAGTGGCTCCTTCTGTTGACGTCAACCTGAGCGTTTCCATAATAACTACACGTTTGCCATGCAGGATGACAGGCAAAAGCAAGCTCTGCCCCCTACTCAATATTCAGTTTCGGTTGTGAGTACATCAGCATACTGAAATAAGACTCAACAACGCTCGGTTCACGCAGACTTTAAACACGGTTTTTCAGATAAACACCTATGTTCACTTAGCATGTTTCTTAAATATGCATGCAAACATATTATTGTATTTTTATGCTTTAGAGGAGTCCTAAATAGAGATGCAACGATTAACCAATTTCACTATTAACCGCGATTTAATTCGTCAAGGTTAATTAATCATGAAGGCGGCATGGAACAAAACTGCTGCAACTAAACAAAGTTAAGCCAACTGTGCACTAGTTTAAAGTTCCGAGCTTGTACACTAAGGTTAACACACGCGCACACATGGTTTAACTATGGCTGATGCTATTATCTAAGGGCCATTCACATTTTGCATCTTTTGCACGCGCAAATTCGTTTCCAATGGAGGCGCACGGCTTGCGCTCGCATATTGAGAGCGACGTGTGCACGCTGCAACACACTCGCGCTTTCTATACACATTTCTACTCGCATCCAAAAAGGAAAAAAAAATACAAAATGAAAATACCAAACATTTTTGTAATACAGTTGATCAAAAGTGCCTTTCGGTCTTTGACTACATTGTACTCTTTAAAAGGGAAATACTATTATTTACATGAGAAATACTTTTAATAGATTTACATCAGACAAATACTGTTTGTTTATTTATTTAATTAATTTAATATTTATTTATTTGTTTATTTTTTGGTTTATTTATTTGGTTATTTATTATTTATTTGTTTATTTATTATTTATTACTTTATTATTTGTTTGTTTGTTTATTATTTATTTGGTTATTATTTATTTACTATTTGTTTATTTATTAATTTATTATTTGTTTGTTTGTTTATTTATT
This sequence comes from Danio kyathit, assembly GCA_903798195.1. Classification (NCBI taxonomy): domain Eukaryota; kingdom Metazoa; phylum Chordata; class Actinopteri; order Cypriniformes; family Danionidae; genus Danio; species Danio kyathit. The sequence continues at coordinate 48,047,296 of LR812529.1, forward strand.
TATTATTTATTTGGTTATTATTTATTTATTATTTGTTTATTTATTAATTTATTATTTGTTTGTTTGTTTATTTATTTATTATTTGTTTATTTATTAATTTATTATTTGTTTGTTTATTTATTATTTATTTGTTTATTTATTTAATTCTTTATTATTCATTTATTTATTTATTACTTGGTTATTTATTACTTTATTATTTATTTGTTTGTTTATTTTTTATTTATTTATTTTTATTTATTTATTTGTTTGTTTATTTAATTCTTTATTATTTATTTATTATTAGTTTAATCATTCATTTATTTTTGTTATTTATTTTCAGTTTAAAATTATTACTTGTTTAAACGTCAGAAACTTTTTTCACTTATTTTTAAGTGCAAAGAATAATGGACTATTGTTTGTTTTTTTATTATTACAATTTTGTGTTGTACAGTATTATTTGGTTACTGAGCAGCAATAAATAACACTTTAAAATATAAGGGGTGTTCATGTGATTTTAGAAACTAGTAGTTTTAAAATCAATGAATGCATAATAACCGTGATTATTCCTCAGACTATAATCGTACAACCCAAAACTATAATCGTTGCATCCCTAGTCCTAAACGTACATATACCCTCGTTCTAAACAAAGTTCATGTCCCAATAACCTACAGTTGGCAAGTAGATTACAACAAGTTAAGCAAGTGGAACCTGCAGTGTCACTTTTAAGAGCTGCAAAGAGGGAAAAAAACAAGCCTGCACACCCAGATTGCATTAACTTGATACTGGTAAAGTACGCGGATGTGTTTTGGTTAAACTATGATACATATGTGAACTCCCCCACCCTCTCAATCTCAACCACTAGAACAACTTGACATTACACCGGTTGGCTTTGTCTTACTATCTAAAGAGCTGCATATCTAGGGAGCTCATGCTGTGTTAAAACAGGCTGTGGTTTTGAGGCTAAAATTGTGAGCACAAATCGACCTTTACAATCAGTTCGCTTGGTTAATTTCATGCTTATCAATTAGATAGTTAAACACGTTTTGACTAGACCAATGATGCTAAAAATAGGTTGCTTGAATACCCCCTAATGAGGTCTTGCTCGTGCTGTAAACAGTACTTTAATGGCCAATATAGATAGACAATGTTTATCCATCACAATAAATACCATAGGTTTGCAGCCTGCCTTATATTGAGGATGACCATACTGTTTAAAGTAAGAGGGTGATGCCCAAAATAAGTCAGCACACTGTTTAAGAAGCATTAGATGCAGTACAGGTGGGCATATCGGTAGTTCTCCTCATGTTATGCATAACATGTTGTGCTAAGACATAAGCTGTGTTATTCATCTCATATCAGTGTCATTCATATCATTCCCAAAAGGCTGTCTTTGTAGGTGGTATGTTATGTTTTAAAATGTTTAACTACGTTATCTAAATAATATATGATTAAAATATAGTCCCAGCTTCGCTTATGTTACGTATAAAAATATTCTGTACAGACACCCATGATGTCTTGCACACTTTCTAAAGACGCCCAATAATGCTGTAGGCAGCGTTTTAGGCTTTATGATGTCTAAATATGCCGTCTACGCAGGCACGTTTGTTCCACTGTGATATTTACTAAATATACCATCTTGGTTGGTGGATTGCTAGGTTTAGCATATCTCTATGATGTGGTCTACTTGAAGGAGCTCATGCTAAAAATGGCAAGCACAACACTATCTAAATTGGCAGCATTTGGTTAGAGATGCCTAAAAAGGCAGGCATTTTACTAGATTTGCACATGTTGCCTATAAATGCTGCATAGACACACACTCATAGGTTTTGAGATAAATAATATGTTCATCACACTTTGCCTGCTGTCTATGTAGGCAGTACATTATGCCTAAAATGTAGGCAGTTCACTTGGTATTTCCCATGTTCAATTTTACTAAAAATAACACCCATGTAGGTTACTTACTGCAACTTACTAACTTAAAACCCGATAATTTGCCTACATGGTATTTTTTGGACATGCCAGAAATACAGCATTGGTGCTCATTTCCAAAAAATTAGTGTCTAAATAGGCAGCATCTGTTATATTACACATAGGGCTGGGCGATATGGCAAAAAAAATTAAATCTATATTTTTTTCATAAAGTTTGACCGATTCACGATTTCGATTTATTTTATTTTTTTTACTGTGTAACTATAGTCAACTTAAAACATTACAACAACATGACTGAAGTAGCAATCTCTTTATAAGTAACTTGAAAAACCATCTGGTTAAGGAACATGTATTTTTAATGGCCATACATACATAAATTGGTCAACAAGGTGTAGCCTATTACATTCCTATAGACAAATTCCTGCTTGACGTTTTAGAAAATATTTGTGCGTAGCTACACCACCCAGTATATATTAAAGATCACCGTGAACGACAAAAAACCCCACAGAAACCTGTTACATGTCAATCTATATTTAAATGTCTATCTTATATTTAACTGAATCGTATAACAGCCTATAGCTGAAATGTTGAAAATTGCTCAATTTATTTGTATAAAACATTTGTCAAAACGTATTGATATTTTTTTGGAGTAAAAACAATACCGACATTTAAGAATACATATTTATTTTATTTATTCATTCATTTGACTTGTTTATTGGTGCATATATGGGTTATGATTTAATTCATAGCTACAGTACCTTGGACAGCTACTGTGCCACTCCGTAAAGCTTTCAAGCAAAAGTCCAAATTAAAGAAAGATTTGACTTTCTGTGGTGACAGCCGACATTCACAACATGCCGTAACCGTCCTTCAGGTGGTGCGCGGGTATAAAAACCAGACGTCTGGGCTTTGAATTAGGTGCAATTATTTCCTAGTTGTTCAAAGAGTCTGCAAGTTCGTGTTCCATGGATATATGTTGTTGTTGATTCGATGCGCAGCAGGGAAAAAAAGGCTTCAGCAGTGCATGTAGTCGCTGGTAAAGTTCTCACCCAGATCAGAGCGATCTGTGCTACCGAATACAGCGCAGCATGCAATAAACTCACGCTCAGTCAGGCGAAGTAAAGGTCTCATTGCCTATATGTCAATCAAATTAATTAAGCTCTAGCCACGAATAAAATTTTTAGCCTATTTTATTATTTTGTGTAATGTATATAGTGTAATCAGGGCCGGAGCAAGCTGAACTAGCGCTCTAGGCGAACGCCCTCAACCCGAAAGTGAAATAGAAACTTACCGGTTTGCGGATGAAAGTGAGGACAGGGAGGGGGTGGGTGTCGCGGATGAAAGTGAGGACCGGGGGGTTCTCGCTCACTATTCTGCCGCCCAAGGCGTCCGTCTAGGTCGCCTCTATAGACGCGCCGGCCCTGAGTGTAAAGCTTAATTTATACTTTCACCTGGCGCCACATCACGCGCCTCCGCTGACTGCGCGCGCACCTCGCGACAATGGGCTAGCGCACTTGCGCTGAGCCAGCTGTGGTAACTCATCAACAGAGCCGCGACGTCAACACACAGAATCTATCAGCACAATTCAGCATGGTTGTCTAACAGTCTAGAACGGTTTGGCACGATAGTGGAAAAGCTGATTTAATATTTTTATAAAAAAAAAAATAAAATATTCGCGAAACCTCGATTAAAAAAAAAATTAAATCGTCTTAAAACGTAAATTCGAATTAATCGAAAAAAAATTGCCCAGCTCTAATGTTGTGTAGGCACACAATATATAGAAATACTTATGATGTCCAGCATGCTTTGCATTCCCAAATACATCCAAAAATAGCATGCAAGCAGTACAACCTGCATCATGATTTCCAAATACGCAGGTATTAAGGTCATTCCCAAAACTACCATCTAAATAGGCAGCCGGATTCAAATAGTGGCCACTCAAAGAATGTACACTCAATAACAACAATAGCCAAAATAATTGTGTGCACTGGCCAAAACTGATTAGCTGAAGTCACAGTAAGGTGAAAGCCAACAGAGGATTCCGCTTGGTCTCAAAACCTTTTTCGATGGGTTATTTTCACTAGTTATGATGGCATAGCAGTCAAAATAGGACAAATGAGCTCATGTATGGGACAAATTCTAGATCTTTGTCAGTGAGGAGTGGGTCGTTCTAACCACCTGAACCCCCCCCTGGCCTGACAGTTCACGGCACTCAAAAAATGATGCTGTTTGATCAAATAACTTATTTAAATTAGGCTGAAACAATACAATTCTTAAGTTTTTTTTTGGTGACAACTTAATTGTTTTATGTTCAACCCACTTAAATTTGTAAAAACTAATAAGGTAACTTAATTCCTTCATGTTGTCCCAACACACATCATTTATGTGGAACCCAGAATGAGCAAAACATAACTGAAAATAAGCACAACTTCCATCAAAATTTGTGTCTAAATAGACAGCATCTGTTTTATTACACATGAAAATGTTGTGTAGGTACACGCACACATATAGAAATACTTATGATGTCCAGCTTACATTGTTTTCCAAAATACATCCAAAAATAGCATGCAAGCAGTACAACTTGCATCATGATTTCCAAATATGCAGGTATTAAACTCATTCCCAAAATGATACCACCTAAATAGGCAGCCGGATTCAAATAGTGACCACTAGAAGTACGTACACTGAAAAGAGGGGTTCTTTTTTTTCTCAAAATGTGGACCTTTTTGCAGTTATAGTGTTCATTTAGGCTACTATTTAATTATAAGACTTAAATACTGCATTTTAGTGACATTTTAAACACTATTTTAGCTGAAATAGATTGTCGGACGGTCATCATAACCAAAAAAAGTACATTTGAAAATTCATGGATAACAACAATAGCCAAAATAGTATTCACATTTATTTAATATCGGTCATTTCTTGGTGCTTCACACCTTTTCATTGATCATTTTTTGTTCCAGGATTTGGAATAAAAGTTACTTGTAATATATTTTCTCTATTTAAAAACAATACAGTAGTGAGAGATGACTTCACTTCATCAGATTGTGTGTTTTCTTGCACAGCTGATGAAAAATAATTGTGTGCACTGGCTAAAACTGATTAGCTGAAGTCACACTGATGCGACAGCCAACAGAAGATTCCACTTGGTCTTAAAACCTTTTTCGAAGGGTTATTTTCATTACATTTACGATGATATAGAAGTCAAAATAGGACAAATGAGCTCCAGTATGTCACAAAATCTGGACCTTTGTCAGTGAGGGGTGCGTCGTTCGAACCACCCGAACCACCCGAACCCCCCTTGGCCTGACACTACAGTTCACGGCTTCAAAAGATGCCTGCACTCAGTTTTTGCCA
>LR812529.1:48057560-48165060 GCA_903798195.1 Danio kyathit
ATAACTTAAGAACAGTGTTTCTCAACCACGTTCCTGGAGGCCCACCAGCACTGCATGTTTTGGATGTCTCTTTGGTCTGTTACACCTATTACAGGTCTTTCAGTCTCTGCTAATGAGCTGATGATCTGAATCAGGTGTGTTTGATTAAGGAGACATGGAAAATGTGTAGATGCTGGTGCTCCTTCGGGAATGTGGTTGAGAAACTCTGATTTAAGCCGCGGTCACACTGGACTTTACTCCCCATAGACTTCCATTCATACGCACGCGAATGCGTCAGACCGGAAACGCAGGGTCATGTGTCGAGTGCAAAGTTCAAGCTTGGTGAACTCTGACCTGCGAAATCGCATCGCTTGACTGCGTGAGACCAATCCAGGATCAAAACATGACCTCTCTGAACAGAAATGTAAAACATGGAGCAATCGCTCGCTTTTTTTAATGTCTAATCATCTTGTTTAATCCCGCCCCTTTTCACAGCGCCGTACGACAGAATTTCACGTGCTCAAACTCTAGTGTGACCGCGGCTTTAAGCTGTCTTTTCACATCATTGACTTTCATTTATATGTAAGCGAACGTGACAAACTGGAAACCCTGCTGAAAAATCCAGCTTAAACCAGCCTGGTTTTAAAGAGGTTTTGGCCATTTCTAGGCTGGTTTCCAGCCATTTCCAGCCTGGTCTTAGCTGGTCAGGCTGGGAGTTGACCAGCTAAAACCAGCTTGACCAGCCAAAACCAGCTATGTCCAGCTTAAACCAGGCTGGTCAAGCTGATTTTAGCTGGTTTAAGCTGGTCATTTTCCAGCCTGACCAGCTTAGACCAGGTTGGAAATGGCTGGAAACCAGCCTAGAAATGGCCAAAACCTCTTTAAAACCAGGCTAGTCGACCAGCTAAAACCAGCCAACCAGCTTAGGCTGATTTAAGCTGTTTTCTTCAGCAGGGAACGCAAGCTTGTGCAACAAGTTTTGCAGTTTGCTGCGTTGCAAAGCTCAAGCATGGTCAATTCTGACATGTCAAATCGCATCATGTGACTGCGTGAGACTAATCGAAGATTAAAACATGACCTCTATGGACAGAAATGTAAAATATGGAAAAATCGCTCGCTTTTTAAATGTCTAATCATCTTGTTTAATCCCGCCTTTTTCACAGCACCGTACAACAGAATTTCACATGCTCAAACTATAGTGTGACCACAGCATTAGAGTGATGATGTAGAGCAGGGGTGCTCAGCCCTGTTCCTGGAGATCTACCTTCCTGCAGATTTAAGCTCCAACCCTAATCAAACACACCTGAACTAATTAACTAGGACCTGAACAGTACTTGATAATTACAGGCAGGAGTGTTTGAAAAGGGTTGGAGCTTAAATTTGCAGGAAGGTAGATCTCCAGGAACAGGGTTGAGCACCCCTGATGTAGAGTCATGACACAAATATGGTAATTGTAATGTTAAAAATGAAATTTAAATTGAATGTAATGAAGAATAACCCAATTTTAGGTTTGCCCTTATTTGGGTTAGGGTTATTTTTTAATACAATCCATATCTTCTAGAGCAGTGTTTCTTAACCACATTCCTGGAGGAGCACCAGCTCTGCACATCTTCCATGTCTCTTTAACCAAACACACCTGACTAAGATCATCAGCTCATTAGCAGACTGAAAGACCTGTATTGGGTGTGACAGACAAAGGAGACATCCAAAACAAAGCAGTGCTGGTGGTCCTCCAGGAACATGGTTGAGAAACACTGCTCTAAATAATGCTGGGTTGTATTGATCTAACCCTAACCCAAATATGGACACAGCTAACAATAGTTTATTGTTTTTACATTCAATTTAAATGACTTTTTAAACCCAGCTGTTGGGTTAGCCCAGAGGTTTGTTCACACCAGAAATGATAACAATAAACATAACAATGACTATATTTGTGTCATGACTCTACATCTTGTTGCACAAGCTTGCATTTCCAATTTGTCGCATTCGCTTACATATAAATGAAAGTCTATGGGGCGAAAAGTGCAGTGTGACCGGGGCTTAATTAAGTATTTCTCAACCACGCTCCAAAAGGAGCACCAGCTCTGCACATTTTCCATGTCTGCTTAATCAAACACACCTGATTCAGATCATCAGCTCATTAGCAGAGACTGAAAGACCTGTAATGGGTTTGACAGACAAAGGAGACATCCAAAACATGCAGTGCTGGTGGACTTCCAGAAACGTGGTTGAGAAACACAGCTCTAAATAATGCTGGGTTGTGTTGATCTAACCCTAACCCAAATATGGACAAACCTAAGATTGGGTTAATTTTTTATTCATTCATTAATTTTCTTTTTGGCTTAGTCCCTTTATTAATCAGGGGTCACCACAGCTATATGAACCGCCAACTTATCCAGCATATGTTTTACACAGCGGATGCCCTTCCAGCTGCAACCCAACACTGGGAAACACCCATACACTCTTCTCTTCGTCTCATTCACATACGTAAATTTTTTAATATTCAGTTTAAAGGTTTTTTAAACAGCTGTGGGCTTAGCCCATTTTGACCCAACGCTGGGTTAAAACAACCCAACATTTTTTAGATGTCACAAATGACATGATTTCATATGAACACTTATATAAAATATGATTTTATATGCCAGTGTAAACGAAGCCATGTATTTGGCAAATTGGACATGGTCAAAAGATCATATCTGTGCATTAATAATATAATAGTTCAAACCTTTATGAGTTTTTTCTTCTGTTGAACACACAAAGAAGATACTTTGAAGAAAGCTGATAACCGGTAACTATTGACTTCCATATTATTCCTTTTTTTCCTACGGAAGTCAATGGTTACAGGTTTCCAGCTTTCTTAAAAATATCTTCTTTAGTGTTCTACAAAAGAAAGAGACTCAAAGGTTTGAAACCATTTTCAATTTGCGTGAACTATCCCTTTAAGATGTAAAAACAAACATATAAACAAACAATGTCATCGTCGCAGAACTTCTAATGATTTCCACGACAAACACCATCAAAAACATTACAAACCCTCAACTGTTAACCATTAAAACCCTTACATTTGAAGAGTTTCTAGTGTGTTTCAGGACATATTCCATTAGATTTAATGGGTTTAATATGCCTCCAAAAGAAGTACCACTGGAGACCCACAGGAACATTACAGTTTCAATTGAAACCAATAGAATTATAACCATTACAAAGTCTATGAGGGTTTCTATTGTTTTTCTGACGCAAGGCAGTCCTATGATATGTTATGAAACTTCATAACACCTCTGAGGGCGTTTTGGCACCCCTTTTGACTCCTTTGCACACAGTCAGCATACAGTTCCTCTGAGAGGCTGTTTCGAGAGTCACGTCCAAAATGAAGCATTATTGCTGCAGCAGCAGTTTATAACATGTGTCTGTCTTAACCCTTGTGCATCCTCATGGCTATTTTTGGCCTTTTTATTTTAGGTTTTGTGATCATTTTGACTGACTTAATGCACTGAAAAGAAATGATTCACTGAATTAACAATTTTTTTTAAGATAAGTGCTTGCAAACAATTTATATGGACTTAATTTAAACAAATAAATGAAATTCAGTAATGTTCAACTTAATTTGTTCCAATTCAGCCCATATAAATTGTTTGCAACCAATTAACCTAAAAAGGTTTAGTAAATCCAATTAATCTTTTTTTTCAGTTTGCAAACCACATACATTTTTTTTATTGAAATTATAATGTTTTTGTCCTGCACTCTAACAATGCTGGGTTGTTGTAACCCATTGGGTCAAATATGGACAAATCAATCTATTCAGTTAAAAAGTGTAATTAAAATTTAATAAAAAAAAGTAATTACCAAATGATGGATTTGCCCATGTTTGTCTCAACGTTGGATTGCGACAACCCAGCATTTATTTTTAGAACTGTGTGAAACTAGTCATGACATTTATCCTGATTTCTGCTTTTGAGCAAAGTAGTTTGAACGGTAGTGACACTGCAAAAAAAAATTATACATCAAAATATTGAATAAATGAATAATGTTTCTGATGATTGACATATTCAAGACTCTACACTCTAATATGAACAAACTCAAAAGTTGGTTGAAAAATGTCATTTATATTTTATTTAAATAACTAACCAAACATTGGGTATGTCCATATTTGACCCAACATTGGGTTAATACAAGCCAGCATGTTTTAGAAGGTAAAAGTTCTGAAAACTCTGCATAGCTTTTAATATATCCACTTTCCGGCCACTTTATTAGGTACAGTTACTAGTACCAGGTTGGACCCCTTTTGCCTTCAGAGCTGCCTTAATCCTTCGTGCCATAGATTCAACAAGGTACTGGACATATTCCTCAGAGATTTTGGTCCACATTGACATGATAGCATTTGTCGGCTGCACATCCATGATGCGAATCTCCCGTTCCACCACATCCCAAAGGTGCTCTATTGGATTGAGAACTTGTGACTGTGAAGGCCATTTGAGTACTGTGAACCCATTGTTATGGGAAACCAGTCTGAGATGATTCGCTCTTTATGACATGGCGCATTATCCTGCTGGAAGTAGCCATCAGAAGATGGGTACACTGTGGTCATAAAGGGATGGACATGGTCAGCAACAGTACTCAGGTAGGCTGTGGTGTTGACACAATGCTCAGTTGGTACTAATGAGCCCAAAGCGTGCCAAGAAAATATCCCCCACACCATTACACCACCACCACCAGCCTGAACCGCTGATACAAGGCAGGATGGATCCATGCTTTCCTATTGTTGATGCCAAATTCTAAACCCTACCATCCGAATGTGGCAGTAGAAATCGGCTCAGCAGACCAGGCAACGTTTCTCCAATCTTCTATTGTCCAGTTTTGGTGAGCCTGTGTGAATTGGAGCCTCAGTTTCCTGTTCTTTGCTGGCATGAGTGGCACCCGGTGTGGTCTTCTGCTGCTGTATCCCATCCGCCTCAAGGTTGCACGTGTTGTGTGTTCAGAGATGCTCTTCTGCAGACCTCAGTTGTAACGAGTGGTTATCTGAGTTACTGTTGCCTTTCTATCAGCTGGAACCAGTCTGGCCATTCTCCTCTGACCTCTGGCATTTGCACCCACAAAACTGCCGCTCACTAGATCTTTTCCCTTTTTCAGACCATTGTCTGTAAACTCTAGAGATGGTTGTGCATGAAAATCCCAGTAGATCAGCAGTTTCTGAAATACTCAGACCAGCCCGTCTGGCACCAACAATCATGCCACGTTCAAAGTCACTTAAATCACCTTTCTTCCCCATTCTGATGCTCGGTTTGAACAGCAGCAGTTCGTCTTGACCATGTCTACATGCTTAAATGCATTGAGTTTCTGCCATGTGATTGACTGATTACAAATTTGCGTTAACTAACAGTTAGACAGGTGTACCTAATAAAGTGGCCGGTGAGTGTATATATTATACTATATGACTTTATAGTTTTCATTTATTATACTATTTTATTTTGTAAACAAACTTTAATTTAAAGAGTTAAAATGAATATTTGGTAGTTTCCATTTAGTTTGGGCTGATTCTGGTAAAGAAATCTGAACGTGAAAGTGTAAAAATATCTATGAATATAACACTTTCATGATGTATATTGACATTTTGTCCTCTGTGGACTTATATGTAACTTTCTTAAACAGACACACAAGGGTTAATGGGACACTCTCAAGTCATTTAAATGTAAAAAGAAAATGTATGCTTAATTTAAAAAGACACAAATATTACACTTCAGTTAATCATTTCCTCTCCATAAAGCTGCTCCTCACCTGCATTAATTTCTTTCCTCAGCTGAACACTGAAGATGACATTTCGAAGATTGTGGGTAACCCAAACTGGCTTCCATGGTATGAAAAAAAAATCATACACTACTGAAGTCAATGGGAACCAGCAGCTGCATGGCTAACCGCACTTTTCAGAATTCCTTCAGCAGAATAAAAATACCATTCAGGTCATGTGCAAACTCACGATGAGCAAATTATGACAGAATTTCACTTTTACATAATGTGCAAAAAACTCCTTATCTGACGATTTCCATCAGGTCCATTTGCACGTTCGCTATTTGACTTGCAGTGCATTCAAAGAAGCCTGTACATTTTGTTAGCATGCATTTTCCCCAGGAACTGAAACCCGGCTTCAGAATAGCTGGTGCTGTGAGTCACGACGTACTATCACTTGTGATTTTCAGCCTTGTGATTCAACCTGTAACCTTTTTGAAGGCCAGAACCAAGTTCATGCAAGAAAGCACATGCTCAAGTTCTCACTTTCCAGTAGCGGGCACGGGGAAACTCAAGCTCAGTTCCTCGTCGGCCTGTTCCTGTGTGCTCATCTGTATCCGGAGCTCCTGCAGGGGTGGATTTGACTCTTGCTGTGGTGTGCTCATAAGGGGAACGGCTTCTTCACAAACCCCAGCATCTTCCTTTTTATCACCCGAACCGGAGCCCAAAATCACCATTCCAGGAGAGTAGATGTAGATGGACCCTGAAAGAGACAAACTATGATGAGCTCACGGTTTTTCAGCCTACAATGTAAAAAATATCTGTGAATTAGCAGTTTTCCGTACTTTGTGATACATGTTTTTGAACTTATTTATGCTTTTGAATTATGAAAAAAGATTCAGATTGACTCTTTCTGTAAATCTGAAATCTAATTTTTTTTATATTATCAGAATTGCTATGAGATTAATAGGATCAGAAACCTTTCCCAGTATTCAAACACTCTACGAGCAATGCACTCTGAATGAAGTGAAAAGAATTCTGAACTCTTGAAATGAGGTTGGTGTCGTGATCTCGTTCCTTTCGAGTGTGCATGCGCATTAGCTCGGACAATCTGAAGAAAAATGCCAATTTTGTTTGATTTGAATGTTTAGAAACGAAACTTATGACACAGCTGTTGTTTAATTTCATTGGTGATTCCAAATATGTCATGTAATCGTAAGCTAAGTTTTGGAAAATTTGATGTTTCCCCATTCAGACAGAATGCCCAAGCATACTGCCAGAGAGGCGTTTCAAAGATGGCTTATTATGTATTATATTAAGAATGACTTGCCTTAAAGGGACGTTGCTTCAGCATTGTTTTCATATAAACAAGTATGTTCACTTAGCATGTTTCTCAAGCATCTGCAAACATATTATGGTATTTTAATGCTTCAGAAGTGTAAAAAAAAGTCTGTATCAACTGATTGCAAGTATATTCTGTGATGCATTCTGGGACTTTGCTCTTCACAAAGCATGAAACGACACGTTAACCTTTACCCTAAGCTATTTTAAGACATCATAATGTTGCTCACTGACTTTTGAAGCAGTCTTTAAACGAGAAGTTAGTTTTAAAATAGTCTCAGACAGAGAGGAAGCAGGAACCAAACTTGTGTGTGTTGCACAAACTCCAACAAGAGCAGTAAAAACATTGCTTTATGCTCTGTTATCCCTCAACTTTTTCTTTGTTCAGTTTACCATAAGTTACATTTAATCTTTTGGGTGTTTTTGTTATTACAGGCTCTTGGCAATTGACTTGACAAGGAAATCCAAAACAAATGTTGCAAAAAAGAAAAACCCCAAATGAACAGGAAGTGAAAATGGGAAGACAATGGAGGACGCGCGAAGATTTGCTGTGACTCATGTTGAGGAAATATTTTTCTGCTCCAATAAAGTTAATCACACATAAACAATAATGATAACAGTACAAATTTTACGAAGTGTTGCCAAATAATTCTGGCTTGTGCATTATTAGTTTGAGATAGTATGAGTAGCTTGTCATAATTTAATCATGAGACCATGAGTCATTTTTCTTCAATGAAGCTTCCATGAAGGAAAATCACAACATCAAAAGTGCATGGTCATTTATACTGCAAATAAAATTAAAATACAAATAATAATAATAATAATAATAATAATAATAATAATAATAATAATAATAATAAAAAAATAAAAATAAAATAAAATAAAAAATAAAATGAAATGAAATAAAAAATAAAATAATAAAATAAAATAAAAATAAAGTAAAAAAAATATATAAAAATAATAAAATAAAAAATAATAGAATTAAATTAAAAATGTAATTAAAAATAAAAATTAAATTAAATAAAGTTAACATAATGAAAAAAAATAAAATAAAATAAAAAATAAAATGAAAAATAAAATAAAAATATATTTTTTAAATTAAATAATAAAATAAAATAATTAAATACAAAAAATAAAAAATAAAACAAAATGCCTTACACTGGCTGCCTGTTAAGTTTCGTATTGAATTAAAAATATTACTCCTTACCTATAAAGCTTTAAATAATCTAGCTCCTGTTTATCTAACCAACCTCCTGTCTCGCTACAACCCAACCCGCTCTTTACGATCTCAAAACTCAGGGCTTCTGGTAGTACCTAGAATATCAAAGTCGAGTAAAGGAGGTCGAGCCTTCTCATTTACGGCCCTTAAACTCTGGAATAGCCTTCCTGATAATGTCCGAGGCTCAGACACACTCTCGCTCTTCAAAACTAGATTAAAGATCAGATTATAGATTAAAAATCTTTTTAGCAAAGCATACACCCAGTGCATTACATAATGCTATGACCCATGATGTGCTCCACACATGATTTTGGTTCACGTTTATATACACTATGAACAGCAGCTACGCTAATTATTCTCCTTATTCTGTATTTCCACCTGGGGGTACTCATCTCGAGGCCCTCAGACTATGCAGTGCCACTGACGCGATCCGAGACCAGCGACGAGATGATCCCAAGGTTTTCTGGACCAGGCCGTATCCTGAGCAGCTGCTGTGGTGGTCATCGTGGAGTGAGAGCATGAGACTAACTCCTGTGATGCTCCAAGGACAGACGAGTCTTCGCTGAGGTCTAGCTTCCTGCGCCTAGACTGCAGCTCTGCACAAGACGTTTGGCCATAGGGGAAATGGTCGTGCCCAACTGAGCCTGGTTTCTCTCGAGGTTTTTTAAAATCTTCGCTTTCGCCAATTGGTGAAGTTTTTTCCTCGCCGTTGTCGCCACTGGCTTGCATGGTTCGGGATTTGTAGAGCTGCGCATCGATGGATTTGCTATTCAGTGTTTGGACTCTCAGTAGTGATTATTAACCCACACTGAACTGAGCTAAACTGAACTGAACTTAATCTCTGAAAACTGAACTGACACTGTTTCAATTCACTATAATCTTCCATGTGATGCTGCTTTGACACAATCTACATTGTATAAGCGCTATACAAATAAAGATGAATTGAATTGAAAAAGTAAAATAAAAAATAAAATAAAAATCTAGCTCTGAAATTTTGCCATATTCTCCAACACAAATCTCAAAACATTTTGATCCCTCATACTGCATTGATAATCTGAAACTTATTACTCCTGGGTCAAAAATGTGCTGTTTTATATTGATTCATTTTATGAACTTAAGGAAGGGACTGAAGTCAAGTTTGAACTGTAGCAAATAGTCTTGACCAGGGCTGCGTCTGAAACCGCATACTTCCATACTATATAGTACGCTAAAATCAGTATGCGAGCCAAGTAGTATGTCCGAATTCATAGAATTCGAAAATCAGTATGCGAGAAGTACCTGGATGACTTACTACTTCCGGCGAGATTCTGAAGTGCGCATCCCATGCACACTGTGCTATCCCATGATGCTCCGCGAGAGAATTCATGAATGGGAGTGAATCGATGCAACTGACGCATATTCACGTAGGTCACGTGAATATGACTAAATGGCGGATGTAGTACATCCGAATTCCATTCATACTTCTTACATTCTTACTGTATAGAAAGTACTTTTCTAACGGCCGAGTAGTACGGTTAAATTCAAATGCAGTACCTACTGAGTAGTAGGCAGTTTCGGACGCAGCCCATGTCTACATGCCTAAATGCATTGAGTTGCTGCCATGTGATTGGCTGAATAGAAATTTGCATTAACGAGCAGTTGGACAAGTGTACCTAATAAAGTGTGGATAATAAATATGTGAATTTGAATAAAACTGTAAAACCCTACCCTCCTGTTCACTTACAGGTCAAAAAATGACTCGGGCACCATTTTAACAGCAGCAACAACAAGCAGCCTAAACATTGTTTTTTAAATCTTGAAATTTGTTTCCTTTTTCTAAAATGACCCCAAGATTAGAAAAAAAATATAATTTTCTATTTTCATGAATACACATGCACACTCCAACACTCCCCCAGCCCCAAACACACACTCAATAAGAATCTGCTGCTTTAAAGGTGCAGTAGGTGATCTGCCTTAATGTTATCCATTAGCATATCTTTAAGCCCTGTTTACACTAGTACGTTTTAGAACGGCGTTTTAGAATGAAAACGATCCGCGTCCACACTGGCGTTTCACCCAGCGTTCCTGAACAACTCTTCATCCACACCACACCACAACACTGAAAACGCACATCACATGACCACACACACACTCTGGCATGCGCTGCAGCATATCTCCCCAGATGAGAGCTGTATCCGACTTTGGTCTTTTGAATCTATTACTTGTTTTCAGGTAACGTGTTTTGGCTGAGCGCAAGGATAAGTTAATACTTAATGTAACCGTGTACACTGATTCTGCACATTTGACTGATTTCTTGCCTTTTATTTCCTATAATGTTTAAACTTATTGTATGTTATACTTTTATAATGGCCATTATTGATTATTAAAACTGATATTCAATGAAAGAGAGGGTATGTTTTGTATTTTCAATGAAAATGAAACGAGGCAGTGATGTTATAGGCTGTGTTTTGTTATAAATATGCATACAGTAAAGATGACGGTCATATAAATATGTAGATAGATGCCTCAACATTTCTGCTGTCTGTTAAGTTAATATCAAAATGAAAATAGGCAGTTCCTTAAATCGTGTTTTCATTTATTGTTAAGATAGTGAAACAAAGTAGAAAGAGTGATGTGAATAAGGTTATAAAGTACACTGTTCCCTTTGAAGATTTACCCGACGTGTCCTCGGGAGTTTGTTTTCCATATCAAATTTGCGAAGTCTGAACTTACAAGGAAAGGATGCAGGACTAAACTGTGTGTAGGCTACTTAATATTGAGGAAAAGCCCCAATCAGATAGGCGAATGTCTGCAGCCATGCCTCCGTTTTCAGATGTCTCCGTTTTCCCCCATCCACACTGAGACGGAGCAGCAGCGTTTTAGAATGCAAACGGCCTCTTCAGCGTTTCTAAAACGCTCCATTTTTGGCGCTTGAAAACTCAGGCGTAGTGTGCACAGATGGCGTAACCGTAGCAAAGCTTATGCGTTTTAAAACTAAAACATATTAGTGTAAACAGGGCCAAAACTCTATAGTACTTTATAATACTACAAAACTGTATTATTTCTAGTACATTTTCAGTTGTGTAGTAAGCAAAACTTATGTGCAATATTTAATGCATCCATGGATCGCTGGTCTCACTCTCTCACATGCTTTGTCCTAAAGCACCTACTGTATGCTTAGTGGTTGGCCAGCGGCATGCAGGAATTACACTTATTACTAAAGCTGCAGTCACACTAGAGTTTGAGCTTGCGAAATTGTGTCGTGCGGCGCTGTGAAAAGGGGCAGGACTAAACAAGATGATTAGACATTAAAAAAGCGAGCGATTGCTCCATGTTTTACATTTCTGTTCAGAGAGGTCATGTTTTGATCATGTTATGTCCTCTGGAGTTTATTTTCCATATCAAATTTGTGAAGTCTGAACTTACAAGGAGAGGATGCAAGACTGAACTTTGTGTAGGCTACTTAATATTGAGGAAAAGCCCCAATCAGATAGGCGAATATCTGCAGCCATGCCTCCCGTTCTCGAATGTCTCCGTTTTCCCCCATCCACACTGAGACGGAGCAGCAGCGTTTTAGAATGCAAACGGCCTCTTCAGCGTTTCTAAAACGCTCCATTTTTGGCGCTTGAAAACTCCGGCGTAGTGTGCACAGATGGCGTAACCGTAGCAAAGCTTATGCGTTTTAAAACTAAAACATATTAGTGTAAACAGGGCCTTAAAAACACAATCCCTCCCCTGCCGTCCAAAGCCACGCCTCCTGAAATCACAAACGCGCACCTTAAAGATGACAGAGACCCACT
Source organism: Danio kyathit (assembly GCA_903798195.1). Lineage (NCBI taxonomy): Eukaryota > Metazoa > Chordata > Actinopteri > Cypriniformes > Danionidae > Danio > Danio kyathit. The sequence continues at coordinate 48,069,597 of LR812529.1, forward strand.
AGATCATGTCATTCGCCAGTTACAAAACTCTATAGTACTTTATAATACTACAAAACTGTATTATTTCTAGTACATTTTCAGTTGTGTAGTAAGCAAAACTTATGTGCAATATTTAATGCATCCAAGGATCGCTGGTCTCACTCTCTCACATGCTTTGTCCTAAAGCACCTACTGTATGCTTAGTGGTTGGCCAGCGGCATGCAGGAATTACACTTATTACTAAAGCTGCGGTCACACTAGAGTTTGAGCTTGCGAAATTCTGTCGTGCGGCGCTGTGAAAAGGGGCAGGACTAAACAAGATGATTAGACATTAAAAAAAGCGAGCGATTGCTCCATGTTTTACATTTCTGTTCAGAGAGGTCATGTTTTGATCCTCAATAGGTCTCATGCAGTCAAGCGATATGATTTTGCAGGTCAGAGTTTACCAAGCTTGAACTTTGCACTGCATTGACCTGCGAAACTTGACGCATGACCCTGCGTTTCCGGTCTGACGCATTCGCGTGCGAATGAATGGAAGTCTATGGGGAGAAAAGTCCAGTGTGACCGCAGCTTTAGCCATACTGACATGCTATTTCAGACTGAATATTCAGAGTAGCGGTAAACAATATAGGGAGCTCTTCACAGGCTGTCATTGCTCAAAAATGAACCAATGTGAATCTAAAACCAACTTCAGCTCAGTAAAGCAGGCTAGGCGGAATAGCGCTATTTACTTTTGTTTTGTTGTTAAACTAAATAAAAAATCTACATTATCGATGCTGTAAAAGGAGCTTATGAAATTAAAATAGTCACTTTTTAATAGAACAATCAATCTTTCGTCGGAAGATGTCAGTCGCTGCACAACACTTCTGTGCATATAACCCATTCATAACAACACAACCTACCTCAGCTCTGCGTGACTAAAATAGTTTTAAAAACAGAACATTACCTGTCTAAGTGAAGTTTATTTATAAACTAATTTCGGGAGGATCACATGCTTAAGATTGCTTGCGGCTGGTCCCGCATTATTCAATTTATGATTCACCAATCAGACGATTCCTAAGCCACTATAAATACCTTAAGTTCCATTTAACAGCCATCTTCGTTTTGAAGAATCCCCCCTTCCACCCCTACTCCTCCTCCTTTTCTAGATGGGTGGCACGGTGGCCCAGTGGTTAGCACTGTTGCCTCACAGGAAGAACGTCACTGGTTCTAGTCCTTACCAAGCTAGCTGACGTTTCTGTGTGGAGTTTACACATTCTCCCTGTTCTCCCGTGGGTTTCCCCCGGGTCTCCAGGTTTCCTCCCACCATCCAAAAACATGCAACTTAAGTTAATTGACTAATCCAAATCGCCACCATAGACATGCTCCTAGTAAGTAGTTATCTCTTAAGAGCAATCACTATCTGTTCATTAGCTACTACAGCAGATCTACCTGAGCTCAAACTCCCCTCTCGCTTTGCAAACGGGAGGGAGCCCCGGGCTCGAGGATCTTGTGAGTTCAGGGCTCACAAGTTCACAAGTGTGAACTCTTGAAAAATACTTTGGCTATGTTGTCGTCCTTCCTCTGGCGTGCAAAACTAACTCCAATATTGATTCAGGATTTGAAAAAGTTGATTCAGCATTGTCAGCGCTGTCACTCTCTCATGCACGTGAATGCAGCGGATCTGCGTGAACGGGTGCGCAAATGTACAAATCTACTTTTGTTGACAGTTTGGGCTACTTATCAGAATTATGGGTCTGACCATTTTTAATTGGATGAACATTTTTTAGTTATGCCTTTCCCATAATATAAAAATACATATAAATACATTAAATTATTTACTTTAATCATTACTATTGGAATGTGAAGAGACTTTCAACCAGAACAACAAAAAAATGTTTCTGAAGACCATGGGCGTTGCTAGGCCTATTTTAGGGGAGCTGTAGTGATAAGAAAACGGCGGCAGAATTCATCTCCTCCCCTTCTTTTGTTTTTCATTTTGTTTTCAGCAAACCACAGCCGTGGACAGCGAGAAAACAAGGTGTGTGTTTATCGATAAATTGTTATAATATCTGCTTATTTGCAGTTCTTTGATATAGATAACCTTGTATCACCTGTATTCCAATGTCACGGAGGAGCAGTCGGGTTTTCTCGGTGTTCACCTCATAAGCACAGCTGTTTCCTCCAGCAAAAATTGTAACTCTTAACAAACATTTTGCTATTTTTATTTTAAAATGGACTACCAATATTAAACACTTTAAAGTTTGTGTGGCTATAACTATACCATACAGCAGGGCTACTCAATTGGCGGCCCGCGGGCCGAACCCGGCCCCCGAGGCAATTTGTTCCGGCCCTCCAAATAGTGTGACCAAGACATCAAAAATAAATTTAGTTCAGTCGAAAAACAGCCGCTATAGTTATGAAGTGACGTGCACCTGTTCAATACAGCATGAGCTGCAAGCTGCGCACAGCGTGAGTCACCTGACATTCAGGAAGTGGTGCGGGCAGCCAAAAATATTTGGATATGTTTGTAGAAAAGGCCTTATGTACTATGCACTGATATCGTCAATAGGGATGCAACGATTAGCCGATTTCACTATTAACCGCGCTTTAATTCATCACAATTAATCGTAAAGGCTTCTCTAAGCCGCATTTCTGTTGCACGGAACAAAACGAAACTGCTGCAGTTAAACAAAGTTATGCCAAGTTGCCAACTGTGCCCTAGTTTAAAGTTCCAAGTATGTACACTGATGCACACCGGATTATCGCAGCGGCCGTTCCCATATCACGTCTTTTCCGCTTGCAAGTTTGTTGTTTTTTAATGTAAGAATATATGACAATATGCTGCAAAAGCAGAGCAACGGGCTTGCGTCTTTGCTGTCGCACGCAGTAGAAAACATCTCACGGTGAGAGTTCTGCATGCCAAAAGATATGTTAAACGAATTAATATTAAGATGATTATGTATGCATGAACGCAAATGGCAACAACAGTTCATCTAAATAGCTACGTACCTAATATAAAGCTTGAATTTACATTAGACGTGATAACCGTCAACCATGATTATTCTTCAGACTACATAATCGTACAACCAAAATCTATAATCGTTGCATCCCTAATTGTTATGCAGTTCAACACATAACATATGAAAGTGTCTGAATGTAGAAAAAGCCTACTTGAGCAATGCACTGCTTTTGTTGTGCTCTGAAATACAACATTTGAATGATTGTAAAAAAAAAAAACAGTCTATTGTACAATGCACTGATATTATGTAGTTTCAAAATACAATATATTAACATTTTAATGTAGAAAAAGCCAACGTGGGTGTCTTAAGGAGCAAAAATACAACATATGGGCTCTTATATTGCTGTTGTGTTATCACTCATATAGCAAGTCATATCTCTCCGGCCCTTCGTTTGGGATGCTTTTCATGAACCGGCCCCCATGACAAACTAATTGAATAGCCCTGCCATACAGTCTTGCACAGAAAGGATTAAACACAATGACAGAACCACTTAGAGAATGTACTCATTATAACTGTCACTGAGCCACTGACAGAGATAGAAACATCAAGTGTTGTCTAGTATTAAACAAAATACTTCTTATTTATTACTATCATTCAGATCGTGAAATATGTGAATTAGCCTGTAAGTTTAAAATATATATATATTTATATATATGTCATTTAATTAGCAATGTGGCAGTTTATTTATTTAATACATGGAAACAAAAAATGCACTTTGGCTTATTCAGAACTCAAATGGCTATGCCTGTCTATGTAATACAGTGGAATACTAGTATAAAACCCATATTAAATAAACATTTTTAAGCGTATCACTATTAAATTACTACTTATAAATGTCGTATTAGGCTTTATATATATATATATATATATATATATATATATATATATATATATATATATATATATATATATATATATATATATATATATATATATATATATATATATATATATATATATATATATATATATATATATACCTTATAAGGAGCTGAGCCCCCCTAAAATGAAAATCCTAAAATCGCCCCTGCTGAAGACAATCACCTACTGCACCTTTAACTTTAAAGATTACCGTCTTTCTATGCAGGTACCTTTAGCATTAGAAAATATACCCTTTACTGTAGCCAAAAACGAATGTTGACCACTGATTAAACACTGATGAGGAAAAACCCAGACATTCACAGAGTTTGTGACGAAGATGAAGTTGTTTCTTCATGCTAAATACATTTGAGGATTGAAATTAACTGTAGCTGCTTTATTTTAGAGGTTAAGTGAAAGTGGATAATTTTTGACCTGAAGGACGAACGGTGTATACAGAATTAAAGGTGTACTTAGGATGTTTTCTCAGCATTAGATTGAAAAGGCATTTGTAAAATGTGAGCTAAACTGACACTGTTTTTAGTTTGAAGTGTCGTAAAGCACTCACCTACAGTGTTGCTGACGTTCTCACCCTTCCCTTTGTGCTCCATTGTGACCTGCTGCACACCTCCAGATGAGGGCGCCGTCCTTGACATCTGACCTTTGACCTCTCTGACATCGCCACCCAACGGCATCTCAGCCTCCGCGTTACTATCCTTTAAAGCATAAGACTGAAAATCCATCTGTCCGCAGCCATGCTTGCCTTCCTACGGTCACCGTGAAACAAAACCAAAGGGGAATTCTCACTTCAGTGCTTTATTTATATGAAGTTAATGTCATTTATTACAGAGAAAGTACTTACGTGCTTTCCGTTTATAAAACCTAAAAAGAAAATGAGAAATAAGTGAATGTGGTGCGTGTGAGACGGCTGTACGTTGCATGCTTGGGCGTTCTGTGGTTTCTCAGCTTGTCATATAAGTGTTAAACGCATGTCATTCTGAAACACTGCTACTGCTTACATTGACTTCAACCTTAATGGAATTAAAACACGTGAGAACCAATGCAATCTGCTTTACTGTAATAAGTGAACTGGGTGGATTCCTGGCTGCTTATACATGACAATAATATCTCACTTCTGAAAATTCTAACACAGAGTCATCGCAGTGTTTATTTAGCTAGTTGTATTCATTTGGAGCCTGTTGCATGCTGAAGCATTGATGAGAGACTTGAGATTAAGTCGTACCGAAGCATTTTGAAAGGGTTTTCTTTGTCTTGCCTTTCAACAGCATACAGAATCCAGTCATGCACAAGATAATCATCAGTAAGATGAACAGCATGAACCACTGGGTCTGGCTTTCTTCCGGCATGCCGTGTACGGGAGATGCGGTGCTCCCTGCTGGTTTGAAAGAGAAACACAACACAAATCTAGACACTACATTACATTACAGTACATCACATTACTAAACTAAAAATGAAATAAAACACAACGTAAAATAAACTCAAAAAATATAATTATATTTATATAATAATTATTAATATAATAAATTTATTAAATTAATTCAAAATAACATAAAAAGCTATAATGTTAAATGCCAAAATGTAAATTGTATGGATAAGTTCACCCAAAATTTTTTTATCATGTTATTAATTACTCATCCTCATGTCGTTTCAATTGCCTGAGATCTTCAGAACACAAATCAAGATATTTTAGATGAAATCAGAGAGCGCTCTGATATGGAGCCAGATCAGTCTCAAAAATAATGCATTCATTCATTCCTTTTGAATGCTTACCGTGCATTCACACGGGACTTCAACATCAACGCTTGAACGAGGGCGTGTCTAAAGTTGGGGCTTATGCGATCGTCATAGCAGCATCAGCCAATAAAATTAGTTCACAATCAGCTACTGTCTAAGCTGGGGTAATTGCTTATGTTGGAGCTTGAAAAATTGAGAAATCCCCAACTTCTGCAGCGAGCAATGCCGCTGAAGCAGCGCAGACGAACTCACAATTCAGTTCGGCAGCGCTTGACGTCACCCATTAAAAGTGAATGGGAAGCATTGACGCTGAAACTTTGTGTGAATCTGGCGTTACTCCCTTGTTTATCTGGGGTTGCCACAGCGGAATGAACCGCCATAGTATCCAGGATATGTTTTTCATGGAGGAAGACTACCGGTCGACCCCAAAGAGATTCTGGCAAACCGTCTGGCGCCCCAGGAGGGGAAAGCAGCTCCACAACAACACTGTTTACAGTGGAAGAGGGGAGCTGCTGACCTCGACTAGGGATGTTGTCGGACGGTGTCTATCATTCTATATATCGTTCAATCTATCTTTCTATGGTTCTATCTATCTATCTATCTATCTATCTATCTATCTATCTATCTATCTATCTATCTATCTATCTATCTATCTATCTATCTATCTATCTATCGTTCTGAGCCACCGTGCCACCAAAATAAAACATTTACGAAATAAAATTTGGCGGCACAGTGGCTCAGTGGTTAGCACTGTCACCTCACAGCAAGAAGGTCTCTGGTTCGAGCCTCGGCTGTTGGTGTGTCTGTTCTCCCCGTGTTGGCGTGGGTTCCCTTTCGGGTGCTTCAGTTTCCCCCACAATCCAAACACATACGCTAAAGGTGAATTGAATAAACTAAATTGGTCTTAGTATATGTGTGTGAATCAGTGTATGGGTGTTTCCCAGTGTTGGGTTGCGACTGGGGGGGCATCCGCTGCTTAAAAAACATATGCTGGATAAGTTGGCAGTTCATTCCGCTGTGGCGACCCCAGATTAATAAAGGGACTAAGCCGAAAAGAAAATGAATGAATGAATGTATTATTTTTGAGACTGATCTGACTCCATACTCTGATTTTCACTCCAACTCTGACAGCAAGAGTTGTAAGATGTTCAGAAAAGGAACCAGAAACATTGTCAAAACATTCCAAGTGACTTCAGTGGTTCAACTGTAATCATACAAAGCTCCAAGAACACTGTAAAAATGATTTTGCTTGCCAATGAAAACCTGCTGAACAATGCTGGACTGCTAGAGTGTGCCAGTTGTTGCCAGTGACATAAAATCTGTTGCCAGTTTCTCCATAGCTGGCTAAGCGGAAAGGCAACAAAGTATTCAACAAAGTACATATCAGGGAAAAAAGGAGTCCCAAAAAAAGAAATATCTGATCATCATCCATATCCCTGTTTACATTACACTTACATTACCAAGGCAATGACTGACGCAATTGCGTTACATTACAAATAGTTGTGTTTTCAGCAACACAGTGGTAAATGAAACTGTTTCTATGCTGACTGGACTGTAAAGGCATGGATTGGTTAAGAAAAATTAACCGTTCAGCCTTTTCAAATTTCCAGGTTTCTCAGTAGCGGAAGTCCTCATAGTTAGGTAAACTTAGAGCACAGTGAATGGTAAAGTACAACAAATGTATTTTCTATGTTACTATTTGCTAAAATAATAAAAGAAAAAGAGCGCCACGGTGGCTCAGTGGTTAGCACTGTTGCCTCACAGCAAGAAGGTCACTGGTTCAAGTTCTGTCTGGGCCAGTTGGCATTTCTGTGTGGGGTTTGCATGTTTTCCCCGTTTTGGCGTGGGTCTGGGTGCTCCGGTTTTCCCCCACAGTCCAAATACATGCATTATATGTGAACTGAATAAACTAAATTGGTCGTAGTGTATGAGTGTGTATGGGTGTGTATGGGTGTTTCCCAGTACTAGGTTGCAGCTGGAGGGGCATCCGCTGCGTAAAACATATGCTGGATAAGTTGGCGGTTCATTCCGCTGTGGCGACACCTGATGAATAAAGGGACTAAGCCAAAGGAAAATGAATGAATGAATGAATAAAAGAAAAACTCAACAATAGTTATAAAGACTTTCAGAAAAAGGAAAAAAAATAGTGTGAGACTCATAACAGCAGCCAGAAGAGAGAATAATGTTAAATTTACAGTACTGTCCAACAGACTGTCCCATACGCAAGGACGCTCATTTCCCATAGATGCTGAATTACAAACACCTTGGATAAGAGCTTATTCATTTTTCTATATAATATATAATAATATTATATATGGAACATATGTCTCAACCTCAATTCCTGCTCCAACCCTAATTCAATTCAATTCAATTCAATTCAATTCATCTTTATTTGTATAGCGCTTATACAATGTAGATTGTGTCAAAGCAGCTTCACATCGAAGATTATAGTGAATTGAAACAGTGTCAGTTCAGTTTTCAGAGTTTAAGTTCAGTTCAGTTTAGCTCAGTTCAGTGTGGGTTAATAATCACTACTGAGAGTCCAAACACTGAAGAGCAAATCCATCGATGCGCAGCTCTACAGATCCCGAACCATGCAAGCCAGTGGCGAAAGCGGCAAGGAAAAAACTTCACCAATTGGCGAAAGTGAAGATTTAAAAATCCTCGAGAGATCAAACGCAGCTAATCCAAATGATCAAGGTGGTCAAGACTACTAGACACTACTAGATCAGCTGTGTTTGATTAGGGTTGGAGCAAAACTGTGGAGAGCTGGGGCCCTCCAGGAATTAAATAATATATAATAATATTATTATATATTATATACAGTTGCAATCAGAATTATTGAACCCCCTTTGAATTTTTTTTTCTTTTTTAAATATTTCCCAAATTATGTTTAACAGAACAAGGAAATTTTCACAGTATGTCTGATAATATTTTTTCTTCTAGAGAAAGTCTTATTTGTTTTATTTCGGCTAGAATAAAAGCAGTTTTTAATTTTTTAAAACCCATTTTAAGGTCAAAATTATTAGCCCCTTTAAGCTATATTTTTTTCAATAGTCTACAGAACAAACCATCGTTATACAATAACTTGCCTAATTACCCTAACCTGCCTAGTTAACCTAGATAATCTAGTTAAGCCTTTAAATGTCACTTTAAGCTGTATAGAAGTGTCTTGAAAAATATCTAGTCAAATATTATTTACTGTCATCATGACAAAGATAAAATAAATCAGTTATTAGAAATGAGTTATTAAAACTATTATGTTTAGAAATGTGTTGAATTTTTTTCTCTCCGTTAAACAGAAATTGGGGAAAAAATAAACAGGGGGCTAATAATTCAGGGGGTTGAATAATTCTGATTGCAACTGCATATTATAAGATGATATATTACAAAGTATAGTTTTAAAAAGGTACATACTTTAAAAAAAATCATTTTAAGCATTTAAGCAGCCTACGCTGATGATTTTTATGGTGTTTACTGCATCATAACCGAAAAGGGTACATCATGGAAAATGATCAATTGTATAGGTGAATATGCTTACAGTTGAACCACAGAAGTCACGTGGTATGTTTTGAGTGTTCTCCTTTTCTAGACTATGAACATCTCAGGATTTCCTTTAAATATCCTAATTCAAGAGTTCACCCTTAGCTGATGCTTGATTATAAAGTTTGTTTGGCAGGCTGTCCCGGAAGAGAGCCCTGAGGTTGTGAGATCCTCGAACCCGGGGTTCCCTCCCGTTGCAGGGCGAGAGGGGAGTCTGAGCTCAGGTAGGTCTCGAGAACTCCCCTGCTTGATAATAGTAAATGTAGATTATAAATAGCTATGGAAAGTGTATACTGAATTCAAAGCTTGTCTATGATGTCGATTTAATTTAGTCAATTTACTTATGTTACATGTTTCTGGTCTGTGGGAGGAAACCGGAGAGCCCGGGGAAAACCCACGCAAACACGGGGAGAACATGCAAACTCCACACAGAAATGACGACTTGGCTAGGTAAGATCTGAGCCAGTGACATTCTTGCTGTGAGGCAATGATGCTAACCATTGGGCCTCTGTGCTGCCCTGACAAGAAAAGGGGAGGAGTAGGGGTGGAAGGGGGGGATTCTTCAAGACGAAGATGGCTAAGATACTCTGGTTATTTATAGTGATTTAGGAATCGTCTGATTGGTGAATCATGCGTTAGCTAATGAGGACCAGCTACTATCAATCATAAGCACGAGCTCCTCTCGAAGTTAGTTTATAAATAAACTTCACTTTGTGTTTTTAAGATCAACTAAGGTCTCAGAGGATTGGAACGACATTAGGGTGAGTACTTATTAACAGAATTTAAATGATTGGGTGAACTAATCTTTAAATCAAAAGAACCAAATTACATGATTGTAAATGAAATAATTTACTCTAGGTTGTACATTTATTATTTAAAAAAAATTCTAATCACAGCTAAAAAGTAAACATTCCCCATTACTATATTATCATTACTTTAAAGACTTACTAGTGAGGCCATGATTAACTTATTACTGTAATTATAGTTTAAAAAGCTAAATAAAAAAGATGACATAATACAGTTTTTCTCAGTGGCTTTGGTGCATTTCTCACAACACTATTTACATTTGCACAACAGTTCATGCATTTCTCAAAACAATTAGTGCAAACTGCAAAACCTAGTTGATAACCTGCAAAAGCGTGTCACTTGCTCAAAATAGATAGCTCATTCCTCAAAAGCAAGTATTCATGTCAATGAAAGTGTCAGTGTCATCAAAATGAAAAGTCCTGCCACCATTGTTTATGAACAAGATAGTCAAATGGCTTTGTCATGTTTTCATTATGACAGTTTACTCTGTACATTTTTTCCAATGCAAAAAAAGTCAGATTTTGGTGACACTTCCTGAAAATGTTCAAGACAGCACTATATACTATTTGCACAGCCATTTGAATGCTACAGTAAAGTTAGACATCACTGCATTTAGTGAGGTATCTGAGTACAAGACACTGAATATGCATGTTTCACATGTTTACTGCATTTGCTCTTTACAATTCTAATTTATTCACAGCATTGTGCAAAGGAATAAAGACACCCTTATTTACAACAAACATAAACTTCCTTTGGGTAGAGCTGTGCACAACTGTAAGCAATATTGCAGTACATATTGGAACTGAACCTACAACATACACAGGTCTGTAAATCGTTCATCAAATTGTTCAATTTAGAAGACATTTTCAGAAAAAAGATTTAAATTTTTTAAATAAAATTTGCTTGACAGATTTTGACAACTAGTTCAACATTTTTGTATGTAATGACTCAAGTAATGAAATGAGGACTATTAGTTTTATATGGAATGACTATTCAGCATTCACAAGTTTAGTTAATTTTGACTGACATGACATAAGCAAATGATAATGTTACAAACAGAAGAGAGTTGTATGAAAGCAGTTGATGCATGTCCAAATACATTTGCAATTTGTTGAAAGGAATGAGAAACTGCTACTATGATGTGCACAAATGACTAATTGTTTTGAGAAATGCATTAACTGTTGTGCAAATGTAAATAGTGTTGTGAGAAATGCACCAAAGCGACTGAGAAAAACTGTAAAATAAACATTAAATGTGCAGTATGTAAGTTTGACACCCAGTGGTTGAACTAGGTATTGCACTCCTGGATCAAAACACATTTTCACTTGGCTCCTCCTCTGACGAGTCCACGCAAGCACAGGTTGCCAGATTGATGTGAGTGTGCCTGACTATCAAGCCTAAAGGCTGATTAAAAGTTGATTTAAACCATTTTCTAATTAAAAGCAATGACACACGATAAAATAAATATTTTCCATACTAAAAGGAGTTTTTGTCCTAACCAACAACTGAAATATCTATGTTAGAAAAAGGTGAACAACAGGAGAAACTATGATCACGTCAGGTACACCTCATGTGCTTTATTCAGTGTTAAATGCTAATAATGTGAGTTTGAATGTCATTTTACATGACATTTATTGTCATACTACTGAAAGCAGCAGCAGATAGCTCACCTCAGATCTTGAAAGTCATTCAGCATGTACACATAATAATGTTAAAGAGATTTAATATGTATTAATTAGTTTATAAACCTTACCATTTCGCTAGAGTGCAGTAAGTGGACTATTCTGTGCTTCTGAATGGCTGCATTTAAATGTTTCTGTCGTGTTTCGTCTGGTACAAACAGCCAAATTTCTTATCACTGCAAATCTCGTAACGTACCATGTTGTTAGGACACAGGATTACAATGTTAGCTGCTCACCTAATGTTTATGTTTGTAATATTTATATTATTTGCTAATTAATGACCACCTCATGTGGAACTCTGAATCTGCGTCTCATTTCGGAGGCTCTTACTGTCCACCGGAGGTTGCATTTTCTGTCATGGGCGCATGCTTTGAGAGCCTTTCTGACTGAATGAATGAAATACGTGGTTTTCCACCAAGGCAACCCGGGGTACTGAAATATAATTGGCTAAAGTAGCAGTGGGCAGGTTAAATGAACCAAAACAAAGACAGACATTCTGGCACGTAACAGACATTTTCAAAGCAGAATATCTGACTTGAGCCCTGTTTTTCAGATAAACAAGTATGTTCACTTACAGTAGCATGTTTCTTAAATATCTGCAAACATATTATGGTACTTTAATGCTTTAGAAGAGTCCAAAACTTACATACTGCACCTTTAACTCAAAACAAAACATTAACTGGCTTTTTGAGTACCAAATATTGTATACATTACTAAAAACAACACATCTATCAGTGAATATACTGTAGTTATGATTTTGTCTGTACCTGTACTTGAGATTGAAGTAGCATTGGAAGAGATAATGGCACTGGAGGAGCTGGAAGTAATGGTCTTGGAAGAGAAAATGGCATTGGAACTGGAAAAGTTGTCTCTATTGGCTTTGGATGACCTGGTTTTACTGGTATTGGAAGAAATAATGGCAGTGGAGGAGCTGGTAGTATTGGCTTTGGAAGATATTATGGCACTGGATGAGCTATTAGTAATGGTATTGGAAGATTTAATAGCACTGGGGAAGTTGGTAGTAATGGTATTGGAAGGGTTGGTGATTATGGCATTGGAAAAGCTGGTAGTTGAGTGTGTGGTCGTTGCTGGTGCTGTTTTTGTGTCAGACACACACTCTCTGTCCTGTGTCGTTGAGCCCTCTTTGAGCACTTCCATTCCCAATTTTTCACAACTGCAGAAAAGGGAACAGAAGAAATGCATGAGATCAGTACAGATCTGCCTGTTTTATCAAATTTATTACTAATAATAATAAAAAAAATTTATGATGCACTTTTTTTTTTTTAACTCAAAGCGCTACAAGATATACAACCACAAATAAAATGCAACCATTAAAGCTTACATAAAATCCAAGTAACAAGCCAAAGAACACACCGCAATAATCAATAAAACAGATTGCAAGGCAGCATTGGTTTGATATTCCTCAAATACTCTGGTTAAAGAGACAGTTCGCCCAAAATTACAATTTACTCATCATTTGTGACCCTGGACAACAAAACTGGCCTTAAATTGCACAGGTGTGTGTGTAGGAATAGCCAACAATACACTGTATGAGTTAAAATAGTCAATTTTCCTTTTATGCCAGAAATCATTAGAATATTAGGTAAAGATCATGTTCCACGAAGACATTTCTACATTTATAATTAGTAATATATAATACCAACAACTTAATTTGTACAATTTTAAAGGTAATTTAGATTTTTTTAGATTTATCTGAACCCTCAGATTCCATATTTTCAAATAAAGATTTCCAACTAATATATATCAATGGAAAGCACATTAGTTTGAGTATGTATTAGCGTTGGGTCGATAGATGATGCCATCGTCCATCGCCGATGGCCGATAGCCATCACAAAGCTAAGCCGGCATCGCGATCCTTCACCCCACCCCCATCGCAGCAGCAACCCGCTCTCGAAAAATACACACGGCCTCGTTTACACCAATACTTCTTAGTTTTAAAATGGCATTTTAGAACGAAAACGATCCACGTCCACAATGGCATTTCACCTAGCATTTCTGAAAAGCCCTCGTTCCACACTATACCGCTGAAAATGCACATCACGTGACCAAACACACAGAGACACACACTCTGTCATGCGCTGCTGCGTCTGAGCTCCAGCAGTCACCCCAGAGAGCAGTGCACCTTGGACAGTTTATCAAGGATGTACCGCTGGATCGTGCCTCATCATAGTTGTTAAACGTGATATTTAATTAATTTTGTCTCTATCTAATGACTCTTCTGTCTTTTGACTCTATCAGGTAACGTGTGACAGCATCAGTACACCGCTTCAATCTTTCGCTTTCACTCTTGTACTTAGTAATTTTAGCGAAAACCTCAGATACTGTTGATTGGTTTCTGTTGGTTGTGCACCTTTTTTACCAACCAAGTTTGTCGACGTCATTATAACGACACAGTTCACTCTGCCTATTCATGCCAGAGTCCCGCGGAACAAGTGATTGACAGGTGGTAATTTGTGTGTAACTTATCTTTATTTATTTATGATTTAATTATGGGTAAAACAAAGACCATGCGGGTAAGGTAGTTGAAACGGTAGGCTACAAATAATAAATTCGTTATGAATGAATTAATTATTCAAAAATAAAGAATTCACCGCCGCCTACGACGATGATGCCATCTTCCATTGCGATGTTTCACATTAGACATTGTACGATGCCAGATTGGTCGACATCGCCCAACCCTATAAATCTCAGTATCATTAGGTTACATATTATATAAAGGAATTATGGAGTTCAATTCAATACCTACCTGTATTAGGACCTTTTTAAGACTTTTTCCATAACTTCTATGACCTCATCATCAAGTTTTAATCAGTAATATTTTTAACTTACTGTACTTTTACTCAATGCTGACTGTAAAAAAGCACAACTAAAGAGTATTAGCTTGTGATAACTGCTTATCATTCATTCATTTTCCTTTGGCTTAGTCCCTTATTTATCAGGGATCACCCCAGCGGAATGAACCGCCAACTATTCCAGCATATGTTTTGGGCAGAGGAGGCCCTTCCAGCCACAACCCAGTACTGAGAAACACCCATAAGCTCTTGCATCCACACACACACTCATACACTACGGCCAATTTAGTTCATTCAATTCACCTATAGCGCATGTGTTTGGACTGTGAGGGAAACCGGAGCACCCTGAGGAAACCCACGCCAACACAGGAGAACATGCAAACTCCACACAGAAATGAAAAGGTTCATAAGAATGAAACAATTAGACCAATAATAAAAGGGTGGGGCTTTACTTTAAACTCCCATTTAACACAACTCAGCACATTCATCTATTAAGATACTAATGATGAACTGATTTTGATTTTTCATGGCAGACTGCAATTTTTAACTAAATTAAATTATTCCAATACCTATTTCCAACTTGTAAAATTTATTTTAGAATTTTAAAAACCTGGGTAGGGTTGCACCAGCTGATCATAAGTTCTTTCTTAAACTGTTCACACTATAGGGGCTTAGTAACAGCTAGTTTGTATCTAAATTTGTTCTTCAGTTGCACCACGTTCTTAAGGCAAACCGTAGTTAGTAGGTCTTAAACTCGCCGTAAAGTCACACGTAGGCACATTGAATGACGTAATATCCAATAAAAAGCATTTAAATCATTAAACTGCTTTAAAATTCTGCAACATATATATATATATATATATATATATATAAATGTCATATGAAAATGAAATTATAAGTTACATTTTTATAGCACATTAAAATTACAGTCAGTCACTAATAACAGACGACGCACACACCTGCATTGTGAGCCGTGAATACAATTAACACAAACACTGCTTGAAATGAAATTAAACTCTTCTTTCATAAAACAAAAACTATGCAAGATTTGGGAGGAAATTAAGGCTGTAAGTAGAGGGAGATCATTCTTCATTATCATCGTGAGCTCCTCAATGTAAACTAATCTCACTGTCAACTCTTTCTGCCGTTATACATGGGGGAGGCTGTCGTAAATACTGAGTTGGAACGTATCTTTATGTTTAAACTAAGTTCAGTGGTGCAACACAAAAATATTTATGTAATGTAATGTGTATTTATATAGCGCATTTATTGTGTATGGCCATACACCCAAAGCGCTTCACAATCATGAGGAGGGTCTCTCCACACCACCACCAGTGTGTAGCATCCACTTGGATGATGCGACGGCAGCCACAGGACCACGGCGCCAGTGCGCTCACCACACACCAGCTATTGGTGGAGTGAAGAGACAGTGATAGAGCCAATTCGGTGGATGGGGATGATGGGTAAGTGCCGATTGAGGGACTTTGGCCAGGACACCGGGGTTACACCCCTACTCTTTTACGAGAAGTGCCATGGGATTTTTAATGACCACAGAGAGTCAGGACCTCGGTTTAACGTCTCATCCGAAAGACGGAGTAGTGAAAGATTTAGTAGTGTGTAAGTTTTAACTTAAGTGTCCCTTTAAGTAGGCTACGTTTTAACCTACACACTGCTGGTGAAACTGACCCCTGACAATTAATAAAATATGAATATGTGACATAATGTTTATCTGTTTTATCACAGATTGAACTATCTGAAGTGAAATAATATTAGAGGCAACAATTGTGCTATCATCATGATCCACAAAAATCTGCGACACACATTACTGTGTGCAGTTACATTAGCAGACATCTACAGTTGCAATCAGAATTATTCAACCCCCTGAATTATTAGCCCCCGTTTATTTTTTTCCCCAATTTCTGTTTAACGGAGAGAAAAAAATTTCAATTTCTAAACATAATAGTTTTAATAACTCATCTCTAATAACTGATTTATTTTATCTTTGCCATGATGACAGTAAATAATATTTGACTAGATATTTTTCAAGACACTTCTATACAGCTTAAAGTGACATTTAAAGACTTAACTAGGTTAATTAGGTTAACTAGGCAGGTTAGGGTAATTAAGCAAGTTATTGTATAATGATGGTTTGTTCTGTAGACTATCGAAAAAATATATAGCTTAAAGAGACTAATAATTTTGACCTTAAAATGGGTTTTAAAAAATTAAAAACTGCTTTTATTCTAGCCGAAATAAAACAAATAAGACTTTCTCCAGAAGAAAAAACATTATCAGACATACTGTGAAAATTTCCTTACTCTGTTAAACATCATTTGGGAAATATTTAAAAAAGGAAAAAAATTCAAAGGGGGACTAATAATTCTGATTGCAACTGTATACATTGTACAATCACAGATGCCACAAAATGGAATATCCAAATAAGCATTCAAGACATTTTAGTACTTTTTTTTTTTAAAGGCCCTCAAATCAACTTTGAATACTTTTTAGGTCCCCGTGGACACCCTGAATTATGACCCTTATGTTTTTTAGGTTGAGGGTCGCATTTATACACTCACAAGTGATTCTGTTTCTTTGTTCTGTTAACACAAAAGTAAAGAATGTTGGAAACCCG
Source organism: Danio kyathit (assembly GCA_903798195.1). Taxonomy (NCBI): domain Eukaryota; kingdom Metazoa; phylum Chordata; class Actinopteri; order Cypriniformes; family Danionidae; genus Danio; species Danio kyathit. The sequence continues at coordinate 48,086,668 of LR812529.1, forward strand.
GTACATGAAAAACAAGTACTATAGCAATCTGTTTCCAACACTAAAAACATCTTCTTCTATGTTCAACAGAAGAAAGAAACTCACACAGGTTTGGAAAAAAGTGAAGGCTGAGTAAATGAGGACAGAAGTTTCATTGTTCGGTGAACTAAACTTGAACTTTCCCAGAGAGAATGATCGTAACGTGACCATCAGGGTTTGTATATGCAAATGCAATTGCACTTTGTTCTGTTTGCATTTTGACTATGATTGAACTTCACAATGAGTCTATAGTAGACAACATTTGAAGTGGATCAGAAACGTTACTCAAAATTGTCCTAAGACAAGAATGGGTGTTGTTTAGTAGTTTTAGGACAACTTTGATGAAAGGTTATGATCAGGGCTTTACATTAACACCCGCCAACCCGCCAAATGCGGGTAGATTTCAGCTCTGGCGGGTTAGACAGACACCTCCACTAGCCACGTTGGCTGGTTGGAGTGGCCCAATATTCGTGCAAATGTGATTTTAGAATCGAGAAGCAGCACGACTGACAAAAATAACTGTGTTCGCGTGAGCAGAAAGCAGGTAAATACCGAACGAGAGGATGATCACTCGCACGCACAGATGATGTGATGCGCGCGACTGTTAAAAAGCGCGCGCGCGCGCACTCCCGTTTACTTGCGCGAAGCAACCGTCACCGTGCCTAGAGGAAGCGCAACTGGTGCGATCGGTTCCCTTTGAAATAGACTGGACAAAGAGCGATGATCGTACACCCACAGTCCTGCTGCTTTCAAGAGCTCAAGATTAAAACAAAAATACACACATTCTTTTGTAAGCAGCAGCGGTCACAGTCACTGCTTTCATTTACAGGCTTATATTAACCGTGCGCGTGATTATCCTTTCATTATCAAACACGGTATGTTTCACCTGCTTTCTTTAGCTTACAGTTATTTTTGTTAATATTGTTTAATTATATTTCTTTATAATAACATTGCTTTAATGGGAGATTAATCCAAGTTTATGTGTAGTTAACTGGTGATCTGGGAGCTTTCGCCAGGACAGATTACTGTGCATATTTTAGATACATGACAATAATTCTTTTTTTAATGTAATGTTTTTTTTAAAGAAAAGTTTTGTTGAATTAAAAAGTGCACCTATACAGCTATATTTTCCTTGTTTTGACACAACAAAAAAATTGTGGCTAAGAAATACTTATTTGGTGTGGTCAGAGATAGATTTGGTAAATCCTTAATTTTGAGCCCTGAAAACTCATGTGAAATAAAAACTGATTGTATTGCAACACAACCCATCTGCTCATGCACACCGAGCAAGCTAATACACAATACACACAAGACGTTAAATGAATGAGGAGGCATGAGGACATAACACAACATCTAAATCAAGTCATTTTAGCATGTCAAAGTCAAATTTAAGCATATAAAATATATTTTCCCAACAAGAAAAGTGTGGCTAGTGAAAATGGCGAGTGGCTAGTAATGTTGGAAATCTACTAGCCACAGTGGCTGGTGATCAAAAAAGTTAATGTTAAGCCCTGGTTATGATCCACTTCAAATGTTGACTGGAGCTCTAATGCACTACACTAAATTGACAAGCCAAATATAGTACAATATAGTATTAGTATAACTGAGTGAACGCTAAAGTTGCATTGTCGAATGGCAAGATAAAACCTCAGAGATATAAATAAGAGATAAAAATGAGAAAAAAAAAAGAGTAAGAAAGTAAACTCTTCAGTGTGTGTCCTAAAATGACTCTCACGCTCATTCTCTGTCATGCCTTTAATGTTGACTTGTAATATGAAGAAATAGCTGTTAAACAAATATAATAATGCTAAATATTGTACTATATATGCCAATACATTTTTCTGTTTCTCATATGTAGATAAATCACACAGTTACATACAGTTTTTTAAATTTGTGCTCTGAAATACGTCAAGGAATATTTCACCCAAAAAGGAAAACGAGCTGTAAATTTACTCATCCTCAGGACATCCGAGTAGTAGGTGACGTTTCTTTTTCCTCCGAAGAAGTTTTTATAGCAGAAACTGTAGTCCTTGGTGATTCAAAAAATGCAAGTCAACGGTTACAGACTATTTTTTTTAGTATCCAAAAGCAAATTCAGGCAAAACAAAACTAATACCTGTAGTTCCTGACTATACACTGGGTTTTTCTGAAGCAAAACAGTTCATTTGATGAATCACCAACAACCATGGTTACAGATTAGAAAGTATTTAAAGTTCTATGAAGGAAAAGATCATCTTAAGTCACTCTTTGATGGTCTAAAGATGTAAGGTAAATTAACAACAAATTATTTTATTGTGCAAAATATTAAAGGGATAGTTCATACAAAAGTTAAAATTTAAATCACAATTTGCTCATCCTCAGGACATCAGAGAAGTAGGTGATGTTTTAATTTCACTTCTGAAGAAGTTTTTATAGCAGAAACTGTAGTCCTTGGTGATTCATAAAATACAAATCAATGGTTACAGACAATTTTAGTATCCAAAAGCTTATTCAGGCAAAACAAACTAATACTTGTAGTTCCTGACTATACATCCATTTTATAAATCACCAACAACCATGATTACAGATTAAAAAAAAAAAGTCTTCAAAGTTTACTTGAAGTCTTGCGTCACTTATTTTGATAGTCTGAAGATGGTGGGTTAATTAATTAATAACAGGTTTTTTTTTTATTGGGCAAAATGTTAAAGGGAAAGTTCATACAAAAAGTTTAATTCAATCACAATTTACTCATTCTCAGGCCATTCGAGTAGTAGGTGATGTTTTTTTCCACTTCTGAAGAAGTTTTTAATGCAGAAACTGTAGTCTTTAGTGATTCATAAAATGCAAGTCAGTGGTTACAGTGACTTTTTTTTTAGCATCCAAAAGCATATTCAGGCAAAACAAAACTAATTCCTGACTATACATTGAATTTTTCTGAAGCAAAACAGTCCATTTGATGAATCACCAACAACCATGATTACAGATTAAAAAGTCTTTAAAGTTCTATGAAGATCATCTTAAGTCACTCTTTGATAGTCTAAAGGTTGTAGGTGAGTTAATAACAGATTTTTTTATTGTGCAAAATGTGAAATTGCTGAATGTTAAAGGGATTGTTCAAACAAAAATTTTAATTTAATCACAATTTTACTCATCCTCAGGACATCCGAGTGACGTTTTTTCTCTTCCTGAGAAGTTTTTATAGCAGAAACTGTAGTCCTTGGTGAGTCATAAAATGCAAGTCAACGGTTACAGACAATTTTAGTATCCAAAAGCTTATTCAGGCAAAACAAACTAATACCTGTAGTTCCTGACTATACACTGGGTTTTTCTGAAGCAAAACAGTTCATTTGATGAATCACCAACAACCATGATTACAGATTAAAAAGTCTTTAAAGTTCTAAGAAGGAAAAGATTAGATAGTTAAATAGTTAACAACAGATTTTTGTTATTGTGCAAAATGTAAATTTCTTGCTAAATGTTAAAGGGATAGTTCAAACAAAAATTAAAATTTAATCACAATTTTGCTCATCCTCAGGACATTCGAGTAGTAGGTGACGTTTTTTTTTTTCACTTCTGAAGACGTTTTATAGCAGAAACTGTAGTCCTTGGTGATTCATAAAATGCAAGTCAATGGTTACAGCCACTTTTAGCATCCAAAAGCATATTCAGGCAAAACAAAACTAGTTCCTGACTATACACTGGGTTTCTCTGAAGCAAAACAGTCCATTTGATGAATCACCAACAACCATGATTACAAATTAAAAAGTCTTTAAAGTTCTATGAAGATCATCTTAAGTCACTCTTTGATAGTCTAAAGGTTGTAGGTGAGTTAATAACAGATTTTTTTATTGTGCAAAATGTGAATTGTTTTGCTAAATGTTTTAACAGGATTGTTCAAACAAAAATTTTAATTTAATCACAACTTGCTCATCATCAGGACATCCGAGTAGGTGACGTTTTTTCACTTCTAAAGAAGTTTTTATAGCAGAAACTGTAGTCCTTGGTGATTCATAAAATGCTAGTCAATGGTTCCAGACAATTTTAGTATCCAAAAGCAAATTCAGGCAAAACAAACTAATACTTGTAGTTCCTGACTATACACTGGTCAATTAACACCAGATTTGTTTTTATTGTGCAAAATGTTAAAGGATAGTTCATACAAAGATTTTAATTAAATCACAATTTTACTCATCCTCAGGTCATCCGAGTAGTAGGTGACGTTTTTTTTTTCCAAATAGGTTTTTATAGCAGAAACTGTAGTCCTTGGTGATTCATTAAAATGCAAGTCAACGGTTACAGACAATTTTAGTATCCAAAAGCAAATTCAGGCAAAACAAACTAATACCTGTAGTTCCTGACTATACATTGGATTTTTCTGAAGCAAAACAGTCTATTTTATGAATCACCAACAACCATGATTACAGATTAAAAAGTCTTTAAAGTTCTAAGAAGAAAAAGATCATCTTAAGTTATTCTTTGATAGTCTAAAGGTGGGAGCTTAATTGAAACCAGATTTGTTTTTATTGTGCAAAATGTTAAAGGATAGTTCATACAAAATTTAAATTAAATCACAATTTTACTTATTCTCAGGTCATCCAAGTAGTAGGTGATGTTTTTTTTTTTTTTTCAAATAGGTTTTTATAGCAGAAACTGTAGTCCTTGGTGATTCATAAAATGCAAGTCAACGGTTACAGCCAATTTTAGTATCCAAAAGCAAATTCAGGCAAAACAAACTAATACCTGTAGTTCCTGACTATACACTGGGTTTTTCTGAAGCAAATCAGTTCATTTGATGAATCACCAACAACCATGATTACAGATTAAAAAGTCTTTAAAGTTCTATGAAGGAAAAGATCATCTTAAATCACTCTTTGGTGGTCTAAATATGGTGTGTTAATTAATCACAAAAGATTTTTTTTATTGTGCAAAATGTTAAAGGGATAGTTCATACAAAACTGAATATTGACTCACTATTTACTCAGCCTCAGGTGGTTCCAAATCTTTATTAGTTTCTTTCCTCTGCTGAACACAACATAAGTTATTTTAAAAAATGTTGGAAAGCTGTAATCCCTGACCAAGCAGGAAAAACAAATAACATGGAAGTCAATAGTTTCCAGCATTCTTCAAAATATCTTCATTTGTGTTCATCAGAGGAAAGAAAACCAAACAGGTTTGACGAGTAAATGACCATTTTTGAGTAAACTACTGTATCCCTACTCCTTTATATAAATTCAGTGCAAGTCTGACAGACTGCATATGTATCAATAATGATTAATAAACGCAATTTGAATGAACATGAACACTTCCCATGTTGGCGTGGGATTCCTACGGGTGCTTCGGTTTACCCCACAGTCCAAACACATGCACTATAGGTGAATTGGGTAAACTACATTGGCCGTAGTGTATGAGTCTGTGTGAATGTTAGAGTGTTTCCCAGTACAGGGTTGTTGCTGGAAGAGCATCCACTGCGTAACACATATGACGGAACTTTGCGGTTCATTTCGTTGTGGCATCCCCTAATTAATAAGGGATTAAGCTGAAGGAAAATGAATGAATGAATGAACATGAACAATACTCACTCTGTATGAGGGATGCAGCTGGAGGTCAGAGAGGGTTTGCTGGAGAATGTGCCCGTCGCACAGGGAATACATGCATTATGGCAGTATGTATTATATTTGTTTCCTTCTGAACAGTAAAAACCAGGTTTGCAAAAGCAAACTCTGTTCTTTTCCTGAGAGCATGCAGTGACTTCCATCTGATGTTTCTTGCCTGTTTCCATTTAAATGCAAAGACATAAAGTGCGGTCAGCAATAAAACAATTCACCAAAAACATACAAACATCTTAAGTACTGCTACTCATCACTACAGTAAGTTCTTAAAATAGAGTGAACTTTTCTATGTGAACACCTATTCAATGGGCATCATGGTGGCACAGTGGGTAGCACGATCGCCTCACAGCAAGAAGGTCGCGGGTTCGAGCATTTCTGTGTGGAGTTTGCATGTTCTCCCTGTGTTGGCGTGGGTTTCCTCCGGGTGCTCCGCTTTCCCCCACAGTCCAAACACATGCGCTATAGGTGAATTGAATAAGCTAAATTATCCATAGTGTATATATGTAGTATATATGGGTGTTCCCAGTGTTGAATGAATGAATGAATGAATGAACCTATCAATTAGGCACTTTTGTTCACTGTACTCTGGTGGCTACAGTATGGAAGGCCATTTAGGCCAAAAGTGTCAAAATGAGTCAGTGTATAAATTTTTAGAAATCTTCAATGATGAAATATATGAATGGAAAATAATCTTTTATTCATCTGAAAAAAACTAAATAAATCACAAAATGCAAAACTATTTAGGTGCTTTTTTAAAATAACTAAAAAAAAAAAAGTAATTTTCCATTTTAATGAATTCTATGCAGTAAAGGACATGCAAACACTGTTAAATATTTTGCTAATATATGAATGGAAAATAATGTTTATATATAATTTTAAATATTGTTGGAAAATAGATTTTTATTCAACTGGGAAAAAAGTAAATAAATAAAAAATAATAATAAAATAAAAATATCACAAAATGCAAAACAATTTAGGTGCTTTTTAATTAACTTGTAATGAATGGTATTTTATTCCAATTTTATTAAATTCTATGCCATAAAGGACATGCAAACACTGCTAAATATTTAGCTATAAATTCTACTCACTGGCTTCTCCCCTCTTTCCACAAATTGAACGATTTTTAACGTGCTTTCGGTGATGATGATGATGACGACGGGTGTGTGTGCGCACTCGAAGTAGAAGTGTGTGTCTTTGGTCCTTTACTGGCTCGATAGGTGCAGACAATAGTGTCAAACAGCTGTGTGTGTGTGCCTTTTCCTGTCGCAAAATGCGGCATAAAGTCCTACATGACGGTTATAAATTTGATTACTGCGTCTACATGTTTGTACTGTACTTGACTTCAATAATTCGACTAAAAAAGGAATACTCCACATGTCTTGATTCCATTTGTGTTTACAACGATTATGACTTTCAGCATATCTAAAGTGCTATTTAAAGGAATATTTGATGATTTTAACTTCATCCTATGCATTAATAGACTAATCCTTGCATTAATAATTTAATTCTGTTTTTAACCAATTACATGAACTTATGCTGATGTGTTTATCCTCATATAACCTTATGTGCTTAACGTCATATCATTTTGCTCCATAAAAGCAAGGTACTTGTTATCAACAAAATGTTACATCTCTTCTTCCAGAGTGTGCTCATTACAGGAACAATCATGGACGAGAGGGGCTCGAGCTCACTCTCTTGCAGCTCTGTTATGTGTATGAGTAACTTTTTCTGTGCAGATTTGCTGTTCTACCTAACAACTGATGATTGAACTGGTCTGGATGGAGGATCTTTCTTACTGAAGCGCCCCCGGGCGGGGCCGAAGAGAAATCGGCGATGTATACTTGGCTGCGAGGATTAGAGAGTATTGTGGAATGCCCACATGTAAACCTCATACTGTAAAGGAATTATTCTGCAGCCCAGAGAGCTCTGTATGCTTTATCCATTTGATTCATTAAATTAATTTAAACTTATTTGAAGCCTCTGATCGATCTTTGAACCAGGGGGACTAGGGGAAAGTCCAACATATTCCATCGCATGGTACGAGCCGTGGCTAATTTGTGTAGCAGCAGTTGTAGCAGCCTCTGCTTTGAACTCCGGTTCTTCTGGAGAAAGTCTCATTTGTTTTATTTCGGCTAGAATAAAAGCAGTTTATAATTTTTTAAAAGCCATTTTAAGGACAAAATTATTAGCGACTTTAAGCTAAAGTTTTTTTCGATAGTCTACAGAACAAACCATCATTATACAATAACTTGCCTAATTACCCTAACCTGCCTAGTTAACCTAATTAACCTAGTTAAGCCTTTAAATGTCACTTTAAGCTGTATAGAAGTGTCTTGAAAAATATCTAGTCAAATATTATTTACTGTCATCATGGCAAAGATAAAATAAATCAGTTATTAGAAATGAGTTATTAAAACTATTATGTTTAGAAATGTGTTGAAAAAAATCTTCTCTCCGTTAAACAGAAATTGGGGAACAAAAATAAACAGGGGGCTAATAATTCTGACTTGAACTGTATGTACACAAACATCAAATGTCATGTTTTTTCACGAAGAATAAATTATAATAAGATAATAAATGTCTAAACTTGGGCTTTCAGTGAAAGTCTAATAGACATCTAAAGGCCTGTGCGCACCAGAATGCTTTTCGCTTGCATTTTTCTTCAACGTTGAATGCTTTGTGACTAAACAAAGAGTGCCAATGTGATCAGGCACACCAATAATAATAATAATAAAAAAAGCCTCGGTTTTTTTTTTGTTTGCCGATGCAAAAACTGCTCCACCAATGAGATTGTTACTTTAGTTCATGTGCCTGGAGCTGCTGAAGTTACAGTAAAGACAAATTGGTGGCGCTCAAGTGTAAAACGGTCTAGACGAGCACAGTTTTACTTTCATTCAATGGAGAAGATGATGCAAGGTGAATGTGGAGCTGCTTTTCTTCATTTGGTGTCTGAACACAAAGAGATGTATGATAAACACAACAGACTACAATAATGTCAGTAGAAGGGAGTTATAATGGAGAATAGCAAATAGGATTTGATGGTGAGTTTCATTTCACTTTTCTTTAATGATTTGCAAGTTCATTAAATGCCATCTAATGTCAAATGGTGATTTTGGGCGTTCACACTGCTCATCACTGGGTTTGAATGAGGAAAACGTCTCGAATTTGAAATTGAAATTGCTGATGATGAGGATCCTGGTGTGTATGACCCTTAAATGGGGACCTATTATACAAAAATCACGTTTATAAAAGGTTTAAACACAGTTGTGTGGCAGCAGTCTGTGAATATAACCAGCTTCTAATGGTAAAAATCTATTTATTTAATTGTTTATAATCACACTTGATAAAAACAGTCTGCAGAAACACTTTGATTGACATTCTCCCTTTGTACGTGTCATCAGAGGAGCAAAGTCCCGCCCATTAGTGACGATCTCTCCCTCATTAGCATACGATGTTAGTCTTGTTTTTTGAATCTGCCACTATGCTGACACAGAACACACTCTCATTTGAATTTAAAGCGACAGTCACCAAAATGGCAGAATTAGGATCAAAGCGGGTCAGTTTCAAAGAGTTATAAAAGATTATTTATGTGTTATTTTGAGCTGAAACTTCACATTCATACACTCTAGAGTCATCAGAGACTTATTTTACATCTTGTATAAAGGGGCATAATAGGTCCACTTTAAGAATAGCCCAAATTTGACATGTGATCAAATACACAGATTAGACAGACTTCAAATGTGTAGTCATTCATTCCTGTGTATTTGATTTCTTGTGAAATTTATAAGACGTCTATTAGATCTTCACTGACAACCCAAATTTGGCCTTCTTTTAGCCAAGCTGTTTATGTTTAGACATCTATTAGACTTCTTTTAAACTAAAAAAAAAATGGCTGGGATAATAATATACTGACGTGTGCGTATCATAGACTGTAAAAGATATGGACGTATATTCGTGACATTACCCATAGATTTCTGAAGAGCGCAAATGAAGTTACAAATAGGCGTGACCAACCATCGCCAATTTGTTCGCACATCATCGTGCCTACTGGGGTTTACCAAAAAAGGGCAAAGAGGCAGAGCATGAGCGGAGCTGCCTGCTGGCATTTTGCTTAGACGGGCGTTTCTTTGGGAGAAATGCTTAATATTTCATTACCTGCGACTAGTTTTTGTTCTGACCACATGTGCTTGGTTGCACACTATATCAATAAAGTGTTTAGTCTTTTAAAATCATTGTTGTAATACATTGAGCCACTAAGTATTATTTTTATGACATTTTTCTACGGGGGGAAAACGCAAATTACTTCAAACAGTCTGTGTTAGTAAATGTAAGGCTATTTATGAAATCCAGGCATAACACTGTATGACAACGCTTCAGATGACTGTTCTAGAGCCTACAGCTAATCAATCTGTCAGATTCTGGAGTGCATTACAGGTCTAAAGAGAATTATAAATGATAAATGATCTTAAATAAGACAAATACATTTATAGATAATATATATTTAAGTATATATATTTCACTCACTTGGCAAATGGAGGCCATTTGAATGGTTTGTAAGCACAATTAGGTGCACACAGCATGCCATATCATCTGATACTTGTAGGAAATAATTCCAAAAGGCAATTGACTTTGTCGTACAAAAATACGATGTACTGTATATGCCGAGTTCAGCGGCTAATCAGCCGGAATCAGCTGAGGTGAAGTGACGGCGACCAGCGAGACCTAGCTGTCACTCAAGTGGCCACGCCCTTAATTATGCACACTAAATATAACTTAATATAAACGAAACGGAAGAGTTATAAAAAGATTGACCCCATCACAGTTGTCATGAAGGGTAGTATTAGCTATATGGACCGAAACCATCTTTTGTAGCAGGCAGTAAACACCCTTTTTTCTGCTGTAAAGTTGGCCATTTTAATATTGGGGTCAATCGAAATGTGCTCTATTATAGGGCCAGGACTAGCGGAATTTCGATGAATTGCAGTTTCAGTTACTTCCATATTAGCTTCACGAGGGAGAGCGGGAGGTTGCCGCTTAGTACATATATACATTTTAGAAGTTATACCGCTTTGAATAAAAAAGCTCCCTCAACTTGGTCAGACTACGCCTACTAATACTAAAGAAACACATTCAAAACTGTGGTTTTCACATGGTCAAAATGTGTGTTGACATGATTACTGATTCTGAATCATTTAAAGACTTTTGGCACCAATGACCTTCCATACATTTGCAGTGTCAAAAAGTTTTCAAACTTTAATAACTTGCAACAGGCATATTTACCTAAGAGAAAAAGTACAGTAGTTCAGAATTATTAGCCCCCTGTAAATCCCCCCCCCCCCCCCCCCCCTAATTTCTGTTTAACGGAGAGAAGATTTTTTTAACACATTTCTAAACACAATAGTTTTAATAACTCATTTCTAATAACTGATTTATTTTATCTTTGCCATGATGCTAGTCAGGTTAGGGTAATTAGGCAAGTTATTGTATAATGATGGTTTGTTCTGTATACTATCGAAAAAAATATAGCTTAAAGGGGCTAATAATTTTGACTTTAAAATAGTTTTTAAAAAATTAAAAACTGCTTTTATTCTAGCCGAAATAAAACAATTAAGACTTTCTCCAGAAGAAAAAATATTATCAGACATACTGTGAAAATTTCCTTGCTCTGTTAAACATAATTTGGGAAATATTTAAAAAAGACAAAATAATTCAAAGGGGGGCTAATAATTCTGACTTTATCTGTACATGCATTGTATACATATTGTTATTGTATATATTATACCAAAAATATAGTGGGGCATGATTTGATCCAATGGGATTTTAGCGAACGGTGAAATTCCACATATCCCAGACTAACATGATCCAAAAAGTTATTCCAAATGCAAAAGTTATGCAACAATACAAACCTTTTATCTTTATAATACTGTGCACCAATACACTGCACAGGAAAATACCAGAAATGAAAAAATAGGAAACTACAGTTAAAGTTACTGTAACTGTTAGGTTAACAGTTATTGATTTCAAAGCTAAAAATGCTGGGAAATGACGTGCAACTACTAACCATCACACATCAGAGTGCAGCGTTGGCATTTCAGTCCTCCTGGTTTTTGGAGCAGATATCTTCCACTTTCACATTTACGGCCTTGCCTGTTATTACCTACATAAAAAACAGCAAACAACACCGAGATCAAAAATAATCTCACATCTTCATTTGATACTCTCAGATCGACTGTCTCTGCAACTATTGAAGCACATTATGCAGCACAATTACAGGAGTTTTGAATTGACTGGCGCCAGATTACCTAGCACACAGTCAGTCATATACAAATCACAGATACAGACATTCTGAAACTTGAGGGAAAAGCTTTCAAAGAGTCAGTAAAAACTCCCTATAGTCAATTTGCACAAGTCAGGCACTATTCTGGCAGACGGTGCAAGCTTTTGGTCAGTCTGATCTGATCTGCAGGAAAAGTCTGACTGTTGTTAACCAACTTATCTGACACTTTTAACATACATGTTGATGGCAGCATTACAGTTTGACTGTTGAAAATGTGGTTTCTTGCTGCTAAGGTGTTCATAACGATTCCCTGCTAACTTACAAGACAGAAACAGTGATGCATGCCTTAAAATACACCACTAATTGACATTGATGCAATGCTTAATTACAGGAAAGTAACTGAGAAGGTTGAGCAAGTAACCGCTGTTTTTAATATATATGTTTTTACATCAGGTCATGCTTACGCTGAAAAAAAAATGATTCATTGGATTTACTCTTTTTTTTCTTTTTTTTCTTTTTCTTTTTAAGTAAGTGGTTGCAAATGATTTATATAGGCTGAATTAAGTTAAACATTAGGCAAGGCAAAGCAAGACAAGTTTATTTACAGTGCTCAGCATATACAAGTACACCCCTCACAAATCTCTCTTTTAAATTCATATTTTTAATAGGAAGCTATACAATATCAAATTTGCACATCTAGATTAGATTAGTCAGTACTGAAGCCAAATCTGGAGCTTATCTAATAAAATAACTTACGATAACAGTAGCTGAAGGCGGATTCATCCTACTTTGACTGAACCCTTGGAATTTCTAGCTTACTCAAATTAATTTGTTTAAAGGGGTGGCCCACTATGATATCAAATTTTAAACTTTAGTTGATGAGTAATGTAGATGTGTGAACATAAACAACATCTCTGATTGCAACACGCTCAAAGTTCAATGCAAAGCGAGACATTGGCTTTTACAGAGTTAGTTTAGCAAAGCCTACAGCGAACGAAGTTTGGGGACTACAAAAAAAACACATCCGGGTTAGTGAGATCACAAAAGCTTCAGGTTGCGTGCATTCACCATGCGCAGCGAAGGGGCGTGGCCAGAGGCGCTGTAATGTTATAGCAGAGAAAGCTAAAATGCCGTCCAAACGCTGCTATTTCCACAGAGCTTCTTCTGTTTCTGTATTTGGGCACAACACAAAAAAGAAGTGCTTACAGTTTACTTTAATTATGTTCCAGAGAATTATAAAAAATATATAGCTAGCATTTGACAAAGGACAGCTTCCAGAATCTCTCCCAGTTCAGTGCTGGATTTGGCTAAAACTCCTCAAAGGAGGAGCAGCTCCAACCGTAATAGACGAAGCTTGTGTGAGCCACAACCTGTAAGTATTTTTATTTGCTAAAATTGATCTATTACATGCACAGTTTCTAGCGTTAATGGTATGTTGTAGCGAGGATGTAAACAAAGATGTAAACAAGGGGAAATGCTGTTTGGCACCGCTAACACTTTAGCTACAAATTTATCAGTCAAACCCCTGTAAACACCCACAATCTTCAGCAGCGCTGCAGTGTCTCTCTATGTGGCTGCTTTCCCTGCATTCTACATCTCAAATAACGAACTCACAAAAGATATGTCAACGTTTTATATTACTTACACATGCTTATTCTAAATATATGTGAAAGACACTTGTCAGATTTTATTTTAGAGAGCAGGCGTGAGGTTCAGCTGTGTGCTCTTCATTTTCTGTCTGATTCAGGTACAAACTGATATGGCTAAAGCTTAGTTCACACTACAGGATTTTAAACATTGGCAGATCGCTGTGCCGTTCACACTACATGACTTGATTTTGTGTCTTTTAATTGCTGTTGTGTTCACACTACGCGACACTACGCAAATGATCCACAAGAGGGGGGTGACACACTACATGATCTGACCACTTGTTCCCCAACAGCTCATTCAAGCTACCAAACCACAGCCAATGAAATTTTGAGGGAGGAGTCGTCAGAAAAAGCTGAACACTATTGGCTGCTTGTGTGCTCATTACATCACTGACAGCGTTTCAAGCTTTCGAGGAAGCATTTAAAAACATCATCAATCAGCTGATGCATCAGCGGATTAATCGCTCACACAGAGAGTTTTTAATTTTTGTAATTTTATAACTCTGAAATAAAACTAACATATCTATAACACCCTGACGTTTCCTAAATATCTGTGTATTTCTTTCTAACATTGTTATTTTTTTAAATTACAAAACAGTAAAGAACTGAGCATTTCTACTTTTAATTACCATATTGGTCAAAGTGACAGCATGCATGTCTGCTACTTTTCGCTGTGACTTTAAATATGCGTGCATTTTTTTGCCTAGCAACTTCCTGCTAACATAAACAAAACTTTCTGATAGCTAAAACATAAATTTACTTCAGATATATATTTCAAAACAGCATATTCTGTGCCAGGAAATAGCTCGTTTGAAAGTGAAAATGAAAGTGAGCCCCAGACCTTTGCGTGTTCTAGTATCTTAACTACATATTTATAGGCTGTATTACCTAAAAAGATCATATTTTTAGGGTAATGGTGTCATAAAATATGTCAGACATTCAAAGATTAATTTTAATATCTCAATAGAAGCTTTGAATGTAAATATGACATGACAATATGACGTCTTATATGAGAAAGGTCAGAATGACCAGTATGGTAATTCTAATAGTTACAGAATTCTAGTTCCATTGTTAATATAGCCTACTCTCACGTCTGCGTTAACGCAGAATGAAGTGAGTCCCCATTCTGGCCAATCACAGATGTTTCTGTTGAGCTCCTGAGCACACAGGCATTCAGCTCATGCTGATATGCTCTCTCATTGGCTGCAGCTCGTCACTACGTGGGGTCAAGTCGGCCGAATGCTCTGAAATATTCAGCATGCTAGATATTGGATTTCCGTCTGCGAGGTGTTTGTGACGCGTCAGCGAGCCTCTTTAATGCATTGTTCAATAGTTCAAACATAAAGACTGGCGAGTGGCGTGCACCCGCAGATTTCTTCCCGATCACAGCTCGATCCGTCGGCGAGCTCGTTAACTTTCAAATCGGGCTCAAATCAGGCTTAAGATCCTGTAGTGTGAACTAGGCTTAACAGCTAAACTGATTGACAGTGTTTACACAGCGCTAAAGCGTGTGCTAGTAGAGGCGTGACTTTTCCTGGTGACGTGGAGTCGATCCGCGAATCACAGCACATTATGTTAGCTGACTAATCAGAGGCTTTCGGAGGAACTAGGAAATATGACAGTCGTTTTCATGTTAACTGAGTAGTTGTATATAATCAAAGTAAGACATTTGAAAAAATAACATGATTTTCTACAAGTGAAGCATGAGCACACATTGCTTTGCATCCTACAAACACAACCAAGCCTTAATATTACACTCTGGACCTAGGCATGTGACGATAACCATTTTCAAGGTATACCGCGGTTTGGAAAAGTCAAGGTTATCATACCGCCAAAATTTTCTCTAATACCGTTCCTAAGGTATGTTTAAGATTTTTTTTATTTACATTTTTTTAACAACAGTATCTCCAGCAGAAAAGATATCCAAAGATGCCGTTTTAAACTGTAAATAAATCTGTGTTTTTGAAACTAATGAAGACAGCAGAAGTCAATGATTCATTTTCATTATTTAGCCTGGCACGTTTACTGCTCCAAAATATTATAAATGTTTCTCAAAATAAAATATATGGTGTTCAAAGGGGAAAAAACTTTTACTTTTTTACCCAGACATTTAAAAAGAATATATTTTAGAGCAGTAATCGCAATACCCTGATATTGTGAAACCGTGATATTTTTATCCAAGGTTATCATACCGTCAGAATCTTATACCGGCCCATGCCTATCTGGACCACCCCTTTAAAAAAACAAAAATAAATCTGATGAATCATTTTTTCCCCGTGTACTGTACAGTATAAGGATGTTAAACATAGACTGTAAATGTCAAAATTTTCTTTAGAAATTACACATAACGTCTGTGTGGCAATAACTTCTGGTGAAACACCATAGTAAGCTCAACCACTGAGTTTGCATATATGAGTATTAGTTACTGTTCAACACCAGTTTGGTTAAAACACAGTTCTTTATTTATGGTTCCATTAAAACCAGGAAACATTCCATTCCACACTCACAAATGTTCTTTCACTGAATGGAAAGATTCCATGATGTAATTTTATGGGGCTCTTAAACATAAAAAAAGATTCTTTAAAAAAAAACCAAATGGTTTCTGTCATAACATCTCTACAGAAAACCCTATGGAAACTTGATATATTTAAAGGGGTGCTCCAGAGTGTAATATTAAGGCTTGGTTGTGTTTATAAGATGCAAAGCAAAGTGTGCTCATGCTTCATCTGTAGAACATCACGTAATTTTTTCATATATCTTACTTTGATTATATACAGCTACTCAGCTAACATGAAAACGACTGTCATATATCAGCTAACATAATGTGCTGCGATTCGTGGATCAGCTCGACGTCACGCCACGCCTCCACTAGCACGTGCTTTGTCATTATGTAAATACTGTCAGTCAGCTGTTAGCTGTATCATTTTGAGCCTAGATCAGACAGAAAAGGACACAGTTGAACCTCACGCCTGCTCTCTAAAATAACATCTGACAAGTGTCTTTCATATATACTCAGAATAAGCATGTGTAAGTAATATGAAACGTTCACATATCTTTGAGAGTTGGTTATTTGAGATGTAGAACAAGGGGAAAGCGTCTGCATAGAGAGGCACTGCAGCGCTGCTCAAGATTGTACGCGTTTACAGCAGTTTGATGGATAAATATGAATTTGTAGCTAAATGGTTAATGGTGCCACATTTCCCGTTGTTTACATCCTTGTCTACGTTCTTGCTACAACATATCATTAACACTAGAAACTGTGCATGTAATAGATCAATTTGAACAAATAAAAATACTTACAGGTTGTGGCTCACACAAGCTTCGTCTATTACGATGAAGCTGCTCCTTCTTTAAGGAGTTTTCAGCCAAATCCAGCACTGAACTGGGAGAGATTCTGGAAGGTGTCCTTTGTCAAATGCTAGCTATATATGTTTTTAGAATTCTCTGGAACATAAATAAATGAAACTGTAAACACTTCTCTCTTTGAGTTGTGTCCTTTGAAAGCCCAAATACAGAAACAGAAGTAGCTCTGTGGAAATAGCAGTATTTGGACGGCATTTTAGCTTTCTCTGCTGTAACATTACAGCACCTCTGGCCTTGCCCCTTCCCTGCGTGTGGTAAATGCGCTTAACCGGAAGCCCTTGTGATCTCACTAGCCAGGATGTATTTTTTTGTAGTCCCCAAACTTTGTTTGCTGTAGGCTTTGCTAAGCTAACTCTGTAAAAGCCAATGTCTCCCTTTGCATTGAACTTATATTACATTCCGAGATGTTATTTATGTTCACACATCTACATTACACATAAAAGAAAGTTTAACATATGATATTGTAGTGGACCACCTCTTTAATAATGAGTCCATAAAAGACTATACAAGCTACAGTTCTAGACTCAAACTTGAATAAAGCCTCAGATGAAACAGTTTAAATGTCACTGATGTCAGTCAGCCTTTAAAGGAAGTGATCTTTATTGTGGCTTATTTCGAGATAATCTAAAGATATAAGTGAATTATGAGTCAGTAGTACATCAGACATTGAGCTCATGGTGCTTAATGTCTGATGGGGGGACTGCGGATTAAAATATGACCTATTTTATGTCAGGGTGATGAGGAACACAGGAAGTGGTTTAAACTTACCAGTACCTGTGTCATGACAGCTGATGTGTGGAAAAGAAGAAAGCTGTAAAAGAAAAAAAAGATGCAATTAAATTATATGCATCACTATCTTAACTATTATTTACTCAGCAATTGCTAGTTCGTTTCCTGTAACCAAAGTTGGAAATATAAATATAATAGAAAGTCAATGGTTACAGGTTCCCAACATTCTTCAATTCATCTTCTTTTCATTTAACAGAACAGTGGAGGACGAGCAGTGGTGTAAAGTAACAAATTACAAATACTCAAACTACTGTAATTGAGTAGTTTTTCTCAGAAATTGTAATTTACTGAATAGTTTTAAAAACTTTTACATTCCCTTGAGTACATTTTTAGTGCTGTATTGGTATTTTTACTCCACTACTTTCCTTCAACCTGTAGTTACTACTTTATTTTTTCTTGTCTATGAGGATCTTGTGATTCCTGTCCAATCAATCGCATCATAATGAACTACCTCAAACATGGGTGATTTATAATATCAGCAAACTGTTTGGAAGTATTAAAAGTGTCCATGAAGATGTTCAAAATCTTTACACGCATTGACCCAGAGACTATTTCGATGCATGTCACTGATGAGATGATGACGGATGTTTACTGTATGATGACCAAAATGGCCTTAAACACCTAGCAGGCACAAGACATCAACATGACGTCAGATTGACCTTATACCCCAACGTCATGAGGATGTTGCATTTTGCTTTAAAATGAATATCTGGTTGACGTTAATGTCCAACCTAAAATCAACCAAATATCAACGTCTAATGATGTTACAGCTTGACGTTGTGTGGTCGTTACCACTATGACGTCTATCAGATGTTGGATTTTGGTTGTCAGTATTTGATTTAAGATGTTGGCTTGACGGATTTTGGTCAGTTTCTAACACAACCTAAAATCAACCAAATATCAACGTCATTTGACGTCATTATTGGACATCAAAATAACGTCCTTAGACGAGGGCTAGACATCACAAGCTAATTCTAACCTAATATTAACATAAATAAACCTAATGACATTGTGTACCTTCTGGGCAATCTCTAAATGCACTACAGAATGTTACGTTTACACACATCTACAAATTACATGTAAATGCATCAGCTTTTTACAGCGTAATACTCACTACTCTTGAGAAAGGGCTACTTTTTACTCATACTTTGAGTAATATTTATAACAGATACTTTTACTCTACTTGCACTACAGTTTTAGGCAAGTAATGGTACTTTTACTTAAGTATGATTTTTCAGTACTCTTTCCACCACTGAGGACGAGTAAATGATGACAGAATTTTCATTTTTGGATGAACCATCCCTTTAAGGTTATGTTTTGAAGTAGATAATATTTTTTTTATATATAAAACATCACTTTTTAAGAGTATAAAGGGTCTCAAATTTTAAATCTAACCTTAAATTTAAGTGTTTGTTTGATTTTTAATGTTGATCACTAAACTAGACTTACAACAGGATCTAAATATGAGCATAAATGTAGCCTAGGTGATGCCAACAAACAAGAATAGATGATCACATCTGACAAAAATACTACAGGCTATGCATGTGCACTGGAGATATGATCAGTGTTAAAGGGATAGTGCACCCAAAAATTAACTCATTCTCCAACATCCTGCCTACATTCTTCGGAATATCTTCCTTTTTGTTCAACATAAGACAGAAATCAACTGTGTGGGTGAATGTTAATTTTGGGCGAACTGTCCCTTTAGTTTAGTTTGGTCTAGAGTTAAAGTTTCTTTACTTTTATTTGTTGTACTGTGAAGAAATCAACCTAAGATGTTTTTTTCATCACAGTGTTTTGACCAGTTTTAGGATTGCATAATCAGTTCAAAAACAGGTACGTAACACTGCCCATTAAGGTTGACCCACAATAAACTCCAAGGTCGTGACACATTAAATAAATGGAGAAAAGTGCATGGAGTTAAAGTTATGGTATAATTACAATTTTATAGAGACATTCCATGACAAGATCTCTCTTTAAGAGATGTTTGCTTTGTAGGCTTGTCAGCCTGACTTATTGGTAAATGGTTACAGATGCTTTTAGCAGAGTTCAGAAGTAAAACCTACTATCAGATGACAGCATGTGTGTTGACATGATTTGAAAGCAAACAGATTAGTTCTGTTTTCATCCCATCAGAGTGAAAACAAGCACACGTTGGTATCAGCAAAGTTCAAGTGCCACTGAAGGATAATCGATGGGAATGTGAATCTGGATGTTTTCGTGGCACACGTTTAATTGCACAACACAACTGACCGATTCACAAATGCACGTAATTGTTTTTTTTTTTTTTGTCAAACTGCCTGAGAACAAACAGATAAGGGACAGGTCACAAAACAGAAATTTCTCAACCAGAGAACACCCACAGGAAAATTCTTATCAAGCTCGCTTCATATGACCTGGTCACTACGCAGAAAAGCCACACAAAATGTACAAGCGACACGGTTTCATTTCTGTAGTGAGTTGGTAGTGTTTAGGGGATCCCTGTGTGTTTTTCTAACCAATTAAGCTGAATGTCCATTACAAGCCAAGGTTCACCTTGCTGACCTGTTTTGGAAGATCTTTTTATAGACTTGTTATTTTACATTGGTCATTTACTGTATACAGTTCATAACATCTCCTTTTGTACAAGGACAGAAATGAGTACAATAAAGATTACCCGTAATTGATGCATTGTTGTCATCTTACTAAAATGACTGGATGTTCTTTTGTGACTAAATTGTGAAGTGCATTCAGTTGCAGCCTCTCAAAGGGTCAGTGTGAGAGGAACTCTTTTGACTCTCACAATTCAGTTGTATTAAGAAACTTAATAAATAATACATGCAAAAATGCTTATTAAATGTCATTAAAGAAGAGCAGTGCACAAAATCACGTGTCTCACGTGAGCTGCATGATAATTTATTTGGTCAATAAACAATAACGGTTCTTAGGAACTTTCCCTGGTTTAAACAGGAACGAATGCTTCTTTGGAATTCCCAAAACAAACTTTGGTGTCGCAATATAACTGTTCCTTCGAACGTCTTCTAAAGAACTACAGAACTCAAAAACTTTTTGTGGAATTTCGAACGCTTTTTCTTTGCTTTTTTGCCGCTATTTATTTTGAAACCTTTAATTTGTAACCCGTCAAACATATAAAGCATCAATAATAAAAGTCTCTTTATAATATAGTTTAACATTATTGAAAAACGAAAAAAGAAAGCAGAAATAAAAGCCACACTCACCAGATAAAACAGCAGAATAAAGGTGTCGATGGCTGAGGTAGATGGTGACATGATGAGCAGCAGGTGCCGGTTCTCAGAGCTGCAGTAAAGCGTCATTGATTCAGCTCGATGACTTATATTTGAGCGCGTAGGAAGAGAAAGAGAGGAGTGTCTTTTAAACTATCTATTCAAACCCTAGCCTAATCTATTTATACAATCAGGCAGCGAGTCCATAGTAAGTCATTCAAGCTATATTGCGCATAACCTTTTTATAAAGAGTGACTCGGCTCATTTAATACGACTCACTACTCAATGTAAAATATATACAGTTGAAGTCAGAATTATTAGCCCCCCTGAGAATCAGTAGCCCCCGTTAATTTTATTCCCCAATTTCTGTTTAACGGAGAGAAGATTCTCTCAACACATTTCTAAACATAATAGTTTTAATAACTCATTTCTAATAACTGATTTATTTTAACTTTGTCACGATGACAGTAAATAATATTAGACTAGATATTTTTCAAGACACTTCATTACAGCTTAAAGTGACATTTAAAAGCTTAACTGGGTTAATTAGGTTAACTAGGCAGGTTAGGGTAATTAGGCAAAATTATCATCAAAGTACATTTACCTTAGAAGCTAAATTTCCTAAGATTTAAGAACGTTAAAGTCGATCAAAATTGAATATCTGTCACTGAGGTATGAAAATAATAATGTATTATTTCCTAT
This sequence comes from Danio kyathit, assembly GCA_903798195.1. Lineage (NCBI taxonomy): Eukaryota > Metazoa > Chordata > Actinopteri > Cypriniformes > Danionidae > Danio > Danio kyathit. The sequence goes on from LR812529.1 coordinate 48,108,278, forward strand.
AAATTGATTTACTTATTTTAAGCACAAAGAAATATACAAAGTCTTGGTGATTTATGATTTATTAGAGATATATTTTAATAAAAAAGACAAGAACACTAAGGATCAAAAGTGTTTTTGTTTTAAACATGAAGTGTAGGAACATTAGGTATAATATACATCAAGTGAACACCCTTTACATTTTAGTAAAAAAATGCTAATACACTTTTAGAATGTGCATAGTTTACATGAGCACATGCATATAACAGATATGAAGTGAATAATGCAACAAAATAATATGCATTTAAATGTGTACATGACAGATTTTAACCCATTTGTATGCAGTATTATGTGAGATTGTAAGCTACACACAATGTTTAATTGCTTAGTGCATATTAAATGCAATTAAAAAACGATTGTTACAATTTATTTTCCACTTAATTTATTTATATGAAAATTATCATTAGGTTTCATGTAAAAAAGAAACTAAACCAGAAACCATCCCCAACGTCTCAGAAGTCAGCATGCGTATGATTCATACACACACTGATTAATGCCTGTTTATTGTCACAGATACAAAACAACAATCATTCATGACACAAGGATTCATTTCAGTAAACCCAAATAATCATGTGTTGCTCCATATGAAACATAACTTCTGCAATAACATCAGCAAAGAGCATTTGAGCGGCTGTGTGCTTCAACTCTCTTTGGTTCTGAATGCTGAAAGATATACCTGGGTAATTGAGACACATTTTGAAACTGGTCCGAATGCATGGCTTTTGCTCCACTGGGCAAGGAAGAATCCTAAAATAAGAGGTTACAGAAATGATTCAATAAAAAAAGATGAACTTTCACAAACATGTAAATGACGAATCGTAATTCACAAATGAATAGCTTCCAGGTCTTTCCGTAAGTTTTTTTTTTTCTACACTTGCAAGTCCGGGCAGATAAAACAAACACTACAGATTTCAAATATTACATTTCCATGACAGCTGAAAGACAAATGTTGCTTAAGAAAGAATTGCTGAGCATTTAAAGGAAAACATTTCTAAATAAAAGCTTTCCCCAGAAACTAGTTTTGTTTTTCTTGGTTATCCATAAATCCAAAGATTATCAGTGTGTTTGAATGAGGGGCAGCTTTTTAACAATGACTTTAGCCATTAAATCAGTGTATTATGACAAAGATAAGAAAGCACACTGTCAATACGAGTTATTGATGTACAATACAGTGATTTTAAAATGTCATTTAATAATAAAAAAGGGGAATTTTCAAGCATTAAAACATTAGAGTTGTAATACAGCTGTAACATCTGTGTGAACCAAAAGTTTCTACAGACTATACTTCAGAATTCTGATGTAATTACTTCTGAGAAAATGTCATATTTTGACACTCCTCCTGAATGCTGACCTCTGTATATAAATATCCTGTTTAATCCTATTTTCTTTAATCTAAAAAAGAACAACTTTCATTATTTTTACCATGATTATACACATACACACACACACACACACACACACATATATACACACACACAATATATTATACTTTGCCACTATCCTTCAAACCCCCAGGATTCAACCATTTGCCAGCATGTTTTTAATCATTTAAAATACAATAAAATAAAGTATGGTCACAAATTTGTTTATTTATTTTAAGTATAGGTTAGAATAACAATATATATATATATTTTTTGCACAAATGTATCTGTTCCTCTGAATGATGGAACATTATTTCACTTATATCTTGCCATTTCTTTTTTAAATGTTTTTTATGATAGTCATTTGAATTATTAAAACTTGTCCTAATATGCTTTCTGCTGACCTCTGTACATTGATATCCTATTTTCTTTAAACTAAAAAAGGACAACTTTCATTAATTTTTACCACGATTTACAAGGTAAATGATTTTTTTTTTCCTCCGTGTGTTCCGGTTTTCCCCACAGTCCAACGACATGCGGTACAGGTGAATTGAATAAGCTAAATCGGTCGCGGTGTATGTGAGTGTGTGAATGAGTGTGTACGGTTGTTTCCCAGTGTTGGCTTAAGATTGGAGGGGCAGCCGCTGTGTATAAAATGTGCTGGATAAGTTGGCGGTTCAGTCTGCTGTGGTGACCGCTGATTAATAAAGGGACTAAGCTAAAAAGAAAATTAATGAATGAATGAATAAATGTAAATTTAATTTGATGCTGACCTCTGTACATTAATATCCTAATTAATCCTATTTTCTACTAATTATACTTTGCCACTATCCTTCAAACCTCTAGGATTCTACCATTTGCCAGCATGTTTTTTAATCATTTGATCAAATGCAATAAAAAATGTATCTGTTCCTCTGAACGATGGAACATTATTTCACTTATATCTTGCCATTATATTTTTAGGAAAGTTATTTGAATTATTAAAACAGTTGTCTTAATATGCTTTATGTAAATAAAAATCAACTTTTGTAAATTGAATTGTTCTCCTTGTGTTGGCGTGGGTTTCTTCTGGGTGCTCTGGTTTTCCCCACAGTCCAAACACATGCGGTACAGGTGAATTGAATAAGCTAAATTGGCCGCAGTGTATGTGAGTGTGTGAATGAGTGTGTACGGGTGTTTCCTATTGTTGGGTTGGGTTGAAAGTTATTTGTATTATTAAAACACTTGTTCTGACATGCTTTATGTAAATAAAAATCTACTTTTGTAAATTTAATTTGATGCTGACCTCTGTATATTAAAATCCTATTTAATCCTATTTTCTTTAAACTTAAAAAGAACAACCTTCAATCATTTTTACCATGATTTACAGCAAAATTACAGCAAAATTACAGCATGTTTTTAATCAATTTAAAATGCAATAAAATATAGTATGGTCACAGACTGTCTCATTTATTTTAGTAAGTATGGGTTAGAATAAGTATATTATTATTTTTTTTTGCACAAATGTATCTGTTATTGTATCTTATATTTTGCCATTTTATTTTTATGTAAGTTATTTGAATGATTAAAACACTTGTCTTAATAAGCTTTATGTTAATAAAAAATCAACTTTTGCAAATTTAATTTGATGCAGACATTAAAATGGGACCAATACTTGACACAAATATGTTGAACAGACTGCTATATACTGCTATATTGTCTCACCGGTTTATTATGAAAACAGGATGATGTTGAACCTCCAGTGGCTGCAGGTTTTGTCATGGAGCTCCGCAGGTCCAGATTGATCATCTGAGAGCCCGAGGTCATCATGGGATTGGACCAACCGGACAAACAGTGCTAAAAACAAATCTTATTTGCATGTTGTTGTTTTTTTTTTAATTCTGAGAATAAATGATTAGCAAACGAAACACTATGTTTTCAGTTTCACTGTAAAATGTTTCTGGTTCATTCATGCATGCATCTAATTTATGTTTACAACTCATGAGTAGAGATGAGAACATTATACTAAAACACATTACTCATCATAAACTCCCATGCCCAAACCAAAAAATAAAAATGAGAATCTTCATGTTATTTATACAAGCATGCATAGCAGACTCTTATCTCTCTCTCTCTCTATAATAGAGAATCTTAATAAAAAGCATACAACCGCAATTTTGATCAGGGTTCCCATGCTTTCATGAACAGCAGATTTAAGGACTTTTTAAAGCACTATTGATTTTAAATCAAGCACCTTTGTAATTCATACCTCAGCATATGTAGCATCGTGAAAGTCCTTACTGTACATAACAATTCACTTATACTCAATACTTACGTTAAAATGAGTAACATTCAAAAAGTTTGACCATTTTAAAAAGTCATATTCAAAGACCTTTAATAAAATTTGTTGAAGTGAATACTGGTAATATTCAGTATTTGGTTTTTTAAATATTGAAATGTCTATTATTTGTCAGTGTTATTGTTCAAGATTTACATTTATGATTTTTAAATTAAGAATTTCTCAGTTTTTTGTTCTTTTAATTCAATCCCTTTCTAGGACCTATGTTTGGTTATTTTTTCAGTCAGTTTTATTATTCAGTTTCCAAATTTACATACAGATGTATGGTATATAGGGTTTTCCACATTGGGTAAACAAAACAACCAAACATCTGTAGATGTGGAAATGAAAGAAATTATAAAATGCAAAAAATCCCATAAATAAATAAATACGGAAATAACAGTCAAAACAATACACTTGTCAAAAAGAAAACAGATAAAACTGATTTGTTGCTTTTCAATTACAATTCAATTGTGTACTTATTTTAATCCTTATTGTGGCACCCTATGTTTGTTTTTAAGTACTTTCCAGGCCTCGAATGCATGTATCTGAAGTTCAGGTACTTTAAAATATTTTCAAGAAGCAGAGGAACCCTGTATGATGCAAAGAAAAAAAAAAAAATCCAATTTTGAAAACTGAATTATCCTTTGACAAAGCTGTCACTTGCCCTATTAGTCAATGGCGATAATCTCAAAAGCTAAATATAATCCATATAATAGTTCTGGTCAATTTAGGTGATTTTGAAAAACGTATGAAATCATTGTTAATTCCAGTTTCCCAATATGAAACTCACAGAAGGTAAACCCAGGCTGTCAGACGGATCAAAACTGCTGCGGCGATGGGCTTTGTATTTGTGCGATGGCAGCAGGGTCGAGCGAGGTATACTGACCCTAAAACAAACAGAGAGAGAGAGACAGTCAGAGAATGAATCAATGAAAAATAAACACTGCTAAAATATGAAGTCTTGGAAATTTTTTTTAAAGTTTAAAAAAGTTTATTTATGTGCTTTTTGCATTTTATAAAACTACAAGAAAATATAGAAGAAAGAAAAAAAACAATACAATACGATAATAATACACATAAAATACAATCCATAAAAACACTAACAAAAACGAACAACAGAACACAGAGGGACAAACGCACATGAAAGCAAACTATAATGTACCTGGTCAGGTAATGCATAAATAAAAGTAATTATAAAGCATTATCCTGACTATAGTTTTATTGTCAAATAATAGTTTGGGCACATTATTAAAAATATTATAGATTATGAATAGTAAATATCCATTACACTCAATCTTTAATTACTATGTTACTGACAGGGGTCATTAGTTATGCTTGCATTTCTTCCAATGCATTAAGGTCTGATCAAATATCTGCAATTTATCATTATTGATACATCTTAACCTCTCCAAAGCAAGCATGTTTACGATATCTCTACTCCACATACCAAATTTAGGTACATATTCATTTTTCCACATTCTCAAAATGACCCTTTTGGCAATTATCATACCAAATACCATGACTTGTCTTTCATGTTTATTAAACATATCCAAGTTACTAAATATCCCAAGAGCAGCTATAGGTGGACAAGGGTCAAGATTTTTTCGGAGGGCTTTAGAATAACATACAAATATATTTTCCCAGAATTCTTGTAATTTAGGACACAACCATATCAAGTGGGTTAGGCATCCCTAACCCACCTGTTACAGAGTGGAGATACCTGAGGAGGAAATAGCTTTTTTTTAACACTATATTTATTTATGAACCATTTTATACACATGCATTAAGTTATTCATATTTAATACTACATACTTAATACTACATCTAACATTTTTTTCTATGATCATTATTATTTTAATTTATAAATGTCATTATTATTTTTTCAGGGGTGAGTGATTTCTTTTTGGTCTATACCCAATAAAGTTTTAAAAGAAGTTACATTTCAATTTATACATAAATCTTAAACAGCTTCATTTTAACCTTTTATATACAGTTGAAGTCAGAATTATTAGCCCCCTGTTTATTCCGAATTTCTGTTTAACGGAGAGAAGATTTTTTTCAACACATTTCTAAACGTAATAGTTTTAATAACTCATTTCTAATAACTGATTTATTTTATCTTTGCCATGATGACAGTAAATAATATTTTACTAGATATTTTTCAAGACACTTCTATACAGCTTAAAGTGCCATTTAAAGGCTTAGCTAGGTTAATTAGGTTAACTAGGCAGGTTAGGGTAATTAGCCAAGTTATTGTATAATGATGGTTTGTTCTGTAGACTAAATATATATATAGCTTAAAGGGGCTAATAATTTTGACCTTAAAATGTTTTTTAAAAAATTTAAAACTGCTTTTATTCTAGCCGAAATAAAACAAATAAGACTTTCTCCAGAAGAAAAAATATTATCAGACATACTGTGAAAATTTTCTTGCTCTGTTAAACATCATTTGGGAAATATTTGAAAAGGAAAAATAAATTCAAAAGGGGGCTAATAATTCTGACTTCAACTGTATATCTAAAATTAACACATCAGTTGTTTTTACTATCATACTCTTGCTATAGTTTTAATAACTTTTTGTAATGAAACATGCCCTACTAGGCTAGACAGAATGTTCATTAAAGAATTTATTTCATGCAAAAAGTACAGTAAATTTTCTTAATTTTGTTAATGCAATTTATTATCATGTATAATTATTACTATATAATTATATAATATATCCATGTCATTCAAAGCTGAATTTACAGCATCATCCTGTCAGTTTAATGCATCCTTGTTAAACAGAAATCTAAAATTCCTTCCAGGTGGTTTATAACGCTTCACCTGATTAAAGCAGGCTCTGTTTCAGTATGAGGGTGTTCAGATTTGGGCTTCTTGCATACTGGACAGGCGGCTTGTGTGTCCAGCGGAACCGCAAACAATCGACTGTTTATTCTGTAGCAGAAAGTGCCTGACAATCAAAAAACAAAGTTAAAATCAACACTTCAATTTCTTGCTTCATGACATAAAAACCTGCACTAAAGCGATTCAGCACAAACACAAATCAGCAGATCTCTTACATTGATGCGAATCCGCAGGCCGCTGAACATCTACACGATCAAGAGTGGAAGACGCAAGATCAGCAACAGATGGAAGTCTGTGAAAAAAAAAATAAAAAAACAGTTTTCGCATGTCAAGACATTTTTTTTTATCATTTTTTTGACACTTCTGATATCTCAGCAACTACTGTGCTTGTTCAGATAGTATGATTCATGTAGTACGAATGTAAAAATTCTGCAAAGCTTAAAAGTTACAAATGTACAAAAAAATGAAAGGTCTTGTCTCCTAAAATAAAGACCAGCTTGAGTCTTGCTTTCAGCACAGCGTCTTGAGCCAGCAAAAGTCTACTTTGACCATCAAACACTATAGTTGTGACTGAGACATAATAAATGTGGTTTGTGTTGTCAATGTGTCGAGAAGATGCTGTTTTATAAGCAAATCCACTTCCAAAGGAGAAGGACTGAAGCTCAAATGAGTGTCACTGTGTTTACAAGTGCTGTGGAAGATCTAGAGCTGAAATTAAAAATAGTAGTTTCGTTTTTGACACATGTTGTTAGAGCTGAACCAATCACAACAGAATCAGACATCTGACTAATTAGAGTAGAGCGGGCTTTTAGTAGGGGGAGGGGTTTAGAGATAACTTTAAACCAACCGTTTCAATAATTCAGAGAAAAGAGTGGATGCTGCAATGTACATAACAAAAAGAATTAGTGCTGGGCAAAGATTAATCGCATGCAAAATTTAATTTTGTTTTGACAAGATATACACTACCGGTCAAAAGTTTAGGGTCAGTAGGATTTTATTTTTAAAATAAGCTTCTCCTGCTCATCAAGGCTGCATTTATTTAATAAAAAATACAGTACAAATTGTAAACTTGTGAAATGTTATTGCACTATAAAATAACTGTTCAAAAGTAGTTTATCATTTAATTTAATCATTTATTCCAGTGATTTTAAAGATGATATTTAGCTTTATTACTCCAGTCTTCAGAGTCACATGACCCTTCAAAAAAACACTCTAATATTAATTATTATTGTTATTATTATTAATATGTTTATTATTAATGGTAACAGTAATAAAAGTGTTAATGACTGGAATAAAAATTTCATTACTACATATAATAAGTAATAAATAAATATTTAATAAAAAAGTATTTACAGTATTTAATAAATGCTGATTTGATGAACAGAATAATTTTATTTAAATTAATAATTATAATTAATAATTAATTAAAAAAAAATGACCCCAAACTTTTGACTGGTAGTGTATGTATTATATATAGTTATTATTTATATATAATACACACACATACATAAAAACTAAATTATAACTTTTTTTGCATAGATATTTAAATTTATATATATATATATATATATATATATATATATATATATATATATATATATATATATATATATATATATATATATATATATATATATATACACACACACACACACACACACATACATATATATATATATATATATATATATATATATATATATATATATATATATATATATATATATATATATATATATATATATATATATATATATATATATATATATATATATTGTATCATATACATATATATTTTATATCCAAATATAAATAAACATTTTCTCAAATATATACATGCATGTGTGTATTTATATACACATACAGTTGAAGTCAAAATTATTCACCTTCCTCTGAATTTTCTTTTCTTTTTCAAATATTTAACAAATTATGTTTAACAGAGCAAGGAATTTTCCACAGTATTTCCTATAATATTTTTTCTTTTGGCGAAAGTCTTATTTGTTTTATTTCGGCGAGAATGAAAGCATTTTTATATATTTTTTAAACCATTTCAAGGTCAATATTATTAGCCCCCTTAAGCTGTATTTGTTTCGATTGTCTACAGAACAAACCACTGTCATACAATGACTTGCCTAATTACTCTAACTTGTCTAATTAACCTAGTTAAGCCTTTAAATGCCACTTTAAGCTGAATACTAGTATCCTGAAGAATATCTAGTCAAATATTATGTACTGTCATCATGGCAAAGATAAAATAAATCAGTTATTAGAAATTAGTTATTAAAACTATTATGTTTAGAAATGTGTTGAAAGAGGGGCTAATAATTAAGGAGGGCTAATATTTCAAAGATTTTTTGGATGGGTGTAAAACTATTGTAGCAGACATATAAAATAAATTTGGCACTTGAAGTAACAACAATCTAAGTAATACTGAGATTTTACCATGATTAAAGGGGTTTAGACATCAAATAGAATGGTAACCATCATTGGTTTACACAAGAGACCACTCTCAGGTTTCATTTGTAACATGGTACAATCTGAAGTCCTATATTAGGAAACCCACCCTGATAATAAGTTGTGGATGCACTCGTCTCTGTTAACCTGTCGGAAGCAGCGGAGATCACTAAAAAACTGCTCAGAACGATCAGCCACAGAGTTCTCAGCATCCAGTAGGCCTGAAACAAAAACACACTTAACATTTGGGATTTATAAACAGCACCTGCATGAAAGACTTCATGGAAAATCTAGCGTTAATCATTAATACAGCATTTAAATAACTGACCTGCTATCCAGTCATAGCCCAGTAAAGGCTGCATGTGTCTATCTGATGTAGTCTCCATCAGTAGTCCAGCAGTCGAGGCGCTGTCAGCTTCTGTCTTCAGTCCCAAAAAAAGAACAAGAAAAAACAAAATCACAATAATACACATCTGATACTCTTGAAATGAAAAGTCTCTGGCTAAACGGTAACAGGTGGGGATTTCTTTCTACGCTAGGTGCTTTTTTCACATTTTCGTGTTCATTGGAAATCATTGTAAGCCATCAGATCTCCTCCATTAGATTAAATAACCTTTCTTTCTCAAGCCGCCGCAAACAGGTTAAGTGATTCTATCTAGCAAAAACAACCATAGGCATTGCAAATGAGCAGACCAAACCTAACACGCAACATCAGGTTTATTTAACCTCGCGGAAAAGATAGTATAGTGTAGTATATGGACAACATAGAATGACTGCCATCATTGAAAATCTCTTCTGAGAGCACTTTAAAAAAAAATACAAAAATAATTAAATTCTCCCTTCCTTCCCAAGCTCTTTTTTTTTTTAGCAGTATCAATATATATGTATACTCTAAGTAGCATTATTTGTGTGTATTGCCTCTTGGGTGTTGAGTCACTTAATATCTTCTTCATCTGTAAGTCACTTTGAATAAAATCATCTGCTAAATCAAGGATTCTCAACCGGTGGGTCTCAGCAATCCTGCAGGTGGGCCGCAAGATAGCTTAAAATAAACCCTCAAGATTATACAAAAATTTTTTGATTCATTATTAATGTGCTATATTAAAATGATCGAAGTAATGCACTTTCTCCTGTTTTCTGATTGATTACTTCAAACTCGGCGCAAAAGCAGCCTTATGATCACGTCTGCAACTAGTACACGTAAGTCTGTTCATTCACAAACTATGCGTGAAGTGAAAGTCTCTCTTTTGTGTATTTTAGTGTGAACTATTTAATACACGCATACTTGTCCAAATTAATGTCCTGTGAGTGTTTTATAACGGACGCATACCCATACAGGAGGATTTAGCAAGGCACAATGGTGTTTCTGGCATAGACTGTAAAATAAACTTGCATATGAGCTTTAGGCGCGCTTTGCCGGAGATATTCACTGTTCCTGTCAGCGATCTCCCAATAATATCCAGCTGCAAACTCAACCGCCATCAGATCGATGTGTTTCTATAGATTTCGGGTGTTTTACTGTATTTTACATTTGTCTGTATATCTTTGAATAGTAGATATTTAATAGTAGATATTCAGTCAGTCTCGCTTAAAGCTAAAGCTGTTCTTTTGCAATCTCCCTGTTGGCATGTGGTTCTCTTTGAATCTGTGTATATATATTTTTAAATATATATATAAAATTATATGGATAAATAATAGAAGGCACAACAAATGTATAATATATCTTTGTTAATTATTAAAGGTTTAAATAAGCATTTCATACAAACATTTTAGAGAAAACGTCAGACCTGGTGGGCCTTCAAAATTTGATTGAAGTAAGTAGTGGGTCCCGAAGTGAAAAAGGTCGAGAACCCCTGTGTTAAATGATGTTAAATGTAGTTCAGGATTATAAATTGAAGAAACGGTTTAAGATCTGCTGGTCCTATATCTTGATATAGCATTACATGAAAATGAACGTGAATTGTACTGAGCATTTATTGAGAACATGATGGCACTGATTAGATATCGTTTCCAGTAGTTTCCAGTGAGGGTGTTATGCCAATCTCTGATCTTCCTACTGAGAGTCAAACTGTGTGAGAATGTTTACAATCACATTATATTGGTGATGATGTTCAATGGAGATGCGTAGATTATGGAAAATTACTCTCTGCGCCGTGGGCCCATGGTCTAACAAGGTTGTGCTTATTCTCTTAATGAGTTCTGGCTGTGTTTTGAGCATAATGTGCATTAAACCCATCAGAGTCTTGTCTCACATTCCCTTTAAGAGTCAGTTGTGTTGCACCATGGCGCATTTGCTATTTACATACAGTAGAGGACTTAGTAGGTGGAAAAACTGAATGGAAAAACTAAATGGAAAAACTGAACGCTTCACTAGCAAAAAAACAGTTAAACAGACCATCTGAGCGAGGATAAAGAATGAGCCTCCTCCATTCGGCCTCTTTACTTTCTCTGTACTTTTACTCTTTACTTTATTCCTTTACTTTCATAAAGTAAGGAAACGGTGGAAACTCACTCCACTGAAGACATCCATTAGCCTACATATTTAATTTGGTTTGTTAAGCGCAAAAATTTGTTTCAAAACTATTTCCAAATTCAGTTCTAATTTCCAGCTAACAAATAAGTAAACAATACAGGCAGTGCAGAATTATTAGGCAAATAAGTATTTTGACCACATCATCCTCTTTATGCATGTTGTCTTCAAGCTGTATAGGCTCGAAAGCCTACTACCAATTAAGCATATTAGGTGATGTGAATCTCTGTAATGAGAAGGGGTGTGGTCTAATGACATGTGCATAATTATTAGGCAACTTCCTTTCCTTTGACAAAATGGGTCAAAAGAAGGACTTGACAGGCTCCGAAAAGTCAAAAATAGTGAGATATCTTGCAGAGGGATGCAGCACTCTTAAAATTGCCGACCTTCGGAAGCGTGATCATCGAACAATCAAGCGTTTCATTCAAAATAGTCAACAGGGTCGCAAGCGTGTGGAAAAACCAAACCAAAAACCAAGGCGCAAAATAAACTGAGAACTGAACCATGAACTGAGAAAAGTCAAGCGTGCAGCTGCCAAGATGCCACTTGCCACCAGTTTTGCCATATTTCAGAGCTGCAACATCACTGGAGTGCCCAAAAGCACAAGGTGTGCAATACTCAGAGACATGGCCAAGGTAAGAAAGGCTGAAAAACGACCACCACTGAACAAGACACACAAGCTGAAACGTCAAGACTGGGCCAAGAAATATCTCAAGACTGATTTTTCTAAGGTTTTATAGACTGATGAAATGAGAGTGAGTCTTGATGGGCCCGTGGCTGGATCGGTAAAGGGCAGAGAGCTCCTCATTTTACTGATCCCCTTCGCTTTCTGCACGACTCCCCAACCCTCTTCGTCTGCGACACCCGTCCCTCCTCTAGGAACCATGCCGGAACCGTTACCCCAATCTGTTCCAGGACCTCGCAGTTTACAAATTAAGCACTGAGGAGGGATAATAACTCTGACATCAACTGTATATGACAATTTTTTTTCCGACATGACGCAAGCTTCATCAGCCGATCATGTTATGCATCCCAAAAGTCTTTATATATGAATATGGCACAGTATTTAAGTACCTGGTCACTGTCCGCTGTGAGATCTGCAGATTTGGGCAGCACCAGTCTCACAGATCTGCGCTGTTCTGTCCAGCGACTGTTCCCCGTGTCCTGCAGGAGTGTGCTGTAGGCGGTCAATTCTGAACTTTGACTGTGTTTGAGTTTATGGTGATCCATTGTGGGGTTTTCACAATCTGCAGGAAGCTGTTCATCTAAAAACACAAAGCACAGTTGTCAGTAATATACATATTTACCATGATTTACAGAAGACAGACGGCTATACAAAATAATCTTGTCGGACACATTTAACACAAGAATCACAGTGATTTGATTATCACAGTGCTGGCCCAAAGTACTTAAAATAGTCATTTAAAATCTCATTTAATAATGTCCATAGAAGTACATGTTACGTACTTAATGTTATTTTATTTATACATAAATATAGAGCATTTTAATGTTGTGATGTCATTGGCCTTTGGACATTTGCTGCTTGTTATCAAACTACTTCATAACTGTAACAAGAGGCAGTTCAATCATAAATTAATGTTAAAACAGCCATCATAGCATTATTTATTAATATGTGGGGTTGTTTGGATTCTTGGAAGCTATAGAATCAGAATCAGTTTTATTGCCAAGTGTACTTCACACGCACAAGGTACAGTACAGAAGCTTCCAGTGTACATAAAGTGACAACACAAAATAAATATGAAAAGAGAGGATAAACATTAAACAGAGATGCAGTTAGTCAAAGGATCTGAATGTTAAGTTGTATGTACAGATTTGCTATAAATACACAGGTTATAAGGTGCTGTGTACAAATGCGTATGAGAAAGTATTGCACATTTATTGCACAGTAGGGGAATATTTAACTGTTCATGAGGTAGATGGCCTGAGGAAAGAAACTTTTCCTGTGTCTGGCTGTTTTTGTGCTTGGTGCTCTGTAGCGCCGCCCAGACGGTAACAGTTCGAACAGGTAGTGTGCTGGGTGCGAGGCATCCATAGTGATTTTGCGAGCCCTTTTACTCACTCTGGAAGAGTACAGTTCTTGAAGTGTAGGAAGGGTAGTGCCAGTGATTCGTTCAGCAGTCCGGACTATTCGCTGTAGTCTACGGAGGTCAGTTTTGGCAGCTGAGTTGAACCAGACGGTGATTGAAGTGCAGAGGATGGATTGGATGAGCAGCTCCTGTAGCAGGTTGAACTTCCTCCGCTGATGAAGGAAGTACAGTCTCTGCTGGGCTTTCTTCACAATAGAGTCTATGTGAATGTCCCACTTCAGATCCTGAGAGATGGTGGTGCCCAGGAACCTGAATGACTCTACTGCAGCCACAGTGCTGTTCATGATGGTGAGTGGGGGGATTGCAGGGGGTTTCTCCTAAAGTCCACTATCATCTCCACTGTTTTGAGCGTGTTCAGCTCCAGGTTGTTGTATCTGCACCATAAAGCCAGTCGCTCCACCTCCTGTCTGTATGCAGACTCGTCACCGTTCCGGATGAGGCCGATAACAGTAGTGTCATCAGCAAACTTCAAGAGCTTGATGGAGGGGTCTTTTGCGGTGCAGTCGTTGGTGTACAGGGAGAAGAGCAGTGGGGAGAAAACACATCCCTGTGGGGCACCAGTGCTGATGGTGCGGTTGTCGGATGTGATTTTGCCCATTCTGACTAGCTGTTGTCTATCTGTCAGAAAGCTGGTGATCCATTGACAGACAGAGCTAGGAACAGAGAGTTGAGTCAGTTTGTACTCGAGCAGTGATGGGACGATGGTGTTGAAGGCAGAACTGAAACAGTATCCTTGCGTAGTTCCCTGGTTTGTACAGATGTTATAGGGTATAATGCAGTCCCATGTTGACTGCATCATCCACAGACCGGTTTGCTCTATAGGCAAAGGTATAAGTGCAAAGGTCCAGTGATGTCCTTCAGAGATGCTAGCATTAGTCTTTCGAATGACTTCATGGCCACAGATGTTAAGGCAACAAGTCTGTAGTCATTGATTAACAAATGTAAAAATAGAAATTAAAAATGTAAAACAGGAAATATGTTGGGACCAGTGTTTTTGTTTACATCCGTCAAAATAATCTCTATATGATTGTTACACAAAGTGAAATCTTATCTTATTTCCATATATTCTCACAAGTTATTTGAAACAATAAAAGCATGAATTTTACATGGATTTAATATGATTGCTATGTATGTAAACTAACATTTGTATTTGTAATTTGATGGAGTCACCAAATTGGGAACCATTATTTAGGTTTGTGTATACAGCTGTGAAAAAATAAGGGTCTAAATAACAAAATGATCATGATGTACTAGATTTAGATATGTGTTTGAATAAATTTAATTTAATAACTTTAAATAATTTTAGGGCAACGCAGTGGCGCAGTAGGTAGTGCTGTTGCCTCACAGCAAGAACGTCGCTGGGTCGCAGGTTCGAACCTCGGCTGGGCTGGGTCAGTTGGCGTTTCTGTGTGGAGTTTGCATGTTCTCCCTGCGTTTGCGTGGGTTTCCTCCGGGTGCTCCGGTTTCCCCCACAGTCCAAAGACATGCAGTACAGGTGAATTGGGTAAGCTAAATTGTCCTTAGTGTATGAGTGTGAATGTGTGTGTGTGGAAGTTCCCAGAGATGGGTTGCAGCTGGAAGGGCATCCGCTGCGTAAAATCGTGCTGGATAAGTTGGCGGTTCATTCCGCTGTGGCGACCCCGCAAGGGACAAAGCCGACAAGAAAATGAATGAATGAATGAATAAATAATTTTAACTGATGACATTTCTTCCCAATTTTAAATGAAAATGTTTTCATGTAGAGCAGAAAATGTCAAATAGTGAAATGTCCTCAGACATTCATTTATTCATTTTCCTCGGCTTAGTCCCTTTATTAATCAGGGGTCGCCACAGCGGAATGAACTGCCAACCTATCCAGCATATGTTTTAAACAGCGGCTGCCGTTCCAGCTGCAACTCAGTACTGGGAAACACCCTCTACATGCACACATATACACTACGACCAATTAAGTTTTTTCAATTCACCCATAGTGCATGCCTTTGGACTGTGGGGGAAAACGGAGGAAACACACGCCAACATAGAGAGAACATGCAAACTCCACACACAAATGCCAACTGACCCAGCTGGGAATCGAACCAGCAACCTTCTTGCTGTGAGGCGACAGTGCTAACCACTGAGCCACCATGTCGCCCTTGTTCTCAGACATAATTATTTTATGAGCTATTTATTTAACTATTATTACTACATATGAACTATTTTAAAACAATACGAAAACAATGTTTTAAGTTCAGACCATAGACTGTAAAAGATATGGACGTAGTATCCGTGACGTCACCCATAGGTTTCTGAACACTGCAAAAGAAGCCACAAGTAGGCGCGGCCAACCGTCGCCATTTTGTTAGCGCGTCATCGCACCGAACGCGGCATACCAAATAAGGGCAAAGAGGCGGAGAGTGAGCAGAGCTACAGATGCATGCTTGATTCTCAGCCTTTAGCTTAGACCTGGATTAAAACAGATTTATTACTTTGGGAGAACGCTTAATACTTCATTACCTGTGACTCGTTTGTGTTCTGACCACATGTGCTTGGTTGTACACTATATCAATAAAGTGTTTAGACTTTTAAAAACACTGTTGTAACACATTGAGCCACTAAACATTGTTCTTATGACGTTTTTCTACAGGAGGAAAACGCGAATTACTATCAAACACTTCAGATATAGTCTGTGTTAGTAAATGCAAGGCTGTTTATAAAATCCAGCATAACACTGTATGACAACGCTTCAGATGACTGTTTTATAGCCTACAGCTAATCAATCTGTTAGATTCTGGAGTGCATTACTGGTCTAAAGAACATTTAAATGATAAATGATCTTAAATAAAACAAATACATTTATAGAGATGGTATAGAAGTATATAATTTCTCTCACCTGTGAAATGAAGGCAACTTGAACGGTTTGTAAGCACAATTAAGTCCACACAGCATGCCATATCATCTGATAATTGCAGGAAATAATTCCAAAAGGCAAATGAAGGTGTAAAGAAACATTAAACAAAACAAATACACGATTTATTTGCCGAGCTCAGAGGCTAATTAGCCAGAATCAGCTGAGGTGACGAGACAGCGAGCAGCGAGGGCTAGCTGTCACTCAAGTGGCCACGCCCTTAATTATGCAAACTTAATATAACCTAATAAAAACGAAACGGATGAGTTATAAAAAAATTCACCCCCCTCAGAGTTGTCATGAAGGGTAATCATAGCTATATGCATCAAAGCCATCGTTTGTACCAGGCTGTAAACATGTTTTTATCAGCTGTAAAAATGGCCAATTTACCAATGCAGAAAGAAAGCCCTTGGACTTCATGGAGCCAGCCCCCCAAGGCGAGTCGATGAATTGCAGTTTTAGTTACTTCCGTATTGGCTTCCCGAGGGAGAGCGGGAGGTTGCCGCTTGGTTCAGACGAGTTAATAAATGAATATTTGGTGGACTAAGTCTGAATTTCAAACATATTATCATTATAATACTTTTAAGTATCTTAATATATTCATAGCTGTACAATTCAGACGACATGGTGCATTACAATTCAGACGACATGGTGGCTCAGTGGTTAGCACTGTCCCTACGCAGCAAGAAGGTCACTGGTTCAAGTCCCGGCTAGGGTAGTTGGCATTTCTGTGTGGAGTTTGCATGTTCTCCCGTGTTCCTCCAGGTGCTCCGGTTTCCCCCACAGTCCAAACACATGCGCTACAGGTGAATTGAATAAACTAAATTGGCTATAGTGTATGAGTGGGAATGAGTGTGTATGGGTGTTTTCCAGTACTGGGTTGCAGCTGGAAGGGCATCATCTGTGTAAAATATATGCTGGACAAGTTGGCGGTTCGTTCCGCTGTGGCGACCCCTGATGAATAAAAAGACTAAGCCGAAAAGAAAATGAATGAATGTTATTTAGAGCAGAAAATGTCACTTGGTCAAAATAACAAAAAAGTGCAATGTTCTTAGACAGCACAAAAACATTTTTTTTATGTTCAGAAGATTTAATAAATCAATATTTAGTGGGCTAAGTCTAATTTTCAAACATTTTTGCTATTCTGACAAATTGTAATTTGAAAATTAATGACAAATGACAACTAAATGACAACTCTTTTATTTGAAATTTGGAAGAAATTAAAAAAAAAACTAGTAAATCTATAGAAACAGTATTTTAAGTCCATTAATATATTCATAGCTATAAATAGGCAAACATTTTAATTACAATACAGTAGCAACATTATTAATATTGTATAACGATATTACAAATAACAATAACGACTTAAATTACATGTACATTAATTTACGTTACATATCTAAAAAGTGTACGCAAACATTAGCAAACTGTTCAACTATTGCAGATTCCTGTAACGTACAGGTTTTAAACTGCGGTCATAAGTTGTAAACAAGACCCTGACATGTACTTAATGCACCTTAAACGACATAAGAGCTCAACTGAATAAAAAGTCTGATTATTCTGACCAGATATTTGGATTGTTTTCCTCGCTGTAGAAGCTGAAGCCAGCGCCGGCTGCTCTCCGTTTTTCTCTTTTAAAGGCGCGGTAAACACTTCGCAGACAGAGCTCAGATTTCTGTCGTCCTCGTGAGAGTCGGAGATGATCATTTGATGCAGTTTTTCGCTTTGTTTCTTGAGTTTTTCCAACAAATCTCTGTTCTTCTTTCGCAAAGCGTCGAGCTCCTTGAGCGCCGCCATTCCGTCGCCATAGCAACAAGTTAAAAGCTAAGCTCGTGATTCATCACTGGCGGATCAAACTAATGTAAACAAACGAAATACGGTGTTTTTACATATCTGGAGGATAAATGTTACAATGGTAACCGATGTTGCGCGAAATATGGTGAAAAAAGATATATAAATAGTTCGTAAACTTCCGTCAACACATACAACGGTTGAACCTGGGTTGAACCATAGGGTTGAACTCAAACAATGCGCAGTCCACTATGATTGGCTCTGGACATTTCCCATAATGCATCAGTGTGGTCATTTGGCTTGTTTAAAGGGACACACACACCTATCTATCTATCTATCTATCTATCTATCTATCTATCTATCTATCTATCTATCTATCTATCTATCTATCTATCTATCTATCTATCTATCTATCTATCTATCTATCTATCTATCTATCTATCTATCTATCTATCTATCACATTTCCGTTTTAATGTTTTCTTTGATTTTCTATAGCTATTGCTAATTTTTACAGGATACGTTTTTATAAATACATTTAATATAATGCAATTAACAACCACATCAATGCAATTATATAACATAATAAACAATAATTTTTTTTTACATATATTACATATATTTTTACAATTTTATATACATACAAACATACATACACACTCACCGGCCACTTTATTAGGTACACCTTACTAGTACCCCCTTTTGCCTTTGGAACTGCCTTAATCCTTCTTGGCATAGATTCAACAAGGTACTAGAAATATTCCTCGGCAGCACATCCATGATGTAAATCTCCCATGCTCTATTGCATTGAGCTCTGGTGACTGTGGAGGCCATTTGTACAGTGAACTCATTGTCATGTTCAAGAAACCATTCTGAGATGATTCACGCTTTATGACATGGCGTGTTATCCTGCTGGAAGTAGCCATCAGAAGATGGGTACACTGTGGTCATAAATACATGGACATGGTCAGCAACAATACTCAGGTAGGCTGTGGCATTGACATGTTGCTCATTTGGTACTAATGAGCGCAAAGTGTGCCAAGAAAATATCCCCCACACCATTACACCACCACCACCAGCCTGAACCCTTGATACAAGGCAGAATGGATTCATGGTTTCATGTTGTTGATGCCAAACTTTGACCCGACCATCCGAATGTCATAGCAGAAATTGAGACTCTTCAGATCAGGCAACGTTTTTCCAATCTTCTATTGACCAATTTTGGTGAGCCTGTGTGAATTGTCGCCTCAGTTTCCTGTTCTTAGCTGACATTAGATTAGATTAGATTCAACTTTATTGTCATTACACATGTACAAGTAGGCCTACAAGGAAACAAATTGCAGTTTAGGTCTAACCAGGAGTGCAATAGCAGCAAGTGCAGGATACAGGTATAAGTTATAAAGTGCAGTTATAGAAAAACTATGGTGATATTTACAAATGGATGTGCTATAAACATTATATAAAGCTGTGTTTATATATGACATGAGTGGCACCCGGGGTGTGGTCTTCAGCTGCTGTAGCCCATCCGCCTCAAAGTTGAACAAGTTGTACGTTCAGAGATGCTCTTCTGCAGACCTTGGTTGTAGCGAGTGGTTATTTGAGTTACTGTTGCCTTTCTATCAGCTGAAACCAGTCTGGCCATTCTCCTCTGACCTCTGGCATCAACAAGGCATTTGCGCCCACAGAATTTCGGACCATTCCCTGTAAACTCTAGATATGGTTGTGCGTGAAAATCCCAGTAGATCAGCAGTTTCTGAAATACTCAGACCAGCCCATCTGGCACCAACAACCATGCCACGTTCAAAGTCACTTAAATCCCCTTTCTTCCTCATTCTGATGCTCGGTCTGAACTGCAGAAGATCGTCTTGACCATGTCTACATGCCTAAATGCATTGAGTTCTTGCCATGTGATTTGCTGATTAGAAATTTGCATTAACGAGCAGTTGGACAGATGTACCTAATAAAGTGGCCGGTGAGTGTGTGTATATATGTATATATATATATATATATATATATATATATATATATATATATATATATATATATATATATATATATATATATATATATATATATATATATATATATATAGTTAATTTGCCATTAAAACATTACAATTGTGTTGTCTCAAAAATTAATTGAAAATAAACTATTTGTTTATAATTTAATTTATATTGCTAATGCAAAACAAATTAAAAAACAGAATTTACAAGTGATTTCTTAATTTTTTTTATAGCTGTAGTATATATTCACAATATTTTTATTTTAAAAAATGATGTTTTTAAACCACATCAATGCATTTTGAGTGAAAAAAACAAGTCTATTTCCAGATTCATTTCCACTTAATTTTTTTTTCACACCAAAATCAAAAGAAAACAGCAAAGCCGGAACAAAACACAACCAACAGCCTATAATCCTGTTTACAATAAAACCCCAGTAAATCTCTTAAATGATTCCACACTTATTTTGTAAGTGTGTGCATTGATTGCATGTGTTTTGATGTGTTCAGTCTGTCTCAGTCAGTGCTGTCCAGATGTAATGTCAGTAATCAGAGCTCAGCATGTGAGGACAGTAATGATACGGATGCCGTCCTGCAGTGCAGCACATCATCATCATCTCTCCATATTCAGAGCACGTCTCTAATGTGTCCAGGCAAGTGCACTGTCATTAGACTGACCACTGCACTGTTGTTCTGCATCCATAGACTGTGGTTGCATCCCATTAACAATAAACGCTGTTGGTCATGGAGTCAGGTCACCCCTAACCGTCTCTATAATTTCCCTCTGCACAGTTTGTGCTGTGGACAATTAATGCATGCTGCTTGAATTCTTTATAGCTCATTAATGAGGAGTCATTCATCACAGGAGAGGAAAAACAAACATGTGGATAACAAGACGCAAATAGTGAATGCTTCAAAATAGGTTGCATTGGAGCAACTGCAGGGCTTATAAACATTAAGAGTTACTGAGTTGATAAAATATATAAATTAATATAAGAGTTAAAAAATAAACATTTTAGGAATTGCAGTGCTTGTGCATTATATTATCCAGCAGATGGCAGTGTTTGTCCGATTTAAATTACGACTGCGTGCTAATTGCTAAAATGCTAATAGCGTGTGAGAGAACATTTTCTAAAATATTGTACATATATTAAACATTAAAATTAATGTTTTGTATAAGCTGTTTCCTACTACTAAGTCAGCAAATGTCATGATGATTTCTAGCTACCTAAATGACATTCTGATAGCACATGTTCACAATTCTGGTGCCCTTAAATATAGAATAACCTAAGACAAGTAGCCTATACCTATATTTATTAATAAGCTATGTGATATGTTCAATATAATACGTTAATAAGATATGGTAAGGGGGGAAAAGACAGGGTTTAGCCTTTCGTCGTCGTAATAGTCCTTTCAATTATTCTAATAGCCTTCCTTTGATGCTACCTTCCATTACGAAAATTAACCATCGTTTTTTTATAGTAGGAAAAAGTAGTAAACATGTTTTTTGGCACATTGACTTTCTTTGTACAATCACAGTTTTACTACAATTACCATGGTAGCAAAGGTGTGATTAGGAATTAGGTCTATAGCCTACAAATGAAAATACTTAAGTATTCATGGATGAATGTGGCTTGCATGTATTCCTTGTTTTACTAAAGATTGTATAAATCCAGCTCATTATATGTTCTGTCTAAAACATTTATGGTGTGAGAAACTGAAATAATTCCATGAGTGAACTGTTCAAATAAATCAAATGTGATTTGAACCATTTAAACCCCCGCTTTGATTAGCTGTAAATGATTCAGAGTGATTCGTTTGCGAATGAACAGTCGGAAGAGCTGATAGAAAACTATGAAAGCTTTTTTCTGGCAGAGGATAAAAAATACTTTGGACAAATTAGACGTTTCCCTGCTGAAAAATCCAGCTTAAACCAGCCTAAAATAGTTGGCTGGTTTTAGCTGGTCGACCAGCCTGGTTTTAGAGGGGTTTTGGCCATTTTCAGGCTGGATTCCAGCCATTTCCAGCCTGGTCTTAGCTGGTCAGGCTGGGAGTTGACCAGCTAAAACCAGCTTGACCAGCCAAAACCAGCTATGTCCAGCTTAAACCAGGCTGGTCAAGCTGGTTTTAGCTGGTTTTACTAGCTTAGAACAGGCTGGAAATGGCTGGAAACCAGCCTAGAAATGGCCAAAACCCCTTTAAAACCAGGCTGGTAGACCAGCTAAAACCAGCCAACCAGCTTAGGCTGGTTTAAGCTGTTTTTTTCAGCAGGGTTCAGGTAAAAAAAAAAAAAAAAGTTGCTTAGATTTAGAGTTTAAAATAAATGTTGTAGGCCCATATTGACATTGATTTTAAAGGGATAGTTCACCCCAAAATTAACATTCTGCCATAATTTATTTGGCCTTGATTTGATACAAACTAGTTTGATTGAACTCAAAACAAGACATTTTACAAAATAAGACATTTTACACGATAACCGTTGACATAATATTTGTTTTTCATGTAAGTCTCAGTCTCATTGTAGTCTCTGTAACCAACAGTCTCAGTCTCTGTAACCAGTCTCAATCAAACAAGTCAACGGTGAGTAAATTATGACAGAATTAGCATTTTTGGGTGAACTGTGCCTTTAACACCCACATAGCTTTCCATTACACAAAAGCTTCCTAATAATAATAAAAAAAACATCTTTAAATGATTAAAAAGTGTCACACTTTATTTTAAGGAACAATTTGCTGCTTATTAATAATTATTAAGATAGAAGTTGGATTTAAGTATTAAGGGAAGGAGAATAAGATCATGCAGAATATGTGCTTTAAGTACAAATAAACACATCTTAATAATAGACAGGTAATAGGAAACTAGTTAATACGGAGAATTGGTGCTTAAATTAAAGTGTTAACCCCAAATAGTTCTTCTGTTTAATCCTCGAAATGTAAAATAATAATAATAATAATAATAATAATAATAATAATAATAATAATAATAATAAGCATTTAGAACTTTTACTTTTTAGCAGTGTATCTCAAAATTGTAAATGTTCTTCCCTTAGTATTGTGAGTTTATATTTAAAAATGGCATGTTTACAAGCTTTCTTACGATTCTGAATCTATTTATTGCAATTCTGACTTTTGCACTCTTGAAATTAGGTTTCCAGGAGGAACCAAAAATATTATTTTTCACAATGATGCCATAATATCTTTTCATGTATTTTAATACTCTAAAAAAACTTTTTTTCACTATAAAGAACCTTTATTTGTAGTATTTTGCAATTCAACTTTGTTTTTCACAGAATTGCAAACAATAAACTCATCATTCTAGTTTATAAAAAAGGGTAACACTTTACAATAAGGTTGTATTAGTTAGTGTATTTACTAACATGAACAAACAATGAACAACACATTTATTACAGTATTTATTCCCCTCATCTTTGCTAACATTAGTTAATGAAAGATTTGTCCGCTGCACATCCATAATGCGAATCTCCCGGTTCACCACATCCCAAAGGTGCTCTATTGGATTGAGCTCTGGTGACTGTGGAGGCCATTTGAGTACAGTGAACTCATTGTCATGTTCAAGAAACCAGTCTGAGATGATTCACGCTTTATGACATGGTGCGTTATCCTGCTGGAAGTAGCCATCAGAAGATGGGTACACTGTGGTCATAAAGGGATGGACAGGGTCAGCAACAATACTCAGGTAGGCTGTGGTGTTGACACAATGCTCAATTGGTACTAATGGGGCCCAAAGTGTGCCAAGAAAATATCCCCCACACCATTACACCACCACAACTACCAGCCTGAACCGTTGATACAAGGCAGGATGGATCCATGCTTTCATGTTGTTGACGCCAAATTCTGACCCTACTATTCAAATGTCGCAGCAGAAATCGAGACTCACAGACCAGGCAACGTTTCTCCAATCTTCTATTGTCCAGTTTTGGTGAGCCTGTGTGAATTGTAGCCTCAGTTTCCTGTTCTTAGCTGACAGGAGTGGCACCCAGTGTGGTCTTCTGCTGCTGTAGCCCATCCGCCTCAAGGTTGGACGTGTTGTGTGTTCAGAGATGCTCTTCTGCAGACCTCGGTTGTAATGAGTGGTTATTTGAGTTACTTTTGCCTTTCTATCAGCTGTAACCAGTCTGGCCATTCTCCTCTGACCTCTGGCATCAACAAGGCATTTGCGCCCACAGAACTGCATTTGTACCTTGAAATTAGTTAGGTGTCACGGTGGCTTAGTGGTTAGCACTGTTGCCTTACAGCAAGAAGGTCGCTGGTCAAAGTTCTGGCATGTTGCATGTTATCCCTCTGTTGGTGTGGGTTTCCTTCGGCTGCTTTGGTTTCCCAGACAGTCCAAAGATATGCGCTATAGGTGAATTGGATGAGCTAAATTGGCTGTAGCGTATAAGTGTGTGTGAATGAGTGTGTATGAGTGTTTCCCAGTACTGGGTTGTTGCTGGAAGGACATCTGCTGCGTAAAAAATATGCTGGAATAGTTGGTGGTTCGTTCTGCTGTGGCGACCCCTGATAAATAAGGGACTAAGCTGAATGAAAATGAATGAATGAAATTCTGAGTTTATGTTTCCAATTTTACCATTTTTTAAAATCAGAATCACAACATTATTTCTCAAAACTGGTCGTTTATAAGCAATTCTGCCTCTATTCTGTGCTGCTACAGCAGTATCTGTTGTAGATCACTTGCTGGAGTATTTACAAAATCCTTAGGATTAACATCAGAACTTGTCATTCTGAAAAAAACCCTGATAAACAGCGGAGTCGAGCTGATAAAGTCAGCAGAGGTGTTTTGCTGGAGAACAGGTATCCTGATATTGAATAAGCTGATAAAAAGAGCACTTTTGGGTCGATTGTTTCTGCAATGTGCCAGATAGAAGGTGGATGTTATTAAGATAAGACGGATTAGCCGAGTAAGTCTCCAGCTGAATATAACATTCATGGGTGACAAGCTCAGGGCTACAAGGTCCAACGGTTCACTTTCTGAAGCGCTGCTTTGACCATTATCAAAAATCAGTGTAAAACAGCAGTGAAGAGGCTATAATGAGGCTAAAGAAAAATCCAACGCATGCTTTTTCTGGAGAGGGTCAACCTCGACACAAGGGAATTCGTGCACTTCCTTGCATTGCCTTGGTAACATGGGCAGTAATAACAGGTTAGCAGGCGCCTAAAGTACAGCATAATTATTTTGTTGTGCATGTGATTAACAGTGCTACCGCAAGGCACTTTTGGGAAGTGCAGCTTAGCGGTTAAAATCTTGGCTAATAACCCGAGTGTTTTGGGTTTAGACCCTGAATCCTTGAGAGAAGCACTTTGTTCTAGTAGGAGAATTGGAGTCACTTTGGATAAAAAGCATGCTGAATGGCAAAACACTTCTATGGAAAATATCCTGAAAATAGGTCAATGTTTCGTTCGGTAGCTTCAAATATTTTATACCCTCAAACTTTTGCTGCATGTTCAGACTACTTACTTAAAATGAGTTGAAACATTATGATTTTTATGTTTTTTGGAGGGACAACTTAACTGTTTTATGTTCAATTAAATTAGTAAAAACGATTAAGTTGTATTAAATATATTTGTGTTGAGACAACATGAAACAATTGTGTCGATGGAACCCTGCATTTTTCACAGTTTAGACTGATAACGGTTTGTCTTGAAAGTTCACTCATCGGCCACTTTATTAGGTACACCTGTCCAACTGCTTATTACCACAAATTTCTAATCAGCCAATCACATGGCAGCAACTCAATGCATGTAGACATGGTCAAGACGATCTTCTGCAGTTCAGACCGAGCATCAGAATGGGGAAGAAAGGGGATTTAAGTGCCTTTAAATTTGGCATGGTTGTGGGTGCCAGATGGGCTGGTCTGACTATTTCAGAAACTGCTGATCTACTGGGATTTTCACGCACAACCATATCTAGAGTTTACCGAGAATGGTCAGAAAAAGAGGAAATATCCAGTGAGCGGCAGTTCTGTGGGTGCAAATGCCTTGTTGATGCCAGAGGTCAGAGGAGAATGGCCAGACTGGTTCCAGTTGATAGAAAGGCAACAGTAACTCAAATCACTCATTACAACCGAGGTCTGCTGAAGAGCATCTCAGAATGCACAACACGTCCAACCTTGAAGCGGATGGGCTACAGCAGCAGAAGACCACACCGGGTGCCGCTCCTGTCAGCTAAGAACAGGAAACTGAGGCTACAATTTGCACAGGCTCACCAAAATTGGACAATAGATGATTGGAGAAATGTTGCCTGGTCTGATGAGTCTCGATTTCTGCTTTAACATTCGGATGGTAGGGTCAGAATTTGGCATCAACAACATAAAAGCATGGATCCATCCTGCCTTGTATCAACGGTTAAGGCTGGTTGTGGTGGTGTAATTGTGTGGGGAATCAATTCTTGGCACACTTTGGGCCCATTAGTACCAATTGAGCATCGTGTCAACGCCACAGCCTACCTGAGTATTGTTGCTGACCATGTCCATCCCTTTTATGACCACAGTGTACCCATCTTCTGATGACTACAGGATAACACACCATGTCATAAAGCATGAATCATCTCAGACTGGTTTCTTGAACAAAACAATGAGTTCACTGGACTCAAATGGCCTCCACAGTCACCAGAGCTCAATCCAATAGAGCACCTTTGGAATGTGGTGGAATAGGAGATTTGCATCATGGATGTGCATCACTGCGTGATGCTATCATGTCAATATGGAGCAAAATCTCTGAGGAATATTTTCAGTAGCTTGTTGAATCTATGCCAAGAAGGATTAAGGCAGTTCTGAAGGCAAAAGGGGTCCAACCCGGTATTAGTAAGGTGTACCTAATAAAGAAACA
Source organism: Danio kyathit (assembly GCA_903798195.1). Classification (NCBI taxonomy): domain Eukaryota; kingdom Metazoa; phylum Chordata; class Actinopteri; order Cypriniformes; family Danionidae; genus Danio; species Danio kyathit. The sequence continues at coordinate 48,135,448 of LR812529.1, forward strand.
TCCATACACTCTCATTCACACACATACACTATGGACAATTTAGCTTCCCCAATTCCCCAATAGCGCATGTCTTTGGACTTGTGGGGGAAACCAGAGCACCCGGAGGAAACCCACGCCAACATGGGGAGGACATGCAAACTCCACACAGAAATGCCAACTGACCCAGCCGAGACTCGAACCAGTGACCTTCTTGCTGTGAGGCGACAGTGCTAACCACTGCACCACCGCACCACCATAAGAAGAATTAAATCAAAATTCCAAACTTGTATGTTATTTTTTAGAACATAATAGAAGATATTTTGAAGAATGCTCAGTAACCAGAGTCGTCCCATAGCATTCATTTTACAGACGAAATGCAGACAGACGTACCTCTTGGGTACATATTTTGAAGTCTCCAGAAATGTAGACCTGGGTACGTATCCTCATTGAGCCTGTGTTGCAAAAGTTGATGGTTCCTACACTCTCAGAAATAAAGCCACGAGAGCTGTTACTGGGGTGGTACCTTTTCAAAAGGTACAAATTTGTACCTTAAAGGTCCATATTAATACCTTAAGGGTACATATTAGTACCTAAAAAGTACAAAAGTGTTCTTTTTAAAATGTTTAGGTACTTATATACTTTTGAGGTACCAATATGGACCCTTTAAGTACAAATGTGTACCTTTTGAAAAGGTACCACCCCAGTGACAGCTCGTGTACCTTTATTTCTAAGAGTGTATTAACTTCCATAATAGGAAAGAATTCTATGGAAACCAACAACGTTCTTCAAAATATTTAAATTTTTGTTCTTGAGAAGAAAGAAACTCATACAGGTTTGTAAAAAGTGAAAAGTTTTGGGTGAACTGTCTCTTTAAAACCAAAACAAACTTTGGATTAAGTAAAAATGTAACCTTGGTTTCCTTTTGGAATTCAGTTGCTCCTTGCTTCAAGCAGAAACTCACTTGATTATTTTAGAAGAAAACAAGACTTAATATCTTAAGCCATTTTGCATCAGTATCTTGCATAACACTAGTTAAGAAAATATTTATTTTGCAGTGTGTGACTGGAGGGGATGAAATAAGAGCGAGGTTTGATGATGTCAGACAAAAGAAATGTAAAGTTTGTATCTTTTTGATCACATTTTAATTCCCAATCTGACCAACAACACTATGAATTTCTAAGTAAACAGGGTCAATACTGACCGAATTCACAATATTTTGTCCGCTCAGCTTACACAGCTTAACCCATAAGATTAGATTTAAAACCCTGGCGAGTTTAATTCGATATTATTCACAAGCTAATTGGCCGAACACAAAGTTATGTTCTGATTACAGGTTGTACCGTGACTGATGGCCTCTCGCCGTCTCCTTGTTTTGCACCCTCTGTTCCTGGTCTGATGTGCTGAATTGGAGCAGTAAATCTCCTGAAGGGAACGGAGCAGTCGATCAGGACTGTGTGATTGCAGGGCAGGTCACCGCACCATGACCAGAACACATCAATCTGCCCACTGCTGCTCGCACAAAAGACGGACGTCTCCAGCATTCGTGTCCATCACCTCCAGCATGCAATTCCTTATCTATAACTCAAGTCATCACAGTAAGTTACATTGATTTGTTATGCTAATTCGACAGCGTTGAGCATATATTTGTGTAACTCAAAAAAATCAGTGGACATTTAACTCAATTTGAGTTTAACTTAACACTCCTTGAGTGTACACATGACTCCGTCCATTTTGGAGTTAAAATAACACTTTCTAAAGTGTGAAATTTGTTCATTACTCTCAGAGTTCATTTTAACAGAGTTAATTTTTACATCAAACTGGAGTGTGTGTTACCCTTTAATGTGTTAATATATTTATATATAATATATATAATATAATATATAATATATATTAATTATAATAATATAATAATAAAATATAATATATAATATATTTTTTTCCTATGTTATCAATTGGTGTGTGTGAGAGATAACAGCGGTCAAATATGTTGAAAATAGTTTTAATTTCTTAAATGTTTATTAATCTTTTCAGAAATAATTTCAATACATTCTACTCTTTGCATTTTAAAATGCAACATGACATGTTTAAAGTTTAAGCAAAACATACTGGTTTGATCACTGTTTGTCTGAAAGAACCTCTTAAATACTCTTAAATATACACTCTTTCACACTCGTGGATTAAAATGTACTCTGGTTTTAACACTGAACAACATCAAAAAAATAATACTGTATATTTAACACTGGAATTTTTGCTGTGAAATGCATTCTGATTATTTGAAGCTTTAATTATTTTGACATCAATTTGAAGGGATTTGTGCATTATCGTATAATTATTGGCTCCATAATAAAATGTACTTTATTTAAGTGCATGCAAAGAATAATAGCATACATTAAAGCATATCATCAGATATATACAGATATATACAGTTGAAGTCAGAATTATTAGTTCCCCTGAATTATTAGACCGCTTGTTTATTTTTTCCCCAATTTCTGTTTAACAGAGGAAAGATTTTTTTCAACACATTTCTAGACATAATAGTTTTAATAACTCATTTCTAATAACTGATTTATTTTATCTTTGTCATGATGACAGTAAATAATATTTGACTAGATTTTTTTCAAGACACTTCTATACAGCTTAAAGTGACTATTAAAGGCTTAACTAGGTTAATTAGTTTAACTAGGCACGTTAGGGTAATTAGGCAAGTTATCGTATAACGATGGTTTGTTCTGTAGACTATCAAAAAAAAAAAAGAGCTTGAAGGGGCTAATAATATTGTCCCGAAAATGTTTTTAAAAAAATTAAAAACTGCTTTTATTCTAGCCAAAATAAAACAAATAAGACTTTCTCCAGAAGAAAAATTATTATCAGACATACTGTGAAAATTTCCTTGCTCTGTTAAACATCATTTGGGAAATATTTAAAAAAGAAAAAAAATCAAAGGGAGCCTAATAATTCTGACTTCAACTGCATTTACATATATATAGAGAGAGAGAAAAGAAAAAAGAGAAAGAAAATACAGAGAAAAGTGGGTGGAAGAGGAAACAAAAATAAATGGGGGGGGGGGGGGGGGGATTTGAGGTGTTTCTACTAGGGTTCAATCACTGCTCTCCTGTTAAAGTACTCAATAAATGGATTCCTTATTACATGGAGATTCTTAGCTTTATTTTAAGGGAAAGTCTGAGCTTCTCAAGTTTCAGGCAAGACATTGGACTGACATTTTTTATTAATGTAGAGCAACGGGGAGGATCTTTTCATTTCCAGTTCAGTAAAATCAATCTACGGGCCAAAAGGGTTATAAATTTAATCACTGTACGTTGATTTTTAGATAATTCAGCATCATCACTGATACCAAATATAGCTAAAATAGGCAGAGGGTATACTTGTTTTCCCACCACTTCTGATGTTAATTAAAAAAGCGAAATCCAATAATTAACTATTTTAAAACTCCAAAACGTGTGACCGAGCCATGCCAGAGTGTGGATTCCCACAATGGCATATAATCAAATAGCATTTCTATAATAGGTGAACAAACTGTTTTCAGGTAAGCATGAGCTGCATATCTGTTCTTTTTAATAATTATAGGTGATTTTACAAGACATCAATATTACAAAACGAAAAGTTTTGCTTTACTTAAAAAAATACCCTAATTGCCATAGTTGTTTCAGAGACTTGTAAAAAATGACATGATCAATGAGCCTTGAAAACACATTTTTATTAATACTAATTAAAAATATTAAATTAACTAATTAAAATTATTAAACGAAGTCAATCACGTTTCATCTAAATTCTTTAAGTTTTACAATCTGTTTTAAATTAATTTAATGTGATTTAAGTTAAAATGACTCAAAGAGTTCCTTTAAATCAGCTTAAAAATTCAAGGCATCATGTAATTTATTATAGATTATAAACTGAATACAATACTTGACAAAAGTCTTGTCTTCGATCTCATTTGTAAGAGCAACAAATAATAATTTGACTTCTAGTTGATCATTTGGAAAAGTTGCAAGGTCGATTTTCTGATGAATCATCTGTTGAACTGCATCTCAATCATCACAAATACTGCAGAGGACCTACTGGAACACGCATGGACCCAAGATTCTCATAGAAATCAGTCAAGTTTAGTGAAGGAAAAATCATGGTTTGGAGTTACATTCAGTATGGGGGTGTGCGAGAGATCTGCAGAGTGGATAGCAAGATCAACAGCCTGAGGTATCAAGACATTTGTGCTGCCCATTGCATTACAAACCACAGGAGAGGGCAAAATCTTCAGCAGGATAGCGCTCCTTCTCATACTCCAGCCTCCACATCAAAGTTCCTTAAAGCAAAGAAGGTCAAGGTGCTTCGGGATTGGCCAGCCCAGTCACCAGACATAAACATTATTGAGCATGTCTGGGGTAAGATGAAGGAGGAGGCATTGAAGATAAATCCAAAGAATCTTGATGATCTCTGGGAGTCCTGCAAGAACGCTTTCTTTGCCATTCCAGATGACTTTATTAATAAGTGATTTGAGTCATTGCAGAGATGTATGGATGCAGTCCTCCAAGCTCATGATGGAGTCAGACACAATATTCATTCTGTTTCCACTGCAGCATGACTTTATATTCTATACTGGACATTATTTCTGTTAAGTGACAAGACTTTTGTCTAAGCAAAGTCAGACCTTACTGTCCTAATTAAATAATTAAAAAGCAAGACATGATCATATTTTATTTTGGTCAAATAAGCGTAATCTAGAGGCCTTTGCCTTTCATAGAAGCCACTTCTGAAACCAAATGATCAACTAGAAGTCAAGTTATTATTTGCTGTTCCTAAAACTTGGATAAGCAACAAGACTTTTGTCAGGTAGAGTAATGTATGATGTTAGCTTTTTTTTTTAGTTTTTATATTTTTCACAAAAAAAGACTCGTGTGTGTGTGTGTGTGTGTGTGTGTGTGTGTGTGTGTGTGTGTGTGTGTGTGTGTGTGTTTTGTGACATATCAGGACACAAATCTGTATAATGACATAGGTATGAAACAGGTATTACAAAAAGCAGGTGAAATATGAGGACATTGGTGACGTCCTCACTTCTCAAAAAGCTTCTAAATCACACAGGATGAGTTTTTTCAGGGAGTAAAGCTGTACACTGACTCCTGTGATGGTTGGGTTTAGGGGCAGGGTGGGGTGAGGGCAATATAATATACGCTTTGATCTGTATAAAATGAATGGAAGCCTATGTAATGTACCCACTTTTCACAAAAACAAACATGCGTGTGTGTGTGTGTGTGTGTGTGTGTGTGTGTAATAAAATCTGTTTTGGAAAGTTTGCATATTCAGTCCCTCAAAACTATCCATTTTGTTTCACATGGCTGATAATAAAATGCACGAAAATATAAACTGAAATAAAAGTCAAATTGAAACCATTGATCTAGCAACCACCCTATAACATCCCAGCTTCATGCTTGTGACTTTAAAGTCAACACGCACCACTCACTTTTTCCCAGGAAAAGTCCAAATCTAGTTCGATTGTTGCCATTTAAAGAGCATTTGCTTGAGTGTTGACATTAATACATGCTGCCGTGCATCGGTGCTTTCCTGGAAGCAAGATGCACGTTCATTAAACGTAACAATCAAGAGAATTTCCAAGCCGCCTCGTCCGCCTTTGCACTTTAATCTTGAGCTCTCTTATTAAAATAAAACCTCTCCTGCAGATAATGTGAAGTCGTGCTTCTGCCCGTGAGCTGAAGCTGATTCGGGAACCTGCTGCCTCTAATGTGACACGAAGCACAGATGAATGCTCTGGGTCTCAGATGTCTGCTTGCACTTATTACTGGCTTCATGGCTTGTCATTTGAATGTTCAGGCACCTGGGAACAGACTGAGGACTCGGCTTTTCTCGGCAAAACGTGTCTAATTGTGTACCAGTGCAGGGAGAACAAATTCAGTCATTAGAGATTTATTTGCCATGCTGTGTAAGACCGAGGATTGAGTACGCTCAGGTAAATACTTCACTGTCTCAATGATTAGGAACCTAGAAAAACAAGCTTTGAAAGCTTTTTAATTAAGCTGTTAAGGTGGAACTTGTATCTTAAAAGCGCAGCTTAGCTGATATTTGCTAAAAGCCCATCATTTAAATGAGGTCTCGGGCTGATGAACTAATATTTATTGCAATGATATTTTGTGCTCAGAGTAATAATTGTTCTTGTTTAAAGTATATAATAATTGTGTACAAATTACTATTTCACTTTTGCCGATGCTTTTTTATTATTATTCATTTAAGGTATTCAGATCAACACATTATGTAATGTCCAGGTTTCACAATACAACCAATCCATCTATTAAAGCCCAAAAACAAAACATCTGAAATGACAAATGACTTCTTACTTGAGTTGAACATTAGACACAATTTTAGTTTGAGTACTAATTCTTACTATTAACTAGTGGCTTATTCATTCATTCATTCATTCATTTTCTTTTCGGCTTAGTCCCTTTGCTAATCAGGGGTCGCCACAGCGGAATGAACCGCCAACTTATCCAGCATATGTTTTACACAGCGGATGCCCTTCCAGTTGCAGCCCAACACTAGAAAACACCCATACACGCTAACATTTACACACATACACTACAGCCAATTTAGTTTATTCAATTAACCTATACCGCATGTCTTTGGACTGTGGGGGAAACCGGAGCCAACACGGGGAGAACATGCAAACTCCACACAGAAATGCCAACTGACCCAGCCGGGGCTCGAACCAGCAACCTCCTTGCTGTGAGGCAATCGTGCTGTCATGATCACCAGCGATCTTCTCCCCTTAGATCGCTGATTTACATGCACAAACACTATGGACTACAAATCCACCATATAATGGACCACATCTCCACACATGCACTCCACTCTCACACACGTTACTCATCTCCACTGATTTCACACACACCACCGGAGGCTTATCAAGACTGATTGCACACAGTACATAAGCAGCACACACACTCACTCCATTGCCGAGTCTTGTTATCTGTTCACAGTTCCAATTCTAAGCGTTTCCTTGTTTTTGTTCCTGCCGTGTATTGACCCTAGCCTTGTTTAGTTGTTTCTCCATGTCTGCTGCCATCCTTGTGACCATCTGCCTACTACTGTATATTGACCACGATTCTGGATTCCCCTCACAACTCTGTTTGCTCCTGTTTTCATCTTTGCTTGACTATCCCTGTAAATAAACCTGCATGTGGATCCGCACTCCAGTTGTTCATCGTCTGTCTATCATTGTGACACGTGCTACCCACTGAGGCACCGTGCTGCCCACTACTGGCTTATTACCTTAGGATATTAGAAGTTTATTGAGGCAAAAGTTAATTGTTTATTAACAGTGAAAATTCTTTCCTAAAATAAAATGTGACCAAGATGTTTTAGCTGAAACTTTTGTCCATAATGATTCAGCAAATGCAAGTTGGTTATTTGCATTTTGAGTCTGAAAAAGGAGTTAGTTACTTTACTTGCGGGTAAACACTAGTAAAAAATTGAGTAAATCCATTGCTTTTGAAGTGATTACTTTGACTTCACTTTAAATAGTGAGTTAATCCAGTGTAACTTGGAATAGGTAATTTGACCTAATTGTTATAATAATGCAAAGAAATTTCTTTACTTATTAATTTTAAGGCAATGGGTTTACTCACTTTTTTAAGTAAAGTCAACTAATCACTTTATGGTGTACTCAGACTATGCTATCCGAACCGTGCCCAGGCCCGTTTTCCGGATCGTTTGAGAAGTGTGAGTGCTCTGAACCGGGCTCAGGCATGGTTCACTTGGGCGGCCCTGGCCCGGTTGGAAGAGGTGGGCCTGAGCGCGGTTCACTTGGGCTCAGGTGCGGTACGCTTGCAGTGTGAGTGCAAGCGTGCCTAAGCCCGAAACTGAAAGCGAGACGTGACTTTTAAGTGACTGTTTGATATGGATTAATTAATCATTCGTACTGTTCAATGAACGCAAACTGTCGTAGATTATTAAAGACGCAAACCCCTCACTGCACGTCAGCTGCACCTTCAGCAAACCTCCTAATTCCTGCAGCACGAGGACTTTATCAGCGTCAAAAGTGGCTGATCTGTTCGGCGAAATATTTGACTGCGTGTCACCGCATATCAAACAACTTAAATGATATAACTAAAGAAATCTCCACTGTGCTGAGCGAGAGTGCTTCTCTTTCTAAACTGAACAGCGCATCATCGATGATGTAAGCGCGCCCAGGGCCGAATATAATCTGAGTGCGGGTCGTCGGGGGAGATGGGAGGGGGGACAAGCGTGCTTTGGCCCGGTTCAACGCAACTGTACATAGCGTGAGTATGCCCTAAAAGCAATGGGTTTACTCACTTTTTAAAGTAAAGTCAACTAATCAATTTAAAATTAACAGGTTTACTCACTATTTTAAGTAAAGTCAACTAAGGACTTTAAAAACAATGGGTTTACTAATTTTTTAAAGTAAAGTCAACTAGTCGCTTTAAAAGTAACAGGTTTACTAACTTTTTAATGTCAACTAATCGCTTTAAAAGCAATGAATTTACTCACGTTTTTTAAGTAAAGCCAACTAAGCGCTTTAAAAACAACAGGTTTACTTACTTTTTTAAGTAAAGTCAACTAAGGGCTTTAAAAACAATGGGTTTACTATTTTTTTTAAAGTAAAGTCAACTAATCACTTTAAAAGTAACAGGTTTACTCACTTTTTAAAGTCAAGTAATCGCTTTAAAAGCAATGGATTTACTCACGTTTTTTAAGTAAAGGCAAATAATCACTTTAAAAGTAACAGGTTTACTCACTTTTTAAAGTAAAGTCAACTAATCAATTTAAAAGCAACAGGTTTACTTACTTTTTTAGGTAAAGTCAACTAAGGCCTTTAAAAACAATGGGTTTACACATGTTTTTTTTTAAAGTCTGCAAATCACTTTAAAAGCAATGGTTTTACTCACTTTTTTAAGTAAAGGCAACTAAGCGCTTTAAAAGTAACAGGTTTACTAACTTTTTAAAGTTAACTAATCGCTTTAAAAGCAATGGGTTTACTCATGTTTTAAAGTAAAGTCAACTAGTCGCTTTAAAAAGTGAGTAAACCTATTATTTTTAAAGCCAACTAATCACTTTAAAAGCAATGGGTTTACTTACTTTTTAAAGTAAAGTCAACTAGTCGCTTTAAAAGCAATGGGTTCACTCACGTTTTAAAGTAAAGTCAACTAATCTCTCTTTAAAATCAATGGATTTACTGATGTTTTTTTAAAGTAAAGTCAACTAATCTCTCTTTAAAATCAATGGATTTACTGATGTTTTTTTTAAAGTAAAGTAAACTAATCTCATTTTAAAAGCAATGGATTTACTCACTTTTTAAAGTAAAGCAAACTAATAGCTTTTTACATTGAAGTCTATAAAAACACATGCACGACTAATGCTCTTGACTCCCAATGAGACATTGAAGTATTATGAAGCAAAACAATCTCTCTGTGCAGAACACTGAACATTAGCTGACATGAACTGACAATGAACAATACTTCTACTGTACATTGCATATAGGCTTTCATTTGGCGTGTACTATTGCTGTTTGTGAACGTAAAGGTTGAAAGGTCAAAGTGCACAATAAATGGCGTTTTTGTCTCCTTAAAACAAAGAAGCAATTCTGAACGGCCTGAAACTAGCTGTCAGTAATACAAGGCTTATTTCCTGCACAAACCGACATAGCTTTTTAACAAAGCTTACATAATTCTTCTCATAGATGAGAAGATGCATAATGCTTTATGTTCTTGTCTAATTTGACCCTTAAACACTAGTTGTATGTGAGGCCTGGAAGATTTTTGGTGTTGTTGCCATGTTGAGAAGATGCTGTTTTCTGCTCAGTGGAATGCTTGCAAGTACAGATATGAGGCGAATAACCCATAACGCACTTGGATACCTGTCTTCTTATGACACACGTACTGTGTTTGACCCAAGTGTTTCAATGGGCATGCAGAATATTTAACATTATTAGGGTAAGGGTTATAGGGTTAGGGTTACCAAGTGTGAAAATGTTAGTCCTGTCAATGGAGTGCTTTTTTATTTTAGTCTTTTGTTATATAACATTTTTACCTAAAAAAACTGTGGTTCAATTGCATCATTGACCCAATTCAGTGAATTAGGTATTCAACGATTATTTGACGCCATGATAAATTGACTAACAAATGTGGTTTGTAAGGTTTAATGATATAGATAGATAGAGGGGCAACCCAGTGGCGCAGTAGGTAGTGCTGTTGCCTCACAGCAAGAAAGTCGCTGGGTCGCAGGTTCGAACTTCGGCTGGGCTGGGTCAGTTGGCGTTTCTGTGTGGAGTTTGCATGTTCTCCCTGGGTTTGCGTGGGTTTCCTCCGGGTGCTCCGGTTTCCCCCACAGTCCAAAGACATGCAGTACAGGTGAATTGGGTAAGCTAAAATTGTCCGTAGTGTATGAGTGTGAATGTGAATAAACAGAGATGGGTTGCGGCTGGAAGGGCATCCACTGCGTAAAATCGTGCTGGATAAGTTGGCGGTTCATTCCGCTGTGGCGACCCCGCAAGGGACAAAGCCGACAAGAAAATGAATGAATGAATGAATGATATAGATAGAGGGTAAATAAACAGGATTTACTGAATAAAATAAATATAATTGTTAAGGTTTACATGTATATTAACCAACACAGGTTCATTGTGGATACGTACTCCTGTCTACATTTCTGGAGAGTATTATGTAGACAGAGGTACAGTATGTCTGGCTGCATTTCGATTTTAAAATGAACGTTGCAGGTTGGTATGATGCAGCCAACGGCGTCTGTTACTTTTTTAATACTACCGCTGACCGCTTACCTTCGTTCGGACGGCTTTTTCAGTGTTACCAGTTTGGACTTGGAACGTGGAGCTGAGTTGACCGTGATGATGGGATTCGAGAATGGCTCCAGAAACCAGGTAGAAAAACTAAAATAAAATAAAATAAAATAAAATAAAATAAAATAAAATAAAATAAAATAAAATAAAATAAAATAAAATAAAATAAAATAAATAAATAAATAAATAAATAAACAAACAAACAAATAAATAAATAAATAAATAAATAAATAAACAAACAAACAAACAAATAAATAAATAAATAAACAAATAAATAAATAAATAAATAAATAAATAAATAAATAAATAAACAACAGACTGAAAATTGACAAAGGTTTTATTCTCTCATTTTCTAAGTGAAAAGCAGTTACATGCCAGTGGGTAAAATACTTTTAGGTATGTCTGTAAGATGAGAAACCACTCTGCCTAGCCTGCTATGAGCTATACTGATTCTAACTGATAACTGATTATGACTGAATATGTAAAGCACTGATTAGATGTTAAATACATATATGAAGCTATATGTGTCAGAAGCTAGAGAGAGTAACGTATTATGAAGTTATTATGCTATCATGACAATGTATGTAACCACTAAGTTCTTTTGCATAAGTTGCATCTATGAAGGTAATCTCTGTTGTCAAAAGAGTTGCTTACGTCGACATGAGCTAGTGGGCTGAGGGCCAAAAATAACAGGACCGCCTAGAGTAAAAACATCTCCAATGATGGTCAGGAGACATCTAGGGGTGCGTCAGAGTGTCAAAGAATCGGTATAAAAGATTGTGGAAAAACACAGAGACTTTAGAAAATTGTCCAGGAGAGACTTCAGAATGCTCTGAGGTCTGCTCTGCGCTTTCTCAGGCTTTATTATGTAAGAATAAAGTCTATTTTTCTGGTATCCAAAAACCTCTGTCAGTCTGATAGTGCCTCATTGATGAGAAGGTCGGCATCCACGACAAATACGAGAAGGTCGACAAACACGACAAATGGCCCCAACGTGGGGCTCGACAAACTTGACAAAACGTGGTAAAATGACGTGGCCGTGATAGCTTTACTTTTTCTTGATTTCTATTGAAAAGACTATCGGTTGGCTTTAGGGAAGTGGGTGGGTGGATCAGTCGGTCGACAGCAAGCTGGCCTGGTCAGCTTAAGTGTATGTTGCGCCCTCTAGTGGGTTTATGTGAGAAGAGGATGTACGAGAGAAATTTAAGATCATCAAAAAGCGTACACAGTGGCCTCTGGTGGATTTGCAAAAAAAAAAAAAAAAAAACAGCAAGCAGATGTTACGCATTTCGCTGTCCCCAGAAATGTAGACTTGGGTACATATCCGTAATGAGCCTGGGTTGATATTAAACCTATATAGGACTTTTGAATTTTATGATACATTTTGTTTTATAACACTTTATTTTAAGGTCTCTGTGTTCTTCTATTTACTCAATACTAATAATTATTTTTATTTAAATTTACTTAACATCTTCTATTTACTTAATAGTAACCTAATTAAAATTAATTATAAATAACTGCATGTAATTAACCTCAATCTAACCCTAACCACATAGTAAGTACCATCCATGAAATTAATTAATATTAGTGGTTAAATAAATAATTACAATAAAGTTGTTATCGTTTTTTTGCTGTAAAGGTACTATACTTGATTAACATAGGGTTAAATATATCTTTATAATCACATTGTTTTCTATTCTGAAATATTAATGTTTTAATGGGTGAAGGGCTTATTGTTCTCCTAAGAATTATATTAATAATTTGGTTATGATTATTGCTAATAATTGGGTCAAGCTGACATTTATTCAAAGGTTTACAAAAAATATATGACTTATAAACAGACAACACAATTGAAATGTTTTTTATTAAGTGACCAAAAGAACAGTTGCAAATGGTTTAGAAAATACATATTTCTGCATTCTGGATAGATTTCTGCAAAATCATAAATCACAACAGACTGAGCGATCTGACCAGAGCAGGCTCTTGGAGGGGGGAGTTTAGAGAGATCAGATCCTATAACCAACTGCTTCAGACACTGAGAGATTGGAGCTGATCCAGCAATGGATATTGAGAGAACAATTATACTGTATTTTGACCCTTGATGGATGTAAACCTATTGAAGTGGACCTCCAAAACTAGAAACTTTAATGTGAGCTGATACATTAATTAAAGCAACCCAGAGGCTCATTGAAAATGTATCTCTTTATACATTTCTGGAGACAGCAAAAAACGTCCCAGGAGGTAGGTTTTTTTTTGCAGTTTTTGTTTTCGCGAATCCACCAGAGGCAGATGTGTACGCTTTTTCAGATCTCAAATTTCTCTCGAGAGTGCCATTCGCGCCTGCTGTTCTCGCATAAATCCACCAGAGGCCGCTGTTGACTGACTGAATGACTGACTGACTGACCGATCGACTGACCCACTCTCCTCCTTCCCTAAACCCAGAGATGGGAATTAACGAAGTACAAATACTTCGTTACTGTACTTAAGTAGTTTTTTCGGGTATCAGTACTTTACTCCACTACTAATTTCTTTGACTACTTTTTACTTTTACTTCTTACATTTTTACACAAATATCTGTACTTTCTACTTCTTACATTTTTTAAACCACAGTCGTTACTTTCGTTTTTATGTGTTTGGTGGCGCGATCTATATTATTTCTTATCATTGCAATAATATGAGCGCATTGTTGATGCAGTCAGTCTCTTTTTCCTCTTTGCGCGCCTCCGTGCTGCAGCGCGCGGCTTCTTCAAGCCTATCGCGCACCGTACATGGTCTAGCCCTAGTTCATGAAGATTACTATGAGAAAGGCTAGGATTACTACGCAGTGACAGAGGGAGTCGGCGAATTTAACATGACTGATGCTGCCCTGTTTACACGGTAATAAGACAACTTTTGCTCTTTCGGATCACAGGTAAACGAGACACATTCCAGTCAAAAACATTTAAATGCTTAAGCCTTTTGTCCACATACTGCACGGGCTTTCTCTGGTCTTTCATTCTAATACCGCGAAAATAGTGCTTTTTGTAAAGATTTGTACATTTAGGACTAAAACAATCAAATACTTTATAAAAATTTATGCATTGCGGTTTATTTCCTTTATTTCTGATGAGTTTATATTTTCTAATACAGAATTTGTAATGGCTGTGTCCTATTCCCACGTATCCCCCCTATGCCCTATTCATTTAGACCATTCTAACATTCAAAGTTTGAATTATTAAAAAAAAAAACCATTAAGGTCATCTCTCGTAGGTGTAATTTGCTTTCAAAGTATTTTTACAGTTCAGTTTTAGCGATCTTCATGTTTACAATTGCGCTCCCTTTGCAGTGCACTTTGAAAACTTTGATGTCATTTTGAACACAGCCTCATGACAAAAGCTATAGGTGACTATTTTTTAAAAGCGGAATTTATGTTACATCTCCAAAGCTTGTGAAAACAAAAAAAAAAAACATTTTAACTGTTAATTTATAGTAGGTTATTTATTAAGTATCTGTACTGTATATGACATGGGCCTGCTGTTAGAGCATATCTGCAGTGGTTTGCACGTGCTCAAATTAAAACTTTTCAAGACTTTTCAGACTTTTCAAAAAATAAATAAACAATATCCTACTTAATAATAATCATTAATATTATTATTAAAATAGGATTTATTTTCATTTTCTAATAAATATTACATTTCATTTCTTAATAAATAGCCTCATTATTTGTTTATTTATATGATTTATATGATATTATATATGACAAAACTAATATTGGATTTTATTTTAAATGCGTGTTTGTGTAAAACAATATAATTTGCACAAAGAAATGATGGGGTTGTTCTCTAAAGAAGTTACTCCACCCCGTTTAGAGCATCATTATGGACGTTTTACGTTATAATAACTAACGTGGTTCAAACCATGGATCTGCAACAGAGAAACTAAGGGTTTTGGGAAACACTTGTCACCACATTGTTCTTTTCCCAAACGATGCATGGTACTATGATAGTTCAGCAGCAAGTTACGTCGTTGATTGGGAAACGCACCCCTGGGCAATTTATGTGTATGTTACCTGTCTTACCTGTGTACAGTATGTTGCTTTTAGCATAGAATAAATGTATTGCAGTTTTTCTCAGTCATTTCTCAGATCAGAATTGAAATTTGTAAAACAGTAGGACAAAGTGCATTTCTCAAAAAAACACGTATAAATAGCAAAACACCATGGATTACCTGCAAAAGCCAGTCTCCTGCTCAAAATCCTTCAGTTCATCCCTCAAAGCTAAATTTCTGTGTCAGTGAACATGTCAGTGGCGTCAGAATGACATGTCCTTGTGTCATTGTATAAGAATAAGACTTAAATTTCTTAGTAGTCATGTTGTCAATAACGGTGCACTCTGGAGGGCTGTTCTGGTGTAAACTATGGCAATATTTTTGCTGTTTGTACTGTAATTTGTTGCCAGATCATGTCATTCTGATACAGAAAGGAAAAAAGAGCACGGCATAGCACAAAGAAAAAACAAAAGTAAAAATGTGAACAGGACAACCTCCTTTTAGACTTTTATTAGAAAAAGTCAAGATTCACCTGGGAGAAATGTAAAAAATGCATTATGACTAAATATTAAGACAACTTGTTCGGGCATTTGAACGATTAAATGTTGTGGGGGTGAGTCTATTCAACAGAGATAAAATAATACATGTTGATCAACATGACATAAGCAACTGATAATATAGGAAACATCAGAGAATTGCACATAATCATTTGCATGGATGAACAAAAGCATTTGCAACTTGTTCATAATGAGAAACTGCTTTCTGATGTGCACAAGTGACACAATGATGATCTGAAGATTGAACAGGGAGTTTTGAGAATTTCAATTCTGATCTGAGAAATGGACCAAAGTGACTGAGAAAAACTGTAACAGAATAATGTTTATCCATTAAATAAAATAACCACAATACCTGAAAAAACACACACTGAAATAGCGGGTTATATATGAGAGCTACTCTCTGAAGAGAATAAGAAGCTTTAGCCTAATGCAAAAAAAATTATTTACAGTCATATCTGATTCTGTATTTATTTTAGCAAAAGACAAAATCAACATGAATGGCAGCTGTTATTTGTGATCTAACAGCGGCAAAACTACATGCTGAACACTGAGTTTGCGTCAGGATGATTACCTACCTACAGTATCTCACTTGTTATCCTTCAGCTTCGTCCCTGAATTATCAGGGGTCGCCACAGCAGAATGAACCGCCAATTATTCCAGCATTTGTTTTACGCAGCGGATACCCTTCCAGCTGCATCCCAGTACTGGGAAACACCCATACACACTCACATTCACACACACACTTATAAACTACTGCACATGTAGTTGAATCATTATTCGCCTATACCGCATGTATTTGGGACTGTGGTTGAAATTAGTACTTTTTACTTTTTTACTTTTGTACATTTTTCAGGCGGTACTTCTTTACTTTTACTTAAGTACAAAAGTGTAGTCAGTACTTCTACTTTTACCAGAGTCGTTTTAAACATGAGTATCTGTACTTCTACTTAAGTAAAGAATGTGTGTACTTTTGCCATCTCTGCCTAAACCCAACCAATTTTATCGATTGATCAGCAGATTTTGTTTTCGCAAATCCACCAGAGGCCTCTGTGTACGCTATTTCAGATCTCAAATTTCTCTCACGAGTGCCATTCGCACCTGCTCTTCTCACGTAAATCCACCAGAGGGCGCTGTGTACGCTATTTCAGATCTTAAATTTCTCTCACGAGTGCCATTCGCACCTGCTCTTCTCACGTAAATCCACCAGAGGGCACTGTGTACGCTATTTCAGATCTCAAATTTCTCTCACGAGTGCCATTCGCACCTGCTCTTCTCACGTAAATCCACCAGAGGCCACTGTGTACGCTATTTCAGATCTCAAATTTCTCTCACGAGTGCCATTCACACTTGCTCTTCTCACGTAAATCCACCAGAGGCCGCTGTGTATGCTATTTCAGATCTCAAATTTCTCTCACGAGTGCCATTCGCACCTGCTCTTCTCATGTAAATCCACCAGAGGCCGCTGTGTATGCTATTTCAGATCTCAAATTTCTCTCACGAGTGCCATTCGCACCTGCTCTTCTCACGTAAATCCACCAGAGGCCACTGTGTACGCTATTTCAGATCTCAAATTTCTCTCACGAGTGCCATTCGCACCTGCTCTTCTCACGTAAATCCACCAGAGGCCACTGTGTACGATA
Source organism: Danio kyathit (assembly GCA_903798195.1). Lineage (NCBI taxonomy): Eukaryota > Metazoa > Chordata > Actinopteri > Cypriniformes > Danionidae > Danio > Danio kyathit. Next base: position 48,152,487 of record LR812529.1, read on the forward strand.
TTTCAGATCTCAAATTTCTCTCACGAGTGCCATTCACACTTGCTCTTCTCACGTAAATCCACCAGAGGCCTCTGTGTACGCTATTTCAGATCTCAAATTTCTCTCACGAGTGCCATTCGCACCTGCTCTTCTCACGTAAATCCACCAGAGGCCACTGTGTACGCTATTTCAGATCTCAAATTTCTCTCACGAGTGCCATTCGCACCTGCTCTTCTCACGTAAATCCACCAGAGGCCTCTGTGTATGCTATTTCAGATCTCAAATTTCTCTCACGAGTGCCATTCGCACCTGCTCTTCTCATGTAAATCCACCAGAGGCCGCTGTGTACGCTTTTTCAGATCTCAAATTTCTCTCATGAGTGCCATTCGCACCTGCTCTTCTCACGTAAATCCACCAGAGGCCGCTGTGTACGCTATTTCAGATCTCAAATTTCTCTCATGAGTGCCATTCGCACCTGCTCTTCTCATGTAAATCCACCAGAGGCCGCTGTGTACGCTTTTTCAGATCTCAAATTTCTCTCATGAGTGCCATTCGCACCTGCTCTTCTCATGTAAATCCACCAGAGGCCGCTGTGTACGCTTTTTCAGATCTCAAATTTCTCTCATGAGTGCCATTCGCACCTGCTCTTCTCACGTAAATCCACCAGAGGCCGCTGTGTATGCTATTTCAGATCTCAAATTTCTCTCACGAGTGCCATTCGCACCTGCTCTTCTCATGTAAATCCACCAGAGGCCGCTGTGTACGCTATTTCAGATCTCAAATTTCTCTCAAAACTGCCATTCGCACCTGCTCTTCTCACGTAAATCCACCAGAGGCCGCTGTGTACGCTATTTCAGATCTCAAATTTCTCTCATGAGTGCCATTCGCACCTGCTCTTCTAACGTAAATCCACCAGAGGCCGCTGTGTATGCTATTTCAGATCTCAAATTTCTCTCACGAGTGCCATTCGCACCTGCTCTTCTCATGTAAATCCACCAGAGGCCGCTGTGTACGCTATTTCAGATCTCAAATTTCTCTCACGAGTGCCATTCGCACCTGCTCTTCTCACGTAAATCCACCAGAGGCCACTGTCAACTGACTGACCGACTGACTGACCTATCTTACCTGCTTTCTGGAACCGTTCTTCGCAACCCTTGAACCCCATCATCGCGAACAACACTTCTCTGCGTCTCAAGTCCCCATAAGGTTTGTTTTAATGACGAAATGCAGCCATACGTACTTCTGGCTGCATAATTTGCGATCTCCATAAATGTATATAGGGCTACGTTTTCAGAATGAGCCTGTATGTTGAACCATTGACTTCCATGGTGTTTGTTTTCCCTACTATGGATGTCAATGGTTACAGGTTTTCAGCATTCTTCAAAATATCTCCTTTTGTGTTTAACAGAATAAAGAAACACATTAAAGTTTGGAACCACTTGAGGAAGAGTAAACATTGAGTACATTTTCATTTTTGTGTAAACTATCCCTTTAATTGTAACAAACACTGTATAGTAAAGTGTTACAAGCAAGCGCTGCACAAAAAAACCATCTTGTTCCTCTCGCTATCTAAACCCGAGCAGAGATCAGCCGGCAGAACTTCATTTTCTTTAATGGACGCCGTAATTAGCAGCCATTCACCCGTGTTCCCTGTTGTGAGCTAAAGGTTGTTCTCATTCTATTCTGGTCTCTAGCATTTATCCCTGGACTTGTGTTATGATGGGCTAACTGATATGGACAGCTGGGCAGTTCTGCACCGGTGCTGATCGCCGCCACCGGTGGCTCTCGCTTTCTCTAATATCAGCTAATTACAGTGGTTAATCAGGCTGGTAATGAGTATGGGCAGCGTGCCATTTCAATCTGACACCGGTGGGAGTGAAGCTCACTTCCCTGCCAAGCTGATGTCAGTTCCTGCCAGCTCCCCGACCGCGCCGCGATCTTCAGTCCACCTGGCCTATGAATAATGAGAGGCCGGCGGACATTAACCTGCGTTCAGATTTACTGGACTGCCTCTGTTTAACAGGAGCTGTGAGGTGAAATTAAGACTGCTAATGAATAGGGGCTTTGGGAGTTTATGCTAATACTATTAGCGAACCACATTTAAGTGTTACACTTTGGCAACCTAAATAACAACAGCCTGCATGGAAACCAACCAGAACACCCTAGCAATTCTGTGGATCGTACACAGACAACATTACTGGGATTTTGTTTATCAATAAGATGTTTGAGTATTTTTGTTTTATATTTTAAACTACTTGTGACATTTCCTCCCAGTGTAAAAAATAAAAAGGGACCATTCAATATTGTGATTAGTCAAAATAAAATGTTTTCAGATGTTTATACTGCAGTTTTATCACTTCAGAAGAGATAAGAAATCAATATGTGGTGGAATAAACTTGATTTTCAGTTGCAACAAATACTGTGTAAACTTTTTTGCTTACTTTAGTACTGTATACTCTACCTGACAAAAGTCTGGTCATCTATCCAAGTTTTAGGAACAACAAATAACTCGACTTCTAGTTGATCATTTGGTATCAGAAGGGGCTTAAATGAAAGGCAAAAGCCTCTAGATTACACTTATTTCCCCCCCCCAAAAATATGATCATGCCTTGATTTTTAATGATTTAATTAGGACAGTAAGGTCTGACTTTGCTTAGACAAAAGTCTTGTCACTTCACAGAAGTAATGTCCAGTACAGAATATAAAGAATATTGTGTCTGACTCCATCATGTGCTTGGAGGACTGCATCCATACATCTCTGCAATGACTCAAATCACTTATTAATAAAGTCATCTGGAATGGCAAAGACACTTTGGATTCATTTTCAATGCCTCTTCCTTCATCTTACCCCAGACATGCTCAATAATGTTCATGTTTAGTGACTGGGCTGGCCAATCCTGGATCATCTTGTACTTCTTTGCTTTCAGGAACTTTGATGTGGAAGCTGAATTATGAGAAGGAGCGCTATCCTGCTGAAGAATCTGTGGTTTGTAATGTAATGGGCAGCACAAATGTCTTGATACCTCAGGCTGTTGATGTTGCAGATCTCTCGCACCCATACTGAATGTAGCCCCAAACCATGATTTATCCTTCACCAAACTTGACTGATTCCTGTTAGAATCTTGGGTTCATGTAGACTCCAGTAGGTCTTCTGCAGTATTTGTGATGATTGGGATGCAGTTCAACAGATAATTCATCTGAAAAATCGACCTTCTTACACTTTTCCAAATGATCAACTAGAAGTCAAGTTATTATTTGTTGCTCTTACAACTGGTGTCGACGTTCAGCTTTTGTCAGGTCGTGTATACGTGTGTGTGCATGCACAAATGTGTATAATAACATGAGTCTCACGATGAAATTTTTAAAAGGGGACGTGGCACCAAACCCCACCCCTAAACTCAGCCATCATTGGAGATGTGCAAATCATACTAGAATGTATGAATGATACAAATTCATACAAATTAGCCACTAAATCAAAAAGTTATGAATTGGTATGAGATAGCGTCAGTGCTTAATTTGTGAATTGCAGGTCCCGGAACAGATCGGGGTAACAGATCCGGCATGTATCCTGACGATGGAGTGGTGTCGCAGACGCAAGTGGAAAAAGGGGGCGGGGTGGTTAGTTTGACAGTGTATAGTGGAGGGGTGTCGTGGACGAAAGTGAGGAGGGTTGGGGAGTCGCGGAAAAAAGTGTAAGTGAACAGCTGATGGGGGAGGATGGGGGTCGATAAAATGAGGTGCCGGAACCGGATCTGGCATGTTCCGGCACAAATTAAGCCCTGGATAGCGTTGGTATGACACAGGTTTTACAAGAAGAAGGTGACTTCTGTGGACGTTGCCCATGTCCCCATTTTTCAAATGGCTAGTAAAGTATACAGATTAAATTGATTAAACAGATTAAATTGTATACAGATTAATTTTGTGTGAGAAAGTACAAATTTAAAAGGTTTTCTGTTAGGTGTAGGGTTAGTTTAGGGTGACAGAAAATACACCATAAAAACCAATGTCCTTACAAAACAATGTCCCTACAAAACAATGTCCTTACAAAACAATGTCTCTACAAAACAATGTCCTTACAAAACAATGTCCCTACAAAACAATGTCCCTACAACACAATGTCCCTACAATTCGCAAAAACCTTTTATTCCTAATAACAAAATGTCCAAGTATAGCAATACCAGAAAGTTTGACTTTTTGTGAAAATGTATTTATTTATTTTTGGTCTTCATGAGGAAAATGACTCATAAATTATAAAAAATGAAGTATTTTGGAAATGTAAACATGCAGATTGTTTCCTGTGAGGGTTAGGTTTAGGGGTAGGGTTGGAAAAGTGGAATGGAAGATATAGTTTGTACAATATAAAAATCATTATGGGAAGTCCCTATAAAGATAGATATACAAGTGTGTCTATGTGTTTATACTGTATGCGTGTGTGTTTATGTGTATGATTGTGTGTGTGTGATTCATAGACTGTAAAAGATATGGACGTAATATCCGTGACGTCACCCATAGGTTTCTGAACACTGCAAACGAAGCTACAAGTAGACGCGGCCAACTGTCGCCATTTTGTTAGCGCATCATCGCACCAAACGCGGGATACCAAATAAGGGCAAAGAGGCGGAGAGTGAGCAGAGCTACAGACGCATGCTGGATTCTCAGCATTTTGCTTAGACCTGGCTTAGACAGACTTTTTACTTTGGGAGAACACTTAATACTTCATCACCTGTGACTCGTTTGTGTTCTGACCACATGTGCTTAGTTGTACACTATATCAATAAAGTGTTTAGACTTTTAAAAACACTGTTGTAACACATTGAGCCACTAAACATTGTTTTTATGACGTTTTTCGACAGGAGGAAAACGCGAATTACTTCAAAATACTTCAGATATAGTCTGTGTTAGTAAATGCAAGGCTGTTTATAAAAATCCAGCACTAACACTGTATGACAACGCTTCAGATGACTGTTCTAGAGCCTACAGCTAATCAATCTGTCAGATTAGGGAGTGTATTACTGGTCTAAAGAACATTATAAATGATAAATGATCTTAAATAAAACAAATACAGTACATTTATAGAGATGGTATGTAAGTATATAATTTCACTTACCTGGGAAAATGGAGGCAACTTGAACGGTTTGTAAGCACAATTAAGTCCACACAGCATGCCATATCATCTGATAATTGCAGGAAATAATTCCAAAAGGCAAATGACGGTGTAAAGAAACATTAACCAAAACAAAAATACGATGTATATGCCGAGCTCAGCGGCTAATTAGCCAGAATCAGCTGAGGTGACGAGACAGCGACCAGCGAGAGCTGGCTGTCACTCAAGTGGCCACGCCCTTAATTATGCAAACTTAATATAACTTAATAAAAACGAAACGGATGAGTTATAAAAAAATTCACCCCCCTCACAGTTGTCATGAAGGGTAATCATAGCTATATGCACCAAAGCCATCGTTTGTACCAGGCTGTGAACATGTTTTTATCAGCTGTAAAAATGGCCAATTTACCAATGCAGAAAGAAAGCCCTTGGACTTCCTGGAGCCAGCCCCCCAGGCGAGTCGATGAATTGCAGTTTTAGTTACTTCATTATTGGCTTCCCGAGGGAGAGCAGGAGGTTGCCACTTGTTGTGATTGTATGTGTTTGTGTGTGTGTGTGTGTGTGTGTGAAAATCTGCACTATGGGAAGTCCCCATAAAGATAGATATACAGTGTGTGTGTGTTTATATGATCATATGCTTATGTGTGTGATTTTCGGTGTGTATGTGTGTATTTATCTGTGTGTGTGTGTGAAATATATGCATTATGGAAAGTCCCCATTAAGATAAATATGCAAGTGTGTGTGTGTTTATACGGTCGAATGCTTATGTGTGTTTATCTGTGTGTTTATTCATGTTTGTGTGCATGTGAAAAATATACATCATGGGAAGTCTCCATAAAGATAGATATACATTGTGTGAGTGTGTACTGTATGTGTGTGTGTGTGTGTCTGTGTGTGTATGTGTGTGTGTGTGTGTGTGTGTGTGTGTGTGTGTGTGTGTGTGTGTTTATGTGATCATATGCTTATGTGTGTGATTTTCGGTGTGTATGTGTGTATTTATCTGTGTGAGTGTGTGAAATATATGCATTATGGAAAGTCCCCATTAAGTTAAATATGCAAGTGTGTGTGTGTTTATACGGTCGAATGCTTATGTGTGTTTATCTGTGTGTTTATTCATGTTTGTGTGCATGTGAAAAATATACATTATGGGAAGTCCCCATAAAGATAGATATACAGTGTGTGTGTGTGTGTGTGTGTGTGTGTGTGTGTTTATATGATTATATGCTTATGTGTGTGATTTTCTGTGTGTATGTGTGTATTTATCTGTGCGTGTGTGTGAAATATATGCATTATGGAAAGTCCCCATTAAGATAAATATGCAAGTGTGTGTGTGTTTATACGGTCGAATGCTTATGTGTGTTTATCTGTGTGTTTATTCATGTTTGTGTGCATGTGAAAAATATACATCATGGGAAGTCCCCATAAAGATGGATATACAAGTGTCAGAATCAGAATCAGAAAGAGCTTTATTGCCAGGTATGTTCACACATACGAGGAATTTGTTTTGGTGACAGAGCTTCTACACTGCAACAGAATTACAGAGACAGGACAAGCAACAGATAATAAATATGTTTTAAAAAGTAGTGAATGCAATATACAAATTGACAAGAGTTTGTACAGCTAAATTACTATATACAACATAATAGTGCAGCTGTTATGTGCAAATTAACATGTAAAGTGTGTTGTTAAATAAGTGTTTGTGTGTATAAAAAAAGTGTATAGCAGGTAGTGATGTTGGTTCCACAATTATTATCATCAATAATGATAATAAAAAAAAGTGTGTGTGTATTTATATGCGTGTGTGATTGTGTGTGTTTATTTGTGTGTCTGTGTGTGAAAAATATACACTAGTATGGGAAGTCCCCATAAAGATAGATATACAAGTGTGTGTGTGTGCGTGTGTGTGTGTGTGTGTGTGTGTGTGTGTTTATATGGTCAAATGCTTATGTGTGTGTTTTTTGTGTGTATGTGTGTTTATCTGTGTGTGTGTGTGTGTGAAAATATGCACTATGGGAAGTCCCCATAAAGATAAATATACAAGTGTGTGTGTGTGTTTATATGGTTGTATGCTTATGTGTGTGATTTTGTGTGTGTTTATCTCTGTGTGTGTGTGAAAATATGCACTATGGGAAGTCCCCATAAAGATAAACACATGTGTGTGTGTGTGTGTGTGTTTATATGGTCGTATGCTTGTGTGTGATTTTGTGTGTGTTTATCTGTGTGTGTGTAAAAATATGCACCATGGGAAGTCCCCATAAAGATAGATATACAAGTGTGTGTGTATGTGTGTGTGTTTATATAGTCGTATGCTTATGTGTGTGTTTTTTGTGTGTATGTGTGTTAATCTGTGTATGTGTGAAAATATGCACTATGGGAAGTCCCCATAAAGATAAATATACAAGTGTGTGTGTGTTTATATGGTTGTATGCTTATGTGTGTGATTTTGTGTGTGTTTATCTCTCTGTGTGTATGAAAATATGCACTATGGGAAGTCCCCATAAAGATAAACACGTGTGTGTGTGTTTTTATATGGTTGTATGCTTGTGTGTGATTTTGTGTGTGTTTATCTGTGTGTGTGTGTAAAAATATGCACCATGGGAAGTCCCCATAAAGATAAACACGTGTTTGTGTGTGTGTGTGTTTATATGGTTGTATGCTTATGTGTGATTTTGTGTGTGTATGTGTGTGTGTGTGAAAAATATGCACTATGCAAAGTCCCCAAAAAGATAGACATACTAAAGTGTGTGTGTGTTTATGTGTGTGTTTATAATGTGTGTGTGTGTAAAAAATATGCACTATGGGAAGTCCCCTCAAAGACTGATATACAAGTGTGTGTGTGTGTCTGTGTGTGTCTGTGTGTGTTTATCTGTGTGTGTGTGAAAATATGCACTATGGGAAGTCCCCATAAAGATAAATATACAAGTGTGTGTGTGTTTATATGGTTGTATGCTTATGTGTGTGATTTTGTGTGTGTTTATCTCTGTGTATGTGTGAAAATATGCACTATGGGAAGTCCCCATAAAGATAAACACATGTGTGTGTGTGTGTGTGTGTGTGTGTGTGTGTGTGTGTGTGTGTGTTTATATGGTCGTATGCTTGTGTGTGATTTTGTGTTTGTTTATCTGTGTGTGTGTAAAAATATGCACCATGGGAAGTCCCCATAAAGATAAACACGTGTGTGTGTGTGTGTGTGTGTGTGTGTGTGTGTGTGTGTGTGTTTATATGGTCGTATGCTTGTGTGTGATTTTGTGTGTTTATCTGTGTCTGTGTAAAAATATGCACCATGGGAAGTCCCCATAAAGATAAACACGTGTGTGTGTGTGTGTGTTTATATGGTTGTATGGTTATGTGTGTGATTTTGTGTGTGTATGAAAAATATGCACCATGCGAAGTCCCCATAAAGATAGATATACTAAAGTGTCTGTGTGTGTTTATCGGTGTGTGTTTATAATGTGTGTGTGTGAAAAATATACACTATAGAAAGTCCCCAAAAAGATAGACCTACGAAAGTGTGTGTGTTTATGTGTGTGTTTATAATGTGTGTGTGTGTAATAAATATGCAGTCCCCTTAAAGACTGATATACAAGTGTGTGTGTGTGTGTGTGTGTGTGTGTGTTTATATGGTTGTATGCTTATGTGTGGGATTTTGTGTGTGTACTATGTACTATGTATTACATAACGCATATCAAAATGTATATAATAATCATTCAGCCTATTTGCCGACTGCAGATATCAACTACAGTTGTACTGATATTATATTTTATCTTCTGATAGCAGAAATCAAGCTCTCCTCTGAAAGCCCCCTCTTGGTTTCTCCTCTAAACCAGCAGCATCAGGCACAAATAACTCGATCGCCCCTCCTCTTTTACATCCCTCCCTCTCCCTCTCTCTCTCTCTCTCTCTCTCTCTCTCTCTCAGTCACTCAGTCAGAGGAACATCTGAGCAGACAGACAGAGCCTCTCCACATCCAGCTGTCCGGACGCTGATTCATTTCACCACACACCAGCTCTGGGTGCAAACTCAGGAGGGGTGTTTGGGAAATTGAAAGGCATCCTAAAAGGGCCAACCAGGACTCCATCATTAGAGAGGTACGCCAGCTTTACATATACTACAGCGTGAGGGTATCTGTGCTGAAATCGAACGGAATAGTTTGCAGTAGTTTACTGGAGAACTTAGAGTACGTGCTGCATGCGAGGCACTTTTAAATGAATCTATCTCCATTGATTTTTGCATTAAGTCATTTATTGATTGTTTATGGTAATAGATTGGTTGAACTAAAGGCTTTATAGCTAAAGGATTAAGGAATAAGAAATGTTCTTAATGCATGTAAGCAAATTAAGTGTACTAATATATAATCTGTGGTTCAGGAGTGTACTGGATGTCATTGATGACATGATGGCGTGCTATATTTGATTTTAAACTACTTTAAATGGGAATACTTCGGCATTATTAAATGTGTCATTTGTATTATGTCATTTTACAGTTTTCCTCAGTCACTTTGGTCCATTTCTCAGAACAGAATTGAAATTCTCAAAACTACCTATTCAATCTTCACATCATGGTGTCTCTTGTGCACATCAGAAAAGCAGTTTCTCATTCCTTTGAACAAGTTGCAAATGCGTTTGTACATTTATGCGAATGATTATGTGCAGTTCTCTGCTGTTTCCTACATTATCAACTGCTTATGTCATGTTGATCAAAATGTATTATTTTGGTCTCTGTTGAATTGCCTCACCCCCCACAACATTTAATCTATTGTTCATGGCATAAGTCTTTACATGCAAAATGGCTGAACAAGTTGTCATAATATTGTGTCATAATGCATTTTTCTATACTTCTCTATTAGACTTTTTTCCAAATCTGTCTAGAATTGGTCAGTTTCTTCCAGGTAAATCTTGACTTTTCTAATGAAGGTCTAAAAGGAGATTGTCCTATGTTCACATTTCTATTTTGGTTTTTCTTTGTGCTAGGCAGACATGATCTGTCAACAAATTACAGTACAAACAGCAAAAAAAAAAAAATTGCCATCGTTTACACTAGAACACCCCTCCAGAGCACACTGTAGTATTGACAACATGACTAAGTAATTTGACTGTCTTATCCATACACAATGACACGAGGACTCGTAATTCTGACGGCAGTGACATGTTCATTGATACAGAAATGTAGTTTTGAGAGATGAACTAAGAATTTTGAGCAGGAGACTGGCTTTTGCAGGTTATCCATGGTGTTTTGCTATTTGTACGTGTTGTTTTGAGAAATGCACATATTGTTTGCAAATTTTAATTCTGAGAAATGTACCAAAGCGACTGAGAAAAACTGTAATTGAGATGAAATAATATGTGCATGTTAAAGACTGCAATTGACCTATTACCTGCAGAAAAGCATGTATTTGTGTGTACGTGCAATATATATATATATATATATATATATATATATATATATATATATATATATATATATATATATATATATATATATATATATATATATATATATATACACACAAACACACACAGTTGAAGTCAGAATTATTCGGCCACTGTGAATTTTTGTTTCTTTGACAATTTTTTTCCTAATGATGTTTAACAGAGCAAGGAATTACTACTGTATAATATTTTTTCTTCTGGAGAAAGTCTTATTTGTTTTATTTTGGCTAAAATAAAAGCAGTTTTACATTTTTTAAAGATTATTTTAAGGTCATTTTTCCTAGTTAAGCCTTTAAATGTCACTTTAAGCTGAATACTAGTATCTTGAAAAATATATAGTCAAATATTATGTATTGTCATCATGGCAAAAATAAAAGAAAATTAGATTATGTTTAGAAATGTGTTAAAAAATTCTTCTCTCTGTTAAACAGAAATTGGGGAAAAAATATACAGGGGGCTAATAATATTTACTTCACTTGTATATGATTCAGATACAACTGTACAGATACATAATATATGGGATAATTTAGAATTAGAAATAGATTAATGGAATGAAGGATGGATATTTAGATGGATGGATGAATAGATAGATGGATGGATGATGGACGGATAATGGTTGGATGGGTATTTAGATTGATGGATGGATGAATAGATATTTAGATGGATGGATGAATAGATAGATAGATAGATAGATAGATAGATAGATAGATAGATAGATAGATAGATAGATAGATAGATAGATAGATGGATAGATGGATAGATGGATGGATGGATGGATGGATATTTATATGGATGGATATTTAGATGGATGGATTAATAGATAGATGAATAGATGGATGAATGAAAGGATGGATAGATGGGTGGAAGAATGGATAATGGATGGATGGGTATTTAGATTGATGGATGGATAGATATTTAGATGGATGGATGAATAGATAGATAGATGGATGGATAGGTGGATGGATTGATATATGGATGGATGATGGATGGATGGATGGATGGATAGATATTTAGATGGATGGATGGATGAATAGATAGATAGATGGATAGGTGGATGAATGGATGGATAAATAGATGGATGGATGAATGGATATTTAGATGAATAGATAGATGGATGGATGGATGGATGAATAGATAGATAGATGGATAAATGGATAGATGCATGGATGGAAGGATGGATGGATATTTAGACGGACGGACGGACGGACAGATGGATGGATAGATAGATAGATAGATAGATAGATAGATAGATAGATAGATAGATAGATAGATAGATAGACAGATAGATGATAGATAGATAGATAGATAGATAGATAGATAGATAGATAGATAGATAGATAGATAGATAGATAGATAGATAGATAGATAGATAGATAGATAGATAGATAGATAGATAGATAGATGATAGATAGACAGACAGACAGACAGACAGACAGACAGACAGATAGATAGATAGATAAAAAAGAAAACAATGAATAAATCTTTTGATTATGGTGCATGTCTATAACTATAGTACAGAAGTCTGCATTTATTAATATGAATTATTAGAATCCAAAAGCATTTGATTTTTAATTCACATAATTTTTTTTCCCTTCTGCACACTAGCTAACAGCTTTAAAACTAACGCACAAAAAAACTCAATATAAAAGCAACTCATTCCTAGATGAGGCTGCTTTCTGTGATTATTGTTTTGCCTTCAGACATCAAATGAGTCAGGAAATTAAAATTTTTGCAGGAAATATTTATCAGCACTTTCCAGCTTCCAAGACACAGAAAAAGTGCTGACGCTAAGATGAAGAAAAAAAACATGTCAGGATTTTACAAATGAAAAACGTTTCATGATGAGGAGACACCTGAAGAATGTTTTACTCTCTTTTGGTCTCACCGTCATTAAAAATGAAAGGAGAATGAAGCTCTTAGTGCATTAACTCTGACTATACAGACTATTTAGATCAACTGCATTAACTCTCTTTATGAGCCACTGTACATTAACTGCCTCGTGGTTTAGTTGCCTAATGTCTTTACATCAATATTTATTAAAATCACCCTACTTTACTTTATT